>PVHT020000193.1:4555930-4668123 GCA_004024745.2 Catagonus wagneri
TTAATGAAATAAAAATATGAAAAAAGAACTAGGATGTATAATTTTACCTGAAATTTGCCCCTGGTGTCACACATAAACTTCATTAAAAAGAATATTTTCATTTTGTTTTACTGACAAAATAATTAAATAGGAAAGTTAATTTTTCAGTAACACCAATTAAAGTAATATTGGAATCATAAAACAATAATTTAAACATTTAAATCAAATTTCAGAACATCAAAACAAGTAACTCGTGCAGGATTCACAAATTATCATAATTACATATCAATATACTTTAAATTTGCATTCCCAATAATAAATGGACCTCTCTATCCTCAGTGAAAATTTTAGGACTATTGCATTTTGAGTTGAGAATTACTTCAGCAAGGTTGGAAGACTTTTTGACTTTAGGTGAAATCTGTCAGTAATAAGCTACAAAGGAATAAAATTTTAGGTAATGACAAAGTATTTATATACTAAAGGCTGCCTTTAATCATCTAGTTAAAACCAGCAAGCGAGTCTCTAAAACCAGTTCCTAAAGCTAAAAATTTAAAACTAAAGGTATGTTTCAAGAAACTTATCTACCAAAAAAAATCCTAGATACATGAAAAGTTGATGTACATCAATGAGCATGCAAAAGAATGCAATCTAGTTTTATAGTATTAAATAAGCAATTAATTCAATCATAGTATTAGTTAAACTGTGTAAGTTACATGGAAACTTTTCATGATACTACAAGCCTATCAATATTATTATCCAAGAAAGAGTCCAAAGGGTGTCAAAACTTCATTTATAATCAAATATATACTTACGAGCTAATCAAGTAACAAGTTACACTGATATAACCATTTTATTACATTGTCTTTAACTACAAATCAAGGGATTTTAAGATATAAATTCTTTGGAGAGGACTTGCCAAAAGATCACCTACAACTTCGGTAATTTTATTTCATATCCTAAGTGGAACCTGTGAATGAACTCTTCAAATCTGCAATGTAAATTAATACAGTTCTGTATTTCCTTCCATCACCAAAAGCTAAAAGGCAGATATACCATACAGGTCTATCAATGGTCTGGTTTTCATTAAAACTTGAGAAAAATATTTGAAAAGGCTGGCATAAGACAGTACTGAAAAAGTCTCTAGTTATACTAATACCAGAGAGAGAGAGAGACACACACACCTCAACCTCCGTGCCCCCACCCCCCACTTTAGTAATCATTCAGCAACCTCATTTGGGAAACTTCTGACTTAGAATCAGTTCAATGGAATTTTTTAGACAACTTTCCCAAAGCATTACCTAAATTGTAACGCTCCTATAGACACTGGCCTCGAGGGGCATGCAAAGCAAAGGCTGGGGCTCTCTGCCACTCAGTATTCGGATACATACATTAGTTTCATGGCCTGCAAACTGAGGGTTCTTTTGCTAGGATTATGTTTTTAAAAGACAGTAAATTTCCCAAATATGGTTAAGGGAGTATTTACTGAAAATCTCAGCAATTAAGCAAGCCAGAGAATTAGATGTAATAAAGAAGAATAAAAATCATAAGTCACACTCAGAACAATGGTTCTCATTTATTAACTACCAATTAGACCTTAGCACTATAGGCATTCTAACAAAAATCTCATGTTATTCTTTTTAACACTCCTTTATTGTTTAAAGGCCCATCCTCTCACCTAATCCAGCAATCCTCTCCTCTTTCTCCTGTGCTAATTTCCTCACCTTACTTACTCAACCTATTACCTTTACTTGATTCAGACTTTGATCAAGCTCTCCTCCCTGACTTTCTTCAATTGGCTTCTAGGGCATCATTAAATTCTCCTAGATCTCCTACTATCCTCCTGTGTCTCCTAGTTTTCTGTGCTAGTTTTTCAATCTGCTGACCTATTATACTGGAATGCTCCAAGGTTCAGTTTTGATTCTCTTCTTTCCCCAGTCTATCCTCACTCCTTGGTGATTTCATCCAGTTTTGTCCATCTTTCCTCGCTGGTTAAGCTAGCTTAGACTCCCTTTTTTCTCAAACCCTACTCTATCAGCTAATCCTGTTGGTTCTACCACCCAAATGTACCCCAAAGTTGACTACTTCTATTGCTGCCGCTCTGGGTCGAGCCAAAATCTTTCTTAACATGGATTGTAGCAGTAACCTCCAAATTGGTCTTATTTCTATTTTTGCCTCCTTTAGCCTAACCACAGAGTACCTAAGAGGATCTAGTTTAAGTCAGATCACATCACTCCTCCATTCAAACCTCCCTTTGATTTCCCATTTAACTCAAAATAAAATCCAAAATCCTTACAATGGTCTACAAGGTTGAACATGATTTAGCCAGCCTGTTTTCAACTGGACCACAATTACCTCTCTTACCCTGCTCAGCCACTCTTGCCACCTTGATTGTCCCTAAATATGCAAAACACATTCCTGCCTTAGGGTCCACTGCTCACTGCTGCTCCCTACAACTGGAACACTCATACAAATATCTTCAAAGCTCACTTTCAGGTACTTACTCAAATGTCACCTTCTAATAAAGCCTTCCCTGACATTCCTATTTATAACTACAACTTCTCTACCAACCAATGTCTAGTACTCTCTAGCTCCCTATTCTAATATATTGTTCTGGAGAAGTAATCACAACATTATCTAATATTCTATATGTAATGCTTATTTACTGTTTTACCTATATGACTTAAGACATTTTTGCATGTTTTTCTCGCTGATTTATCCCCAGAACCTTGAGTAGAAGACAGCATAGTAGATGCTCAACATTTCTTTAAGAATGAATAAAACTATTAATCACTCTAGAAGAGAGTCCCACCAAGAATACTATTTCAAGGAGTTCCCATCATGGCTCAGTGGTAACGAACCGGACTAGGATCCATGAGGTGTGGGTTCAATCCCTGGCCTCACTCAGTGGGTTAAAGAATTCGACGTTGCTGTGAGCTGCGGTGTAGGCTGGCAGTTGTAGCTCCGATTCAACCCCTAGCCTGGGAACTTCCATATGCCACGAGTGCAGTCCTTAAAAAAAAAAAAGGTACTTCCAAACTAAACTGAAAAGTTTTGGAAAAAGAACTTTACTAATATAAGGCTAGCCAGCAATAAGTCAAATAATTCTTTTTTTTTTAAATAATGATTTTTATTTTTTCCATTATAGCTGGTTTACAGTGTTCTGTCAATTTTCTACCATATAGCAAGGTGACCCAGTCACATGTACATGTATACATTCCTTTTTCTCACATTATCATGCTCCATCATCAGTGACTAGATATAGTTCCCAGTGCTATACAGCAGGATCTCTAGCAGACTAATAGCAGTGTAAGTAATTTGGCAATGCGTATTCACAACATCTTTTAAAATAAAATACTCTTTGACCCTTCAGTTCTGCTTTGGAGCACTTGCTCCATGGAATCTAGAATACAGGGAAAACTATGTGGATAAATATTCAGAAGTAAAAACTTTTTCTCCCATTAGAGTGCATACCTATCACCTAGCATAGCACCTGATCTTAAGTAGGCAATATATGCAAAAATGAATTAAGAATCACCATAAATGCTCAGGATGCCATACTAAATTAGCAGTGGGTTTGTGGAATTATATGATCTATTTTCTTTTTCCTTTAGAAATTTCTAACATTATCTCTGTAACTTTTATATGGAAAAGAAAATATACTCACGTACATATAATACTATGTCACAATGTAGTAGTATCATTGTAGTACCACAAATGCTTATTTAAAACAGTTCCTCAAACTTTTCTTTTCTCAAAACTCATAAAATCAAATAAAGACAACTATTATGTTAAGCAGTTAGTCCTATTACCTGAGTGGAGTTAGACAGTTGGTTTTTCCACGGCTCCTCTGCGCTGCTGGTCAGGTTTGTGCGGTTGTGAGGTAGAGTGAGTGCGTTTCGCTGCAGGTAAGGCACGTTTCCATTACTTCCACTTCCTGTTATGTGATTATTGCCTATCAAAATAGTGTCTGTACTTCCCAGCGTTCTTGATGTGCTACAGGGAACATGGCCTGCAGAAAAGGGTCCATTGGCCAAAGGCTGCCCAGGGCAGGCAGGGCGGACTCCAGGCTGAGAGACGCTAGGCACTCTGGTCAGAGCGAGCTGTGGTTGCTGGCCAGAGACTGAGTTTGTAGGCAGTGATGAGTCAGCTGTTGGCCCGTTAGGAATTCCAGTAGATCGTACCTGTGCAACTCCTGTTGGTCTCATCTGTCAAAAAAACAAATGAAAAAATAAATGCTGCCTATGCCCATAGGGGAAAGAATCAGAATATAAAGGAATATAACAAGGTAACCTCTGATTTTACCCTAACATTTAATTTCTCTAGGTTGAAAAATACTTTTTAAAAATAAGATACGGTATTCATATTTAGATTAGCCTCCTCAGAAAAGCAGGAATCTGTTTAATTTTTAAAGAAATATCCCTTTAGTAATGACAAAAGAAAGTAGCTGAAAATTATAGAAAGGGACTCAAATTTACAGGTCTTTTCCCCATTTTATTCACAAAATAGGAGATCTCAAATTCCATTCGATCACATCTAAAATGCCAGATTCTCTGAGTTAAACGAACTTGAAAGAACCTCACCTGAGTTCAGGATATAGCTTAAGTGTTAAATAATATAAAGAAAACCTATGCAAAACAGCATGTAAATAATAAAATTATCTTAAGCATGGATTACTAAATTCCACCAAATACTAGTAGAAAGTAGAAACTGGCATGAACATACTCTAAAATGATGCTCCAGTCAATAAAAATACTCAAAATGCTACTAAGTTTTAGGGGAAAAAAATGCTATACACACTTGGTGTTGCTGCATTAAGACAAACTGACTTTCCAGCTGTTCCAGCATCAGTTTCTGTGCTGGATTTAAATTATTTCTATTTGCACGGAGCTGTTCCAAGTGCTAGAAGAAGAAGAAAGGAGAATACAGTCAAAGACATACCTAAGAAACAAGTACACTATTCTAAGCAACCATTCCTGGAAATGGGTAGATAAAAACTCAGAATGCTATCTAGCCAAAGATACAGATTTCTGACCAATGGCAATCACCCCAATATGATGAAGTCCTTTAAGAAATCTGAGAAAGTAAGAAGTAAACATTTCCCTCAAGAAAGTTACTGTAATGTGGTCTTTGAGATAAATGGGCATGAAATTTTATTCATGAATACTTCTCAGTATTTACACAGAATGTTCTTTAAGCTTAAAAATGCATTGTGACAAATACACACTGTTCGGAACAGTAAAAGTCTGAAGACACCCGACTGTCCAAAACCAGTGATCTGCCTAAATAAAAATATGACATCTATATAAGGAAATATGGTGTAGCCATGAAAGAATAAGGAAGCTCTTTATATACTGACATCGAAAGGTCTGTAAAATAATTAACAGCATACATAGCAGGCTACCATTTGTGTAAAAACAGGAGAAAAATAATGAGAGAAAGGGGGTGCATATTTGCTTGTACAAGTATGACATTATCTCTGGAGAGATAGATAAGGAACTAATAGATAACACTGGCTGTCCGTTAGGAGGGGAACTGAGTGGGTAGGGGCAGGAACTAGAAGGAGAATTTACTCTATATACCCTGAACTCAAACTTAGGTGGTTTGAACCATGAGAATGTATTACATGTTTTTTTTTTTTTTTGCTGAGGGGGTGGGGAGGAACCAGGGAGAAGACTAAAACTAAGTGAAAAACAAAAATGAATGATCTCATTTACTCTGGCAAATGTTGGTTCATTCACTTATATGCATATTAATTGAATTTACCGTCATTCAGCTTTAAGAATGAATACTTTAAAAACTTAAAGCCAGTTACTTAAAGCATCTTTATTAACAGGGAAAACAATCTATAAAAAGCTTCTCTTACATACCTGTAATTTCTGTGGTGTCAAACACCAAGAATGACCTTGTTGCTGTACTGGAGGATGTGACACTGCATGGCCACTACTCCAATTATCAGAAGTATTCTGAGGAAAATTGATAAAAAAAAAATTAAAGGATATTTGGTTAAATCCATAGGATTAACAATAATGACTAACGGAGGCCAAATGACTATGAATTGGAATATTTACATATAAAAAATGTTATGACATTTAGTTCTATCAAAAATAATTTTACATGCATAATAAATTTGGAAAATCATAAAGTAAAAATATTGATTCTTTAATAAGCCACCCAAAAAAGCCCACCCCTAAACTATGGCCCAAATGGCTAACCTAAATACCACTGTCCACTAGATCCAATGTTAAGTTTACTTCAATGTCAGTAGAAAGTGATGATGAAAAGTGTGTTGAGATCTTAACGGCAGGGAGATGAATAAAAATGATTTATGAATGCAAATTTATCCTTACTTTCTATATTTAATATGATGCTAAGAATTTGGGATGGAAAAACTCAAACCTTTCACTCTTTGATGTCCACAGATTTAAAATAAAGGACAGGAGATGTTCAAACTGCACAAGTTCAGGGCAGTTGGGAGTTTCTTTTTTGACTGGGATTTTCTATTTCTCTAAAATATATACCTTTGTTGGACTAGATGTTCTTTTCCTCTTGGCAGGACTGGACAGGTCATCTACTTGGCTAGAAGGAATCATGTGTAGTGGCAAGGATTGCTGTGAAATTGGTGTTTGACTGAGGCCTAATACAGGTTCAGTATTTGGATGATGAGGTTTACATGCCTAAGAATCACAGAAGGAAGACAAAAATAGGGTTCTATATATCCTTAATTCATTCCTTCAAATTATAAAACTTTACAAGCTACATACTTTTCAAAACTATGTGGACATCACTAATCACAATTATTGAAAATCAAAATCAAATGAATCATTAATGGAGGAATGTGTACCTTCCTTTGAAAAACTTGCTTTAAAAATCAAATAAACCACTGCAGCATTACTTTAAGAAACCTCCTTCAAAATCATGAAAATGCACAAAGGTTCTAAACTGGCACCCCAAAATTTCTTCCCATATCAGAGGGAGTTTTAATTTGATCTAGATTCCCTTCACAATTAAATCAAAAGGCTTTTCATTAATAAAAGCCTCCTGTGCTTAGTAAAATACGCTTGACCACTACAGATTGAAAAGAACCCTTAAAGCTGGGCACCTACAGAACATAACCCAACTTCTCACCTGCTGTGCTGTGTTCATGGCACCCTGCCTGGAGGTAAGCTCTGCGGGGATTGGTAGGCTCCACGCCTCCTCAATACTAGGAAGTAATTTAGTTTTATTCTGTAGACTACCTTGTGGAAGGTTACACAACTGAGCCTAGGAAAAATTATGTAAAAAGCAAATTTAACACAAGCCTAATTGAGTAAGAGCAAGTCCACTAAATCTTCCTAAATGCTATAACTAATTTTTTTTTTTAAAGAAAATAGATTCTTAATTTGGGGTTTCAGAAAGATACTAAATATAATGAGGGAAATCAGAATATAAACCTTTGTGAGAATTAAAACAAAGCTGAGCTCTGTTTTCAGAGTTCTTACAGCTGTCTTCTCATGAAACTCCAAGCAAGAGTGAAAGACAGTGTTCGTGTTCTTTTCTCTAAAATGCTATGACAACTTAAAAATGTAGACAGTACATAGAAAAAAATTATGTAAATTAATATGCATCAACAGAGTAAATGTGTAAAAGAGCATCTTTTAAAATACTGCATATCGTATTTAAAATGAAAAGTAAAATAATATTACAAGCTATGGTATGTTTACAAAATATGGAAACAAATCATAGACATCAAAACACAACTAGACACACTTTCCAGCCACCCTCCTCCTGCCTGAGTGCCATGGGGAAATATGTGTCTTTAAAAAACTGCTATGTAAACATTTTACCTGCAAATACTTAATTCGTGCTGCAAGGGCAGAGGTATTACTACAACTTTTGCTTCTGGTTGCATTTAAGTAGCATTTAATGGCATCCTGAGGCTGGTTACAGGATTCGTAGAGTGTGCCTAGGTCCATCCAGGCTGCAGCATGGCCATGGTCCAACTGCACAGCACATATATAGGCCTGTAAAGCATCCATAGGCTGATTTTGCTGCTGATATAGCACGCTGGAAAGAGAAATTAAGAAAAAATAAGTCCACTAAGAACTGCTTCAAACATGATATAAACTATTAAGTACATTATATATGATGCAACTGTACTTGTATATCAATTATAATACCATTTTTATAAAAAGACTTACCCTATTGAACACCATGTATCTGCACTTGCTTCTGATTTATCAATAGACTGCCTATAAGATATAAAGGCATCCTGAACTTTCCCAATACTTGAATAGCACCTGAGGGGGAGGGAAAAATTAAGAAAATACCATTAATACTAATTAATATTAATTTGCTGAAAGGATGGACTGTATATCAAAGTAAATAAAAAACCTAATAAGCTAACATATTTATGTGTGTGTGTATATACGATAATAATGTACATTATAATTAATCCTTCAACAAACTATAATATAGTCTGATAGTGTTTATTAATACCGCAGCACGCTTTAGCACCTATTAAAATAATTAAAGGCCCTATCACATCAATACTATAATATTTAGAGTTGAAAACACACACACACACACACACACACACACACACACACACACACCATTCTACCTAAACAGCTTGACAGCTTGATCTCTGGTTTTCTACAGAGTAGGAATACAGAGTTAAAAATCAAGTAAAGTATTCTATGTTGGTAAAACTTGCTCAATCAGATTTCAATTCTCCTTTCTTAAATAATAACAACGGGGGCAATAATTCTTTAATTCATAAAAAATACAAACATAAGAAACAGTTACATCAAGCTAACTTTGAAAAATAGTATAAAACAAGGTAAGTACAGTATTTAATGAATAGTAACGGTAACAAGGTATGACTAAAGGTCTAAGGACCTGCCATTTTCCTAATGTAGATGTACCTGATGGATACACACAACAGCAGTTGAAATTATAAATGTAAAAATTAACTTAGTGTTTGGCACTAAGGTGGTGAAAAAAAAACCCAAAACCCATAGTATCTGGCACTAAAGGAAAAAGAAAAAACAAAACCCAGCCCATCTTCAAGGACCTTACAATTTATTTGAGGACTGAAGACACATTATGTCATGATCCCACATCAAATGGCTAGCACAAACAACAATTGGTCTGAGAATTTAGGGTAGAAACCCCACACTATGGGGTTTCAGAAAGGCAAGAAAGGTTAGAATATATACGGCTTAGATCAGTTATTCCCAATTACCAGCCAGTATATGGCAATTTGGCTAAGCAAACAAAATGGAAAAATATATACATACATAGTTTTCCATTAAACTAATGTATGTATTGCACTTGACTTATTTTGAAATACCATTGACTGAGTAAATAGCAAAAAAAAAAAATTTAAATGTTTTTACTTGCCCAAACACCATATTTTGATTTTCATAATTATTCTTTGAAATTTTACTGATTTCAAGTAATCCAAAAGACTGGGAACCACTGATTCAGGCAGAGAAAGTGAAAGAAGGCATTTCAAAATGTTGCTTGAACAGGATGAGCAAAACCTTATGTATGTACGCTAGCACAGATACAAACAGCAGAGAATTTTAAATCCAACCCAAGAATACCCCGAAGTTTGTGCTGCTAATGAGATAAAAGCACTTTATGGGAATAGTAATCTGCTAGCAATATATAGGGATAAACTGAAAGGAAAATCATTTATGGACAGTAAAAAAAAAGAAGTCAGCTATGTTCACTGGTTTGAAATAAGCCAAAACTAGGGTGAAAATAATGGAAGTGACAACAAAGGAAGACAGGTGAAACAATAAACCAGAAAAACAGGTAAAGACTTTGTGACAAACTGATTAGATATTCACAGTGGTGGGGTTACAATACAGTTTTTTTTTTCTTTCTTTCCTTTTTCAGTTGTGTGGACAGCATATGGAAGTTCCTGAGCTAGGGGTCGAATCCAAGCCACAGCTGTGATCTACACTGCCAGCTGTAGCAATGCCAGATCCTTAACCCACTCCACTAGGCTGGGGGTTGAACCTGTGTCTCAGCAGGGACCTCAGCCACTGCAGAGACAATGCTGGATCCTTAACCCACTGTGCCACCACGGAACTCCATAATTTAGTTTTTAGGCGTTATTAAATAGAGATAAAAAAATGGTGATATCGCTTGTAAAAATAAAGGAAAAAGAGCTGGTTTGGGGAAGAATATGTTGAGTGAGGTTTGAAATTTCCTGATTTTGACACGAGGTGTGGACTATAAAGTGCAATGTTAGATAAAGAATAGGACATGCAGTACTGGAGTTCAATACCTTAACGGGTAGAAATCTAGATTTGAAATTCATCCATATGGAAGAGGGGGTATAAGAACAGAAGATATCTTACAAAGGAGAGGTAAAAAAAAAGCCTAGGGAGTCACTAATCTTGTGGAAGGGGCAATATAAGAAAGGTGACTGAGACAGAGAAGGCAGTGTCAGAAAGGATCTGCAAAAGGTTTTCTGAGGACAGAATTCAGGAGAGGAGTGCATTAACAATGCCAAACTGAAAGGAAAGGACAGACACCACAGAGAAAGGGAATGCTTAACTAATAGCAGAAAGCATGCTCTGTTTCTTGTTGTTGTTAAATCAAAGCCAATCCCAGATATACAGACAAATTTGCCTAACCACTGGGAGGAATAAACAGTAATTCCCCAAACCAATGTTTTCATATTCAGTTTCTACAAAGTGAAAGTAGGAAATCAATGTGCCCAAATATAGATGTCCCAATCCAACTGCTATCCACTTTTTCTCTAACAAAACTTAATTAGGTTCCCCTGAGAGCACTGTGTAGTTTGAAAAAGCACTGGGTGTTGAACCTAGGATCTCGTCCCTGCTCTCATATTAGTCATTCGTGGAACTGTGACCTTAGACAAAACATTTTACTCCTCTGAATTCACTTTCAAAAACAACTGTAAAATGACAAGGTTTACAGGGAGAACTAGGTGACCTCCTAGTCCCTCCCAGCTCTAACATTCTATAATTCTGTGATAACACAGTCAATGATTAGCGCTAGTATTAACAGCATTACCACGTTACACTTTCGTCATGCCAAATGACAAACAAATTCAATCTTCAACACAGACCTGAATGAAGAATAAAATGCCTTAGAAATATTAGGGTCATCAAATCCCAAAGTTGCTTACTGACACTTGAAGTCTTCCTTCAGAGCTTTAATAATTTCTAAAATATTATTTATAAAAATTTTCTAACAACACATTAAAAGCAACACATTAGAAGTCAGTGAAAGATGGTAAGAAAAGTAAACATCAAAGGAAAAAGTTTAAAACAGTCCTCGAATTATATACTATTACAGACAAAAAATAATGAACACCAAAATGATAATCTTGAACGCCAAAACAAGTTAAACTTTAGTACCCTTTATTTGAGAAGCCAGTAAGTATATTTGGAAAATCTTATACAAAAAGATTCAAACAAAGCATCTCCAAATGGTTTAAAATGTAAAATCAGTTAATTGGGGGAAAAAAACTCCGACGGAATAGTGCTCACTGAGCTGAAAATTTCAGCATTACTTAAACAGTTTTTGCTCCCAAAGATCTTTAGTGAAAGAGAAAGACAACGTTTGGATTCTCAAACTTTATTAATCGGCAACCCAATTCAGATGATTTTCAACCCTGGGAAGGGATGAGAAAATCCCTGATAAAAACAGCTACTTCTCCACTCAACTTTTGTTGTATACTATTAATGAGTAATCAATATTTTTAAAGAAGGAAACATCTTATTAATTATTCCCTCTCATACAAATATACTTTGCTAAATTTAAAGGGGAAAAAATGAAACCATATAAAATACTAAAATTTAATGTGACTATATATGGTAAACTCACTCAAAGTAAAATATTCCTACAGAAAAAAAGGATGGAACAAAGCTTAAAATTAAAACAAAATAGGATAATTAAAAAAGAAATCACAGAATTAAAACCTTTACAGTAGGAAGGTACCTAACAGATAATCTAATCCAGGGCTTTCAATCTCAGCACCATTGACATTTTGGGTCAGGCAATCTTTTTACTGTAGAGAGCTGTCACACTAGATGCCAGCAGCACTCCTCATAGCTGTGAAAACCAAAATGTCTCTACAGACATTATGAAATGTCCCCAGTGAGGCAAAAGAGACCCCCGTTGAAAACCACCAATCTAATTTTCTAAATCAACAGAAAATTGAAGGCTCAAAAGGTTTAATGGTATCATCCATGATTCTACAAATAGTAGCCTAGACAGGATTTAATTCCAAGTCTCTCAGTTCCTAGTTGATTGAGCTTTCCACAATACTGCAAAAGCTAAAACCAATTAGGAACTAAAATACAATCTGATGATGGTCCAAAAACACATTCCATCAGATACATATAGTATGTTTCAGATAATTGGTAAGCAAAATTCAAAGTACAGAGAAAAATTTATAGACTTAGAAAAAACTATTTTCACTTCATGTCACTTCCCCTTTTCAAAAAATCCAGTAATAATACATCGACTTTCTCACTGTAAGATTTCAAGCATAACTGTGATTTGAGCTCTACTATTAATGTCCATTCTAAGATATATATCATTAGTCAAAATGATAAATAGCAAGGTTCCGCTGGCTACTGGTAGTCAATAGTTAAAAGGAGAAATTAATTCTTTGTTCTACTATATAGATGTATAAAGAAAACACTAGAAATCCAAAGGAAAGGCATTTAAATACTTGAATTAGGAATTATTACCTGATAAGACCTTTTAAAAATCAGTAATAATTTAATTCAAATGAAAATTCAATAAGCAAAATAAGAAATGTCCTGATAGATGGGATGACTTGTAAGAAAACCACCACACTCAGAAGCTTTCTTTCATTTTTTTAACTTCTAGAAATCTTTGTTATATTTACAAAAGAAAACATGCTGACCAGGTTATAAATGATAGCTAATATTTTAAAACATAATTCAAAACTCTTAGCTAGAATAAATGAAAGCAAAATCCAAGTGTCTGATAAATCAGTCTTACCTTCCTAGGAAATACCAGGACTGGCCAGAATTAGGATCTGCTTCCAAGGACTTTTGGAGATACTGAATAGCATAGCTTTCCTTGGTGGCTTTATCTCCCAGGAGATCCACAGTATGATGCATCCAACCTAGAGTAAATGATTAAAAATATTTACCTAAATAACTTAATTATTCTATTTTAAAGAATACCAAGCAGAAAACAAACAAGTAAAAAAAATACTCCTTTCAGTCAATTTATTCATTTGGCTTGGCATACATACTCCCCAAATTTAGCAACTCCAATTCTGGACTAAGAAAGTCTGTTTTTCACAGGAAGGTACAGTCAAAGATATGAAGAACTTTTATTCTGAAGAAATTAAAACAATTTTAAGCATTCACTTATCACTTAGTAGATTACAAGTAACAGTTCCTCTTTTCTTCTCTAATTTTTGTATTTGAAAGAACTCCAAGTTATGAAACAAAGAATATAAAGATGTTAAATCTTATTCACTGTTCCATATAAAAATTTATGTGCATATTTATGAATCTCCAAGACAGTCTATTAACACAATGCTTATTTCCAAGGAGTAAATACTAAGCTATAAAATCAATGATAGTTCAGAATACAACACACACATATAACAATCCTACCTTATTGGTATTGGCCACAAATATTCATACCTCATACAAAATAAAAACTATAAAGAATTTAACAAGTTTTTAAAACCCCAAGCCTGTAAGAAAAGTACATACAAATGGTGCAAATAAAACTGGTACAAAATGGAGTTCCTGTTGTGGCTCAGCACACTAAGAACCTGGCAAGTATCCAGGAGGATGCGGGTTCAATCACTGGCCTTGCTCAGTGGGTTAAGGATCTGGCATTGCCACAAACTGGCTCAGATGCAGCTCAGACGTGGCACTGCTATCGCTGTGGTGTAGGCTGGTGGCTGCAGCTACAATTCAACCCTTAGCCTGGGAACTTCCATATGCTGCAGGTGCGACCATAAAAAGGGGGGAAAAAAAACGAAGGTACAAAACAAAAACATAAATGTTTAGTAAATAAATTTAGATAGTACATAATCTCACATATATGTGGAATATGAAATAAAGTCGAATACAAAGGTGCAGGGAGTAGAATGGTGGTTACCAGGAGCAGTGAGGTGGGGGGAAGGGGAGATGCTGGTCAAAGCATACCAAGTTGAAGTTATTATGTAGGATGTCTAAGTACAGCATGATGACAGAAGTTATTGACACTGTACTGCATACTGGAAACCTGCTAAAGAAGTAGATTTCAGGTGCTCTCACCACACACAAATACAAATGGTAACCATGTGAGGAGATGGATATTGTTGATTAGCTTGGTTGTAGTGATCATTTCACTATGTATAGGTTTATCAAAACAACATGGTGTACGCCTTAAATATAATTGTTATAAAGAAAGAAAGAAAGAGAAAGAAAGAAAGAAGGAAGGAAGGAAGATGGCTATGTAAGTAAGTAATCAAAAGACTAGATCACGGAACGGTATACTCCATAACTTCAAGACACACAGGAATAATTTAATTTGTCAGGGAATATTTTCAGTTGTGGATCAATTCAAGTACATAAAATCAGCTGTTCTTTATGTATAGTCCACAGTACATAAAGCAAATAATAACCCTTATTTTCTGACATTTATTATAGTTGCTGTGTTCCATAAGACATTTTAAGAGGATTAAGTTAGCATATTTCATGGAAATATAAGTTAATCACAGGTCTATTTTTCTGTTCCTCCCTCATCTCTCCTACTATTTCTAGTAAAAACAGGACCTAGAGTAACAGGTTCTAGGAAGAGTTGCTTAAGCAGCAATGACAAGCAAGTGGGAAGGACTGATGTACAGGTATAAACTAGACTCAATTAGGAGAAGTATTTTTCCTTTTTAAAACCATGAAGAATTTACTGATACATTCTGTCAAAGGGGACGACAGGTGATTCCAGCAATTTCACTCCACTTCCTAAATTTAAAAGGTATATATACATTTTTGCTATTGACATATTCTTTACTGAAGCTGAAATGTATAAAAACTTAATTATAATTAGTGTGGATTAAAAAAGTTTGTATTTAAATATTAACTGAAAAAGTTGTTTACTCTAAAGGTATCACTTTATGCTTTATGCTTAAGAACTAACAAAACCTTTTGTTGTACTAATAAATTTGTTTAAATTTTAAAGATACAAATTCACATTACTCAAACACTATATGTAGTTGTTAAAAACAAATACTTAACTACTATAACTTTTTAAAGTAAAATTCTAACCAGAGATTAAATTAAAAACAAAAGTAAATACAAGAGTTTTACATGAAAGCAATGTATTTTATAATTAATCAAATATGCATTAATATTATTAAACGATAAAATCTAAGCTTAAATGATGTTAAAATTACATAAAAGTCATTATGAAAACATTCATATTACTACAACACTGGCTAAGAAAAAAAAATCAGTAATAAATTGTTTGCCTAGACAAAAACAAATTTTAAAAACCTGAGGGGGGAAAAAATAACCCGAAAAACCAAATAGAGATAAGAAACACAACTCAATAACCAAGCACCAAATTAAATGCTGGAGAATTCCATCATTATCTTCTTGGTGATAGTGACATAACACATCCAAATGACTACATTCCTCATATTCAACATTACAGCAGAACTGCATGTGTAGAGAAACTATTTGTGTTTAGATATATTATCGGCAACTATGAAAGCAAGCTCACCAACCTCTAAGTGACTTTAAACAAATCACTTAACTTCACTGAGTACTAAGCATATTTGACACAAAGAAAGTATTCAGTTCTCCCTTTCTCATGGGTTCAGTACCAGAGTTAATTTTGAGAGTTTAAAAGGACCAGTTGCACTAAAGAATAGTAATGAGCTGGACTGTGAGATGGACAATGCTTGGCAGTATGTGGAAATATGATGGGTTCAGATTAACACTATCAACTCTGAAAAAAAGGAAGGAAAAGGAATAGAATACAAGCCATATATTTACCAACCCTAACATGTAAAAAACATAAAGAGAAGTACTTATCGTACACTAAATGTGTATTATTACATACCCAACTGTTGTAAGACAGTTGCTTTTACTTGTGCAGAAAGGTTTTCTGTCTGCAAAAGTTGTTCATAAGCTTCCTTTGCAGAATGATACTTCCTCTAAAGAGTAGTGGAAAAAAGATTTAAAGAAGATAAAAATTAATATCTTTAAAGAAGTAGCTCATATGTTAAGATTTACACAATACTGATTATTTTAGCATTTAAAAAAATGAAAGAGAAAAGTGCATTTCTGAATGTTCCTTTAACTCTAGAAAGTTGTGGTTAATAGGCCATGTTTCGGAGTACCTAACACCAGTAAAACATTCAATATAACAAACCGTCGTTAAAATATGACCAGATCTCAATAGTTACCAAGAAAATCATCTCAACCTATTTAATAACATAAATGATTTCAACGTTATTTAATAACACTAATGAAGCTAGAGGTATTTTATCTCCAAGTGCATGACACATCTTCCTAGAAACACCAAGTTCCAAAGCAACTTAATATGAACAATAAGGCACATATTAATAATGCTTTTAAAAAAACTAAGTGCAAAAGTAGTTGAAATCTAAGTTTAAGAGATACAGTTACTGGTATATAAAATACCTTATGAGAAAATGTATAGTACATATATGATTTTAAAGACACCAAACCCTCCATCCTTACATAATTATAGTCTAATAACATTTGTAATATTTAAAGTTCCTTGGGCAAGTCTCTAAATGAAGCCATTTACCCACAGTTCTCACCCTCAAAGTACTAATATGACTGAAATCCATTATTCCTACAGTCCTAAGCTTAAGACATCTCCCTAACCCCCCATAAAGGAGGAAAGTCAACAAAAGAAAACCTCGTAAATATTACCTTTAAAATATACTTGGAACAATGGATTGAAGTGGCTATCCATTTCATTGATAGTACATAAATTAGTTTGCTCTGCCTGAGCAAACAAATGTTTACTCACCCACCAAAAAAAAGGTAGAAACACAAAACTAGCTGTGTGAGCCTCAGGCAAACTGCTTAAACTATGATTCCACATCCCTAAAACAGAGGTAATACCTGATCTTTCGATTTCTAATTGTTCTAAGAGTCAAATGAGATATGTAAATAGTGATGGAAACAAATAAGGAGCTGTATGAACAAGTATGTCAAGATGGGGAAGATTTGAAAGAATTGTTCATTGAGACTAGCAGTAGTTATTATATAAACTTTTGTTTATCAGGTAAATCAGTTCCCCTTAAACATTAATCTGGCCTGAAAAAGTAAATTAGACAGTTAATGAAAGAGAATGGCCAAGTTATTCAACTCAATTCCTTCAACTGATAAATATTTGTTGAATACATAACATATAACAGGAACTGCTAAGACTACAGTGTAGTCAAGATTATAGATATCAAGACATATAAAATATATTGTACTGTCTACAATAACAGTGTATTTTCCAGAGGAAGAAAAAGCATATGATAAATTTACTGGAAGACTGGACAGAAAGTGCAGAGACAAGCAGACAACTTCACAAAGACCTTCCAAAACCATGTTGAAGACTATACAGATTGTATCCTAAGACAATTGGGTACTACTGAAATGAGTTCAAACAATATGATCATATTTACATTTTAGGAAGACCACTTTGTGGAATTACTTCAATAAATGCTAAAACATAACTTCCAAACTCTAGTAATTAAAAAAAAAAATACTTAAAAGCTGGCTGCATCATACTGAGAAACATGAAGTCAGATTTCTACCTCATACTATATGCCAAAAAACTGGCAACCACATTAAAGACCTAAATATGAAATGTAAAAGTATAAAGCTAAGAGAAGAAAATGTAGAAGAATATTTCCTTAAGGTATGAAAGAATTTATTCAACATGGCCAAAACTGCACAAATCAGAAGGAAGAGAAAAGATGTGACTTGAAACACATAAGCAAAAAAATAGGCAATGGACATAAAACCCAACACATATAAGGTGAAAAACACCTGAAGAATTGTCACCTCTAGAAATCAGAAAATGCAAGTTTAAATGATATACTACTTCTACTCATCAGATTGACAAACATAAAGTTTGGGAATTCTGAGTATTGTGGGGATATGAGTAAAGGAAAACGATCATGCCTTGCTGGAAGGGGGTTTACTCATGAAATTAGGTATTAGGTATGCAAATATGCTACAATCGAACAATCTCACCGGTGGGATATGTATACCAAAGGTAATGTTGTAAGTGGTACTATTTGTAGTATCAACGAGATGGACAACCTAGGTCTATCTCATTAGGTGAGTGGAAACATAAAATTCGATGGATGCTTACAGCAGAATATTAAAGCAGCAACTGTAAACAGTGTATAAAAGCAACATGAGTTTATCTTCAAAGGTGTTTAGGGAAGTTTTGCCTCTGGTAATGTTGAAGTAGCATTTCACAGTTTTGAATTCTAAATAAAATATAAAATCAACCAACAGAAAACACTGAAGAGAAACCAAAAATTGGGTAAAAACAGAGAATATCTAGAAGAAGGGAATGGCACTGGTTTAGTAACCCCTTTATTCTAGGATCTGCACCTGAAGGCAGGCCCCAGGTTGGCTAGAACTCAAACAAATCAGCAATCTTACTAGCTTGAAGAATCAGAGAAGAGACTTTGAAGCTATCACAAGAGCTGGAAGTGAGGGGAGAAGAAATCCCAGAAAGCAGAGTCAGAGAGAAAGAATACCAAACTCCGCAATTAAATTGCTCAAATCCCTGGTTGATCACTGAACTATGCAAGAACATAACAATGTCCAGCAGCCTAAAAGAACTAAAGAAAGAAAAACTTTAGCTGCTGCCCACCACAGAGGTAACAAAGTTTAGTGTATGACTTAAGCAAAGTTAACTGGCTCATAAAACAAAAATATCGTCTTCCGAAAAATATAACAAAATCATTCTCAACAATGTATTATCCATGATACTCGGGATAAATTTATCAGACTTGTAAAGAATCAAGAAATTTTTACTCATATTCAAAAGAAAAGAAAATTAACGAAAACCAGCCATGAAATGACTCAGATGATGAAATTTTCAAATAATTTTAAAGCAGCTATTTCAACAAAGTTCACAGACAAAAAGGAAAACATAATCATAAGGAATGAATGGACAGGAAATCAAAGCATAGAAAGAGAAACAAAAGGAAATTCCAGAACTGAGAAATATTAATTTGAAATTAAAAAAAAAAACCCTCATTGGAAGGACAGATTAAAGACTAATAAATCAACTTGAAAACAAGTTGACAGAAAATATTCAGACTAGAGCAAAGCCGACAAAAGAAAGAAAGAAAAAAGCCACCCAAGATGGATAAGACAATAACAAAATGTCTACTGTATTCATAACTGGAGTGTAAGAAGGAGAAGAGAGAAGGAATGGGGCAGAAAAAATACTGACAATATAATGGCTGAGAACTTTCCTGGACTGATGAATGACATCAAATCCCATATCCAAAAAACTTAGAAAAACCACAAGTAGTAGAAATACAAATGAAAAATCAATACCTAAGCACATCATAGTCAAATACTTAAGAACCAAATACAAAGAACCTTGAAAGAAGCCAGAGGAAAAAAAACAATACAAAGGATATAAGAATGACAACCAACCTTATGTAACCATATCAGTAATCAAATTAAATATAAATGGACTAGATATTCCAAACAGACTAAAGAGACTGCCAGAACAGATTTACAAAAGTGAAAGCCAAAAATATAGTATTTGTAAGATGTGTACTTTTTTGTATAAAGACTCAAGTAGGGTGAAATAAAAGATGGGTATCAGAAACTGAAGTGACTAGATTCAGATCAGAACAAGAAGGTTTCAAGGTGAAAAGTATTACCAGAGATAAAGAGATTCCCAGATGTGTGATTGCTGAATTAAAAAGTGCACATAGGAGTTCCCATCGTGGTGCAGCATGAGGTTTCAGGTTCGAACCCTGGCCTCGCTCAGTGGGTTAAGGATCTGGCGTTGCCGTGAGCTGTGGTGTGGGTTGCAGATGAGGCTCGGATCCCATGTTGCTGTGGCTGCGGCGTAGGCCAGCAGCTGTAGCTCCGATTCAACCCCTAGCCTGGGAACTTCCATATGCCACAATGTGGCCCTAAAAAAGCAAAAAAAAAAAAAAAAAAAAAAAAAAGTGCACGTAGAGTTGTAGATTATTCTATTCCAGATGAGGTATACCACTTTGCATTATCACAATGCATGAGAGTGCCTGTTTTCTTCCCATAGCCACTTATACTTATTTCACCAGTCTGACAGGTAAGAAATTGTATTTGTGTTGGTTTAATTTGCATTTCTTTAACCCTGAGCGAATCTGAACACTTTTCCATATATTTAAGGGCTGCTATATCTTTTTGTAAAGTGTCTGTTCATGTCGTTCTTCCCATTTTTCTATTGAGTTTTTGTTCCTTTGTCTCTCAAACTTTAAGAGTTTGTTATATACATTAGGAGGTATTAGCCCTTTGTGGTGTTATGTTGTAAACATTTTCTCCTAGTTTTATAAGTGGCCTTTCAATTGATGGTGTTTTGGGGGATTTTCGCCATGCAGAAATAATTTTTAGGTTTCTCAAACCAGTCATTCTTTTTAATGCCTCTGAATTTTGAGCCATAGTTTAAAAAGCCTTTTCCTACATCAAAGCTGAAGAAGAATTCATGTTTCTTTTAATACCTGTACAATATCACTGTTTATATTTTGATACTAATTCATTTGTAACAGTTTATTCTTTTGAATGCTTTGGGTTATGGGTCTAATTTTATCTTTTTCCAAATGGCTACCTACTTGATTCAGAACCATTTTTGAATAAATTTACCTTAGCCAAAGGAATGTAAAATATTATCTTTATCATATACTCAATTTCTCAATGTATACTGGATCTATTCCTGGCCTTTCTACGATACTCCACTGGTCTACTTATCTATTTTAATGACAGTACAACACTTTTAATTACAGAAGCTTCGGTGTATATTTTAATATCTAGTCAAATTCATAAAAACCCATAATCCCCCCCCATCAGTGTTATTCTGGCTATTTTAGTATGTTTTTCCATATCAACTTACCTAATTCCTTTAAAAAGTTTATTTATTTTTTACTGATGTTGTGTAACATTTATACATTTCTGTATGTTAATTTGTGCCTCTAATTGATTTTACTTGTCTACCAACACTGGTTAATACCTATAGCATGACAATGAGGAGTAATGAAGACAGTGGGCATACTTGCCTTGCTCCCGATTTTTGTGAAAATGTTTCTAGTGTTTCCCTTTAAATGAGATACTGACTTTGGAATTAAAATACATGAATTTTATCACGATAGGAAAATAACCCTTAATTCCTATGTTCAAGAGTATTTCTAATTAGGAATGGGTACTGGATTCATCAAAGACTTCTTTAGAATCTATAGTGACAGTGATTTGTTTTTACTTTTAGTTATATTATTATAATACATGATATTAACAGATTTCCCAATATTCAATCAATCTTGTATTCCTGGAATGAATATCACTTGGTCATAGTATACTATTTGCTTAACGAGGTAATAGATTTTGCCTGCTAATATTTTATTTAGTATTTTTACACCAATATTCATAGGTGACATTGATATGTATACTGATTCTTTTTTGTACTGTCTCAATCAGGTTTAGGTATCAATGATACACTTGCTTCAAAAAGGAATGGGGGAAAACAGTATGACAGTTATTTAAAAATTTTAACACAGAATTACCAGAAGACCCAGTAATTCCATTTCTGGGTATATTAAAAAAAAAAAAAAAAAACCTGAAAGCTAGGGTAAAAACAGATATTTGCACACATGTTCATAGCAGCATTATTCACAACAGCCAAAAGTTGGAAGCCACACAAGTGTCCACTGACAGATGAATGGATAAACCAAATGTGGTGTATATATACAATGAAATATTATTCAGCCTTAAAAAGGAATGGAATTCTGACACATGCTACAATATATACAAACCTTAAGGACATATGCTAAGCGAAATAAGCCAGGCACAAAAAGACAAATGCAGCCTCATTCCACTTATATAAGGTACCTAGAGTAGTTAAACTCACAGAGACAAAAAGTGGAATGGTGGTTAGTAGGGGCTAGGGGAAAAGAAGAAATAAGGAGTTATTGTTTAATGGGTACAGAGTTTCAGCTTGGGATGATGAAAGTTCTGGAGATGGATGGTGAAGATAATTGCACAATAATTTGAATGTACTTAATGCCACTAAACTGTACTAAAAATGGCAAAAATTACGTCATGTATACTTTACAAGTTAAAAAAAAAAGATCCCCAAGTACTATGACCCATAGTCAATTTTTAGACTCAGAGATTTTCGTTTCTATTTTTAAAATACACTATAAAATCAGTAAGTGCAGAAAGGACTTTAATTATTATCAAACACATAGGTCGCTCAAGGCCTGATTAAAAGCTATTATAAGCCCCTTACTCCTCTCAAAAAAAAAAAAAAAAACAACAGAAAAACAAGTTTTTGTCCATTTCCAGTGCTCTGGAACAATCTACAGAGTATCAGAATCATCTGATCTTTAAAGGTTTGGGAAATTTCCCCTATAAAACCATCTGGGCATGATGATTTCTGTAGGGCTTTACTTAGTTTTCTCTATAGCTTTTTATAACTTTGCTAACTCTAATGAGGTCAATTTTGCCCATCTGTATTTTCCTGGGAAATAGTCTATTTCACTTAAGTTTTCAAATTCATTTCCATACAGGTTTGCTAATGATAAGTAGTCTCTTATGACTGTTCTAATTTCTTCTGTTTCTGTGGTTATCTTATTTTGTGTATCCGTGCTTAATCTCTCATTTATCCCCCTGATCAAGTTAGTTTGTGGTTTATCTATTTTTTTCAGAATCTTATGGTTCTGCCCTATTACTTAGATCTACTGTTTTCCTCTCCTTTCCATACTATTAATTTCTTTTAAAAACTCTTTCTCCCTGGAGTGCTTGGTGGCCTAGCGGTTAAGGATCTGATGTTGTCACTGCTGTGGCGTGGGTTCCATCCCTGGCCTGGGAATTTCTGCATGCTGTGGACATGGCCCAAAAGAAAAAAAAAATTAAAATCTGTCTTTTTTTCTCACCATATTGTTTTCCTTACATTGACTTTTTTTTTGTTTGTTTTGTTAAGAGATTTCCTTACATTGAACTAACCTCAAATTCATGGAATAAACCCTAGGTAATAATGAGGTACTTACTGCACCTTTAAATGACAGGTAAAATTTATTTCTCTTTCTTTAGAATTTTTGGATTTGTATAATATATGTAAATGAAACCAGTAGGCAGTTTCAGTAATGAACCATTGATGGATAGTTAGAAGACAATGGTAAAAAAGAAAATCAATTCGTTTTTATTTTGGGGGGGGTCCTTTCTGTCTTTTTAGGGCCATATCCGCGGCATATGGAAGTTCCCAGGCTAGGGGTCCAATCGGAGTTATAGCTGCCAGCCTACGCCAGGGCCACAGAATACAGGATCTAATCCGTGTCTGTGACCTACACCACAGCTTATGGTAACGCTGGATCCTTAACCCACTGATCGAGGACAGGGATGGAACCTGCATCCTCATGGATGCCAGTCAGGTTCGTTAACTGCTGCGCCACGACAAGAACTCCCAGAAACTCATAATTCTTATCAACAGTGTAATTTATAATAACATTATTTGTAACTATCCCTCAAAGAAAAATAGTTAAATTAGTTACAGTACATCTCTGAAAAGGAATATAATACAGCTCTACGTCTATCAATAGGGAATGATTTCCAAAATATAATTCTAAGTAAAAAAAAAAAGACATTAAGCATGAGTAAGAGAGAACAAACATTACTGGCTATTATTTCATTAAAATAAAGAAAACATAGTATGTGCAAAGATATGTATGGATCTGAGTTTCTCTGGGAAGATATAAAAAACATGGGCAATGGTGGTTGGTGGCTTCCAGGAGGGGAACAGGAGGCCAGGGAAAAGGAGGGAGGAAGATACTTCACTGTGTATTCTTTCAGGCACTTTCATTTTGAATTATCTATTCAAAAATAAGTAACCTTGAGATAATGAAATTAAGAGAGAAAAATCCTATATCGTTCATCTTTAAAGGCTATTAAGAATTTAGATGATGACCTATGCAAGTTACTTCATTAAAATCAAGAAAAACAAATGTAAGCCAGTTAATACTATTTGGGAAAAAAATGGCTCTGCAGGTCTCAGCTAATAAAATGGGAAAGGTAAATTAAATAACTGCTATAAATATCCAAGAATAATTCATAACATATTTACTTGGAGATATTATATACAGAAACAAAATTATCTATAGATGATATGACAATATACAAAGAAACCTAAGAGAATCTAATTTTTTAAATCTAAGGATGGGTGTGGGTGAGATGACATGATATCTTATTAACACTACCCAAACTTAAACAGAACTACCATATGATCCAGCAATCCCACTTCTGGGTGTATTTCCAAAGGAAGCAAAACCATTATCTTTAAGAGATATCTGTACTCCCATGTTCCCCGCAGCATTATTCATTTGAGCCAAGGATGAAAACAAACCAAGTGTCTGCCTACAGGCCGACCAAGAAAATGTGGTATAAAATTACAATGGGATGGTATTTCAGCCTTAAAAAAAGAAAAAGATGTGGTACATATACACAATGGAGTATTACTTAGACATAAAAAGGAATGAAACATTAACATTTGCAGCAACATGGATGGACCTAGTAATTATCATGCTAAGTGAAGTTAGTGAGACACAAACATCATATGCTATCACTTACATGTGGAATCTAAAGAAAAGGTACAATGAACTTATTTGCAGAAGAGAAACTGACTCACAGACTTCAAAAAACTTATGGTTACTGAAGGAGAGAGGTTGGGAGGAGGGGCTCTGGGAGGGATAGGCTGAGGGTTTGGGATGGAAATGTTGTAAAATTGGGTTGTGATGATGGTTGTACAACTATAAATATAATAAAATTCACTGAGTTGGCTCTTTTTTTTTTAAAAGGAAATCCTGTCATTTGCGACAAGAGGGATAAACCTGAAGGACATTATGCTAAGTGAAATTAACCAGACAGAGAAACACAAATACTCTATGGTATCACTGTACACTTTAAATACCTTATAATTTTAACTGTTAATTTTACCTCAATAAACCTAAAAAGTAAAATAACTGAAACCTAAATGCATGATTAAATTTAACAAAAAAAAGTAAGACCCTGCACTTCCACCTCCACAAAAAGCCTCCTTTTGTCTTCAAATATTATAAACTTAATACCACAAAGCTGTTGTACTTGCTAACACCACTTTATCAGAATGACCCAACATACACAGCCCCCCCAATCAGGCCTAACTGATTATATCACTGTCTCCCGTCTATTCAGGACTCAGCCCAAACAGCTCTGCCTTCCTTATCCATTCTAGTTAAAAACATTTTCCATCACTTTTCACTTTTAATTATGTTCTTATTGCTTAATCCTGTGAAGGCAATGTGGGAAGGACCTCTTGCTTTGTGAAATAATACTGAATTCTTTCTACATTTATTTGCAGGAAGACTTCTTCCTAGCTAAAGAAACCACCCCTGAACTGTTTAGTTACCTAGCAGTAGTCACTAACCACATACGACTACTTAAATTTATATATATATTTATGGCTACACCCATGGCATATGGCAGTTCCGGGGCCAGAGACTGAACCCAAGCTGCAGCTGTGACCTATACCACAGTACAGCAGTGCTGGATCCTTTAACCCACTGTGTTGGGCCAAGGATCAACCCTTGCCTTTGCAGCAACCCGAGCCACTGCAGATGGATTCTTAACCCACTGCACCACAGTGGGAACTCCTTAAATTTAGATTTTAAAAACTACATATTCATAAATATCAAATATTCTGTTGATATGATCTGCTGAACTATAAAAAGTAACTTTCTTTAAGTAGGTAGGTAAGTCTTTTTGTTTTCCTTAATTCTTCATCTGAAAATTAGAAAGCTTGTTTATAGCACTGGAATGGAGATTTATCAATCCTTTCATATGCTTTCATTGTCACCTTCCTGCCATCTAATAATTACATGCTGCCTAGCATGAATTTTGTTCTTTTTGTTATGTTTAATCTTTTCTTTTTTTTTTTTAAGGGCCACACCCATGGCATATGGATGTTCCCAGGCTAGGGGTCAAATCAGAGCTACATCTGACGGCCTACACCACAGCCACAGCAACGCCAGATCCAAGCCACGTCTGCGACACCACAGCTCACGGCAATGCTGGATCGTTAACCCACTGAGCAAGGCCAGGGATCAAAGCTGCAACCTCATGGTTCCTAGTCGGATTCATTAACCACTGCGCCACAATGGGAACTCCTGTTTTGTCTAAGCTTAATAGGCACTAAAATTTATCAAATGAAAGCATCAGTAGGGGGAGGGCCCTGGCCTCACATTACCTTCACAAGATAGATTGATTGATTGATTGATTTTGCTTTTTAGGGCCACACCTGTGGCATATGGAGGTTCCCAGGCTAGGGGTAAAATCGGAGCTACAGCTACTGGCCTATGCCTCAGCCACAGCAATGCAGGGATCCGAGCTGCGTCTGCAGCCTACACCACAGCTCACGGCAATGCTGGATCCTTAACCCACTAAGCAAGGCCAGGGATTGAACCCATGACCTCATGGTCCCTAGTTGGATTCATTTCTGCCATGCCACAATGGGAACTCCCTTCACAAGATTTTTAATACTGACAGACAACTTCTCACCAGGAACAATGAAGGCCAGAAGACAATGGAATGTCAATTGTAAAGTAGTCAAATAAAATAATTACATAGAATTCCACCTCCAGTGAAAAACACTCATTAAAAAGAAAGGTGAGATAACTTCTGCTTTACCTAGTGACAGAGCAAGGAATCTCACTAAGTACTAGAAACGCTGGGGAAAAAATCAGAGCTCATCTTTTTGAAGGCAGCAGAGACTCCTAAGATAATGAAAACAGAAGGAGCTAAGACTCCAGGGAAAGAACTTTGGAGAGGAAGCTTATTTCTGTAGCTGCTTTCACCCTGGGACTTTATCAACTTAGCAAAAAATTAGCAGTTGGTATGAGGCTGAGAGAAGCACTGGGAGGTAAAGATTCTGATCCACAATATGCATGTAATTAATTCTCACATGCATCCTCTCAAGGTGGATAAAATCCCTAGCTTAGTGCAGTGTCCGAACCTGAGTGTGCATCAATTCTGATCCAGTGGATATGTACACATGCATGTGTGTGTTCGTTGGGAGGTGGATAGAGATGTCCAGGAATCAGGTATTAATTTTGTAGGACCACTCCATGGTGGCTCTAAAACAAAACAGACCTTAGAAATTATGTCTAAAATAAAATAATCAATTATAAAATTTTGTGTTTTGGGTAAACTATGATTACCTAATACTTAGTTTCATACCAACTTGTGCCTAATTTTCCATATCACTGACTACCTAGAGTAAATGCCTACGTGTTATACTCTTTATCATACAACTAAGAAAAATGTGCCATACATAAAAGTAAAATGTCCTAAAATTAAAGTGAAAAATCCTTAAATATAGCAGCCATAAAAATAGTGGTAATGACATCAAGTGGTTACTTTGCCTTTCAAATGGTGACACATGGAAAGGATATTTCAATCATAAGAAAAAGTAAAACTAAAAACAATACATTATAAGAACCATCTATAAACATTTCAAAAAGAAACCTAGGCATTTCATATCAAGAGTAAGAGGAACCTTCTTAAATACAGCCATTTAAGGCTGCAGAAAGTTTGAGTTTAGAGGTACATCATATTGAATGAAACTTCTTTGTATTCAATGAGCATTCGTAACAACTATAAACCCAAAGCAAAATCCTGACCACATGTAATGAGTATAAAAGGTATGTAAGAGGTAATGCCCATAATTCCATTAAATTATCTGATCTCACTTAAAATGATATGGGTGATCATTTTTGTTTAAGTAAGGTAAGTTATAACACTTACCTGGGTTTCATATAAGTGGGCAATGTGAAATTGAACTGCAAAGATGATGGAAAACAAAAATCAGTAACAATAAAGCAATGTTTGGGTAAACATTAAGAACATAAAATGTAAAATATAAGCATGAGCTATCTTACAGATTTAAGTAACAACATAACTTGAGTAAACAGAATATACAAACATACATGAACATGATAATAAACCACATGTATTCATTTTTGATTATCAAATTTTGTCAATGTAAATATTAAAAATAACAAAATATATAGCAAGTGGGTATACGTCTTACAATGTTCAAATGGCAACATAAAGCAAGTAAAGTTACAATCTATACATTTCAAAACAGGTATGTAAAAACTGAGTTCCAAGTTCAAAAATACAGTAAAGTCCGTATTTGATTTTAAAAAATTAAAACAGAAAATTCTATTTTCTTTATACCAGATTTCATATGAACATTTATAAAGCAGTCATAGACCAGGACGACACTAGTAATAACACACACAGGAAATAAGTCGCATTTCTTTATCAGTTCTTCATAATTGTTTTTTAAAGTCAAATCACTTGGAAGGCAAGAGTAGTAAATAGTCCCAACATTCAAAAAAAACAAAAAACTCCATGTATTTCAGCTTTTGTTTTCAGCTCTTTCTGATACTGTACCACCAGAGTATGAATAATTCAACAAAAGCAATAATGAACCAGGAATCAAAGCTGGATTCTAGCTTATTTAAATAATATAACACTCATCCTTCAATGACAAACCTTTTTTTAAATCCTCTGTCTACCTGGATTTCATAGTTGGATTGCAAGGACTCTGGGAGCCTTCCAAAATTATATGCATAATATAAATGTGGATCTTAGACAACAAGGCCAACAGCTATCATCAATTTCTCACTGGTATCATAAACTAACTCTCTCACTGACTCCCCTAACTGTAAGATTCACCTGGGAGGCTTATTAAAAATAGAGATTCCTGAGATTACATTCAGTGAGCCTGGGGCAGGGCCTGGAAAGGTGCCTTTTCACTGAGTTCTGCAGGGATTCTGCTATCTCTTCCCTAGATCAGCACCTGGGAACAGCTGAAGTAAACAAGCATAAGGACCAAAACAAATATTATATGAACTTTAAAAAATAAGGCACTGCTCTCTTTATATATAATCATTAAATGTCACATGCCAACTAATCAGAGACAAAATTAAAACATCTTTAGAAGATGAAAATCAACTTTTTGTAAAAAGCACATGAAAATAATAATAAAAGTTCTACAGATAGAAATATCCCCTTTTCCTATATCTGTTGAAGGGTTTTCTTATTCCCTACTCCCCCTTTCCAACATAGCTCTCCTTGAGAGTTCCAGTCCAATTCTCACCTCACTACATCATTAGATGGAAGCTGGGTTACAGGTGAAGAGAATGAGGAAGAGATGGAAAATATGCCCACCCCCCCAATCTTCTTACTCCTCTAATAAAGGTAACATGAAGAAAAAAATCAGCAGCAAGCTGGCATGCTCTTACCATTCCAAACTTCCTCCAAGCTCAGCCAAGGCTTTCCTATCCCATGAGTTACTAAATCCCGTGTCACCTTTTGTGGTGTGAAAACCAATTTATATTTAAATTTTTAAAAGTCCTCTTCAAAGTAAAACATAACCATACAACTAAGAAAAAAGCTCCACTTGGAAAACCTCAATTAGAGGCAGAAATTTTTAACAAATATTGCCATAAAAGGTTCTGAAATTAAACTTCATTCAGAAATTAATACATTATTTTAGAATTATTAGAATTAAATCTAGAAAAAGCAATTTCAACCCAAGAGACAATCATATAATGAGAAGTCTCACATCACCATGATTCTACTTTTCAAAACACAAACTGTAATTAACTCCTCTTAAATAGCTCTAGAAGCAGTAAGTGTTATCTACTTTTTTAATTGCATAAATGAGTTGTGCCATAAAATAGAAAGCTCACATAGACTTTTTTTAAAGCTCACCTTATTTTCTACAATCTTCTGACCCTTGTACTACCACAAAGTAACAGGGAAGATTTCAAAAAATACTCACTTTGTTGCATATAAAAATAGGTAATGATATCAAAAAATCAAAAAGAAGTTTTACAAAGGTATAAAGAGCCTGGTGTTTAAACAGTAGTAATGTCTAGCTCAAAGTAAGTAGTCTATATTTATCAGTGCTCTGTGAGACATTAGTCATTATTATCATGGTTATCAAGTAGTTATGCAGACTGTCTAAAATGAACTACCCATTGGGTAAATCCACTGAAACATAATGGCCTAATATCTCTAAGTAAAGCACATGCCCTTCCACTAGAGTGACCAACCTTTCAGCACTCAAAGTTCTGAGTCCTGGGGAAACTCCTCAGTCCTGAGCAAAACAGGACATTGGTCACCCTCACTCTTATTTTATTTCCCTTCTTAACAACCAACAGAAAGACGGGAGTAGTAAGCTTGAAAATATATTCAGGATTATTCAAATTGTCCTCTTCGAATTCAACTAGAAAGTTATCTGCCCTGTGGTACTCATTCTACATAGGTGTTTTCCTCTCAGGAGCAATGATCTACAAGTGAGTTTTAACCTCAAAAGAGCAGGATTTTTACCAAGTTCGACATTTATGAAACGTCCCTCAAAAGTTATCAAACTAACAAGTACGTATGAAAGTTAGCTTTTTAGGCACTAGATACAATCAAGCTTACATAAAGCTTACTACAAATCAAGCTTACTACAGCTTAAATAAAAATCAGCTTTTTTCTTATTGTCATAAATTAACTTTAAAGGGATTTTAAGAGTTTATATTCTCATTGGTTTATATACCTGGACATATAATTAAGAAAAAAGTATAAAAAATTACTTTATAAATTAATGCGTTAATTTTTTTCTAATTTAATATAATCTTAGAAGCTAAAATATTGCTGCATTTGTTACCTTCTTATCATTTATCCTGTAAACACACTAATCAGTACTAAATCCTGAGTTTTAAGAAAATAGAAATCTTTCATGTTTTCTCAGAAAATTGAATTTAGTAGAATTATGAGATATAAGTATGGTCTAGACGATGATTTAATCCACACTATGAATTCTTGTTATATAAAGTTATATTCAAATTCCTAGGAGCACCCGTCGTGGCCCAGCAGTAACAAACCCGACTAGTAACCATGAGGATACAGGTTTGATCCCTGGCTTAGCTCAGTGAGTTAAGGATCCAGCGTTGCCGTGACCTGTGGTGTAGGTGACAGATGTGTCTTGGATCCACTGTTGCTGTGGCTGTGGTTGCAGGCCGGCGGCTACAGCTCCAATTCGACCCCCTAGCCTGGGAGTTTCCATATGCCGCAGGTGCAGCCCTAAAAAGACAAAAGAGAAACAAAAAAATCCCAAATCTCTACAGTTTTTTTCTACTGACTGAATCATACCAGGCGTTTTTACCACTGAGACTACTCTTCACTAAACATCTTTCTATATGGTTAAAAAATGAAGTCACAGCAAAATACTGACTTTTTAAAACCTAGAATCTTTTCATTGACCTGAAATTTTAATGATTCAATTTTTTACTCACTCTATTAATGTTATTATTGTTCAAGTAAGAAAAATTTAAGAAATCCAGCTTGAACTCAATGAATATTCTTTAAACCTTTATTGACTGCCTTGAAGTACACTAAATAAATATGCCAACACATACCTATGATAAACCTATCATAATCAACCCAATCTGCTTTTGGAAAGAAGCGTACATAGAAGCAGGAAATAAATGTCTAAAACAAAACCACTGTATCAGAACATGCTTCACACACATCCTTTTTTGATAATTGACAAATCTCACCTCAATCTCTATGTATAATGTTTAAAACCATAATAAAAAGTAAATTTTCATAATTACCAATAATTTTAATACCACAAAGCAGGAATCAGTGAGATAACATATATGAATCTTTGTATACTCATTTTTCCTAAAGACTGGCAAACTCTGTTTTTTAATCTCAAGTTACCTACAATATAATTAATATACAAATAATCAATCTAGTTCACCAGCATGAGTTTAATTCAACAAGCCAGTTCACTGGCATATCTATTTTAGACACAGGCTATTCACAACAACTGGTCTCACATGTTTCATCTGTACAAGTAGCCATAGCAAACAATACAGTTAGATCCAACAATTCTAGGGGGAGAAATTGCACAAAATTTATGACTTATTATTCCTATTATTTGCTGTAAAGCGATCTGAATACATGTAGAAAACTATGGTTCTTATTATACTTACTTTCAGCATCGGACAAAGTGCAGGGATTACAGTCAACCAAAGCTAACTGAAAATGCTGCAAGAATAGAGTGAGAAAATTAATGCACTAAATTCAGTCACATAAATATATATTAAAACAATTTGGGGGTATGTAAGGTTTAACATAATATAATGAAAGTGTGTTTAGCAAATAAAACATACTAGACAACCAACTAGAATTACCTTGAACATGTACTGCTGATAACAAACAGGCTGCTGCATTATTTTCTTAAAATAGTTGACAATGGTGGATTAAGGGAAGAATTAACTTGATATCAAGTTATCCCATGTAATTTCATTTTTTAACGGCAGCACTTGTGGCATATCCAAGTTCCTAGAGTAGGGGCTGAATCAGAGTTGCAGCTGCAGGCCTACGCCACAGGAAGAGTGGATCTGAGCCACATCCATGACCAATGCCACAGCCTGCAACAACGCTAGATCCTTAACCCACTGAATGAGGCCAGGGATTGAACCCACATCCTTATGGATGCTATGTTGGGTTCTTAACCTGCTGAGCCACAACAGGGACTCATAAATCTTTGGGTTTTTTTTTTTTTTGTCTTTTTGCCTTTTGTAGGGCCGCGCTTGTGGCATATGGAGGTTCCCAGGCTAGGGGTCTAATCAGAGCTGTAGCCACCAGCCTACACCACAGCCACACAAGATCCAAGCCGCATCTGCAACCTACACCACAGCTCACGGCAATGCCGGATCCTTAACTCACTGAATGAGGCCAGGGATTGAACCTGCAACCTCATGGTTCCTAGTCGGATTCGTTAACCACTGAGCCACGACAGGAACTCCATAAATCTATGTTTATATGGAAAAAGAATCAGGTATTTAAGCCTTCTAGTAAGCAGAATTATGAGTGATAGAACACCTCAAATAGAGCAAATTATTTTTACAAGTGAAAGTTCAACGATACTAACGTCAAAACACCACAGCCTATCTCAAAATGAAATGTTTTAAAAAAGATCATGAGAATTATCATAAAAGGAAAAATTATCTGTCCTTACTGACTTAAAAGTATTTTAAGTACTACAAAGAATGCATCAAATAGCCACATAAAACCATCCCACATAAAGAAAACCACTGATACACCTTTCAGTAAACTGAAGGTAGATGAGGGACTAAGGTGGGCATGGCATAATCTCAGTTTCATTTCTAGCACCTAAACAAGATGCAAAATATATGTACATATAAATTAACATATAAATCAGCAGAAATAACTATCAAATATGATAATTAGCCCCCAAACGTAAAGATGCCATGGTAAAATATATAGCATCCATCTCTGCACCCAACAGAAATGAAACATAATTATCCTTTTAGAACATACAGGTTATTATATATGTAGGCAATATTAAACCACTAATAATTTACAGTATCCACTTATAGTAATATCATATAAGCCTCACCCCCCCCCAAAAAAAAAAACCACCACGTCGAACTTAATGGGTAACACTAATCTTTAAGAATGCAAATCATCAGGAAGAACACTGGGTGACATTTGGCACCTAGTTTATCAACATTAAACCTGCTATATAAACTAATTAGGGGAAGGCAAACAAGTACTAGCATTGGTATAAAATCTTTAAGATTCAAAAAAAGTAAATCTCTTTGAACTCTTCTAAAAGATATTTCCAGAAGTGTATATTCAAATTTTCTGAGTCTCCACAAAATTTTACCATTAAAAGTAACCAAAAACCAAACCACAAACCATTTTCCAAAAATCGACCATAATAAGCTCATTCCTATCTACAATCAAAATGTCTAAAGAGCTGTACTTTTTAGAGAGTTCCCTGGTGGTGCAGTGAATTAAGCATCAGGCATTGCTACTGCTGTGGCTCAAGTCCGATCCCTGGCCCAGGAACTTCTACATGCCATGGCCAAAAAAAAAAAAAAGTTGTACTTTTTAACTGCTGGACAAACTGAAAACTGATATGCACAATGACAACTTCTAGATATAAGCCCAAAAGGAAGTTTCTTTATCATGAGAAATAATCACTGGCAAGCTTTTAGTACTGTATTTTAACACAGAATCAACTAAACTGCATTTGGTCAACTAGAACTCTCAATTAGCAAAAATATACTAATGTCAGCTACCCAGTGTTACAACAAAAGAAAGACTAAGAAGGCATCATTTGGTATGAACCAGTAGCTGTTATATTCAAGAATGTCTGTTATGTGCATGCATAATTAGGCTAGCCTACTTTTGCAGTGATCTTAATATTTAAGGGTTATGATATTATGAATGGGCAAGGTACTAACAAAATTACTATGTCCCTTGAATATTAAATATTTAATTCATTCAACAAATACTTCAAGCCCCTATAATGTCCTTAGGACAATGCAGATACTATGGACACAATGATCAACAAAATGAAAGGGAAAAATTATTTGTATGGTTGACCAAATGAGAAAAAAAGAAAACCAACATCTAAACACTTCAAGAATTGCTTTTATTTTATTTTTATTATTTCCCCTGGCCTACTAAGACTGTATGGTCCTCAAACATCCTTTTAGTGTGCTACCATAGCAATAGAAAATAGACTCTTTTTAAAAATGAGTACTATGAAAGCAAAGCATGCTTTATAACCAATTGCTTTCCTCCAGACAAAAAGAGCAGCAGAGCAGCCACACATTCATATTATACTACATTTCTAGGTCTAACCTGCTGGCATAAAATTAACATTCAGGTAAAGACCTTTCCTAACTGAGCCAAAGGGTACACAGTGACCTGGCAAAGATACACCCTTCAAGATTGCTATATTTTAGTTTTACTATTACACTGAAATCCCACAAAGAGCAGGCAACTCCATAGTTCGAATTGCCCAATTTCATCTATTAATATTCAAGGTCTTACAATAAAACCTGGCAGAAGTAGTACTGGACCGTGTTTTTTTTTTTTTTTTTAAGGGCCACACCCATGGCATATGGTTCCCAGGCAAGGGGTCAAATCAGAGCTGCAGCTGCCGGCCTACACCACAGGCACAGCAATGCTGGATCCGAGCCACATCTGTGACCTACACCTATACCACAGCTCATGGCAACACCAGATCCTTAACCCACTGAGCAAGGGCAGGGATCGAACCTGTGTCCTCACGGACACTAGTCAGGTTAGTTAACCACTGAGCCATGACAGGAATTCCTGGACCATGTTTTATATAAGTATTAACCAATCTTAAAAGCAATCTTAAAAATGGTCACTGATGCACCATTTCAAACTCAGCACATCATGAAACATTAAACATTTCCAAACAGCAAAGACATGTAAAAATTAACTTGGCAAAAGAGTACATAATCAAAAACAGGCAAGTGAAAATGAAAGAACTTACAAAATAATTACTTAAGTTTAAGAAACTAAGAACAGCAACACAAAACCACCTCACATAAAGAAAACCAGATACACCTTTCAGTAAACTAAAGAGAGGTTAGAGTCTAAGGTGGGGATGGCGTGACCTCACAGTTTCATTTCTAGCAACTAAAACGGAGGCAAAATAAATGTACCTATTAACATAAAAGTCAGCAGAAATAGCTACCAATTATGATAATCAGTCCCAAACCTGAAGATGCCATGGTAAAATATCTAGCCCCATCCCTGCAACTGACAGAAAGCTGGAAATATCTGTACCTCACACAGAAATACTGTAGTACGGAAACTAATTACTGCTGCGTAAAATAGTTCCTATGCAGTAGAGGCTTCTCCAGTTCAAAGACTATATACAAACCTCAAGGCAGAGAGCATTCTATAGAAAATTAATTTCCAAGCAAGAAGATTTACCTAAAACACTTTTAAAATGTTACAGCGATTTTCTTTTAATAGAGCACTTCTGATCCATTTTAATACAAGGTTGGATTCATTACAATTCCTCTTGACATCTTTATTACTTAAGTCACTTTTTGCTTAAAAGCTTTTGACTTGTTCAATATTTCAAAGTAACTTTATAGTGTTTTGCTTTATACAGATTAAGGAACTTGATTTCTATGGAGTGGGGGAGGAATCTATACTGATGTAATTAACATGTAAAACTCCAGTTTCAAGACTTTATTTCCCTTTAAAGTGTTTTACTTCTGAGTTCCCATTGTGGCTCAGTGGTAATGAACCCCACTAATATTCATGAGGATGCAGGTTCGATCCCTGGCCCCGTTCAGTTGGTTAAGGATCCAGCATTGCTGTAAGCTGTGTGGTGTAGGTCGCAGACGTGGCTAGGATCTGGCATTGCTGTGGCATAGGCCAGCAGCTGCAGCTATAGCTCTAATTTGACCCCCAGCCTGGGAATTTCCATATGCCATGGGTGCAGCCCTAAAAAAAAATAATAACAATAAATTAAGTGTTTTACTGCTAGCTGTATTGTCCCTGATTATCTCAGTCTTTTCAACTGTAGAACCCTCCAACTATATTCCCAATCCTGATGACAAGCAAGGAGGTAACTCAATTTCATAACTGACAAATTAGGATTATATGTATAAATTAGTAATTTGGAGCAATGTTTGGACTCCAGATCTAATCTCAGATGTTCTGATTCAGTGGGTTGGGGATGACATTATGTGAACCAGAAAAAAGCTTCTACAAATTATTTCAATGCAGTCAGAGTAAAATGCCACTATTAAAAACTTGTAAATTGTGTGCTTAACCTCTGTCTTACTTCAGTCTACACAGACAAGCTATGTGTAGTCAATACTGCTATCTCTATTCAATTAAAGCAGACATAGGCATTTTAGGAATAAAATGTTAGCAACTATTTTTTCACTCTATGCTAGGCGCCCTGCCATGGCTGTGCATCTGTAGAACTGGATAAAAGCGTCACTGAAATTAATATTCTAATAGGAGTTTAAAAGACAATTCCATAATGGAATCCAAAAGATACAGATGAGGGGAGAAACGAGGTCCTTCAGGCTGAAGAAACAACTTAAGTTTACACAACCCTTACGAAACAGAGTTTTATGGACCAGATCATTTAAGTGGGAGAAGGGAAGGTGTGTCAGGTACTCTTGCGAGTTGAAGGCAAATTATTTTTCCCTTTCCATTTTTACAGATTGCTACAATTCTGAAAGTATGATTAAAACCAACAAACTTCATTCCTAAAACTAATAGTCTCTAATAAACGAAACTAGGCAAGTGTCTTTGGATGTGATGGTTACTTATTTAGGAATTTGGTCTCTGACAACAAGATACGGAACTAAAACTGTTAAGTTTTTGTAGGGTTTGTGAGTCACTTTGCCTGGCCAAGCGGATCTCAAACTCGGTTCTTCTGATTCTCTTTGTGATACAAGGTTATTACAACAGTTTCAAGGAGGGACTGTACTGCACCAATGACTAATAGCTAATGGATCCTGGCAATCTTCACTCAAAAAAAGAAGCTCCTTCTTTAAGTTTATCAATCTGGTCTCTTCCAAAAATTTCTTTAACAAGTAAGACAAAAGATATTCTATACCGAAGATGTTCAAAATTTTATTTCTAGCTTTACTTTTTGGCTCCAGACTTAATCTGTCTATACAAACATCTGATATCCCTCTGATACCTCCAACTCTGATACACTCACAAATAAGCCATCTCCACTTGGAGGTTTTTTCACCTCCCAATCCCAAAACCTGCTGCTACTTTCTTTATCCCCTACTTTAGTTAACAGAAAAGTGATTCAAGCCAATAAATGGGGAATGGATCTCTACCCATACCGAATCTGTTAATAAGTTAACTCCTTTATTAAAACTACTCAAAATCTCTAGAATGTGTTACCTTTTATCCATCCACCCATCCTATGAGAATGAATTTATTCTACAGATCTTGCTCACCTTTCTTCCTGTAACTGTGTTCTATTCCTTATTTCTACCACATTTTATAAAAGTACAGGTATGCAACTGATAAGAAATTTTACAACAGTGGTTCCAGTATGTGTCTAATCTGTGTAAACAAATGATCAGAATATGCACTGACTTAATTTTCAAGTTGTCTAGTGTGCAATTTGTGTTCATATCAAAATAAGACTGATTATGTACACAAATAACAAAGTGAATATAATATATATTTTATAAAGGGGATAATGCAACAATTTGCACTGTAAGATGATGTTTTGGAACATAATCTTTTTTAAATAAAATGTAACACTGTATACACTGAATGCTTCACAAAGCTACATTTGAAGGCCAAATATTCATAACCACAAACTTAAGTAGCTACAGGTAAACACCACAAAATGTTTTTTGATTAGAAGTGACTTCCTGTGTTAAAATGTATGAAGAGAGAAAACTGACACTGGAAACCTGGACTCATTCCAATCCCTTAGTGTCAGGATGGTTACTGCACACTTGTGAGCAGTCATGTCCTTTGCAAACATGTATTTGAGGAACTGAAGTACTTCAGCTATTTATACTACTTCACACTTGAAAGTATGTAATATAACTCAGGGCAGAAATAAATACCAAATGGAAAAACAAAACTGGGCAGGCAGACCAAAACAGAGAACAAATTATTACATGGTGAAATAAACCAAACAGCTGATTACCACATACCATATAAAAGGTAAAATGTAAGTTGATAAACAGAAGAAAAAGAGCGGGGGGAAAGATTTTTGTCCACCAATGAAGAAGAATGGAATAAGACAAAATAAACAGCAATGACCATCATTTGCCAAAATGAACAGTGACATTACATTCAGGTGAAACCAAGTTCCACTGCCAACGTGGCAATTGGAGTGGTGATATTTAAAGGTACAAACTTGAAACTAGTAGATAACTAGATCTAATGCACAGCACAGAGATGACAGTCAACAATACTATATTATAAACTTCAAAATTGCGAAGAAACTATCTTAATTATTCTCACTAAAAAAAATAATAATTATGTGACATGGTAGAGGTGTTAGCTCATGCCACAGTAATGATCGTACTGCAATATATAAATGTATCAAATCAACACACTGTATACAACATGCTAAAGTTACATGTCAATTATATCTCAATAAAAAAATTTAAAAATTTTAAAAGCCTAGAATTTTCAAAATGCCCACTGGAAGAGGTAAGTTACTGGACATCATGAAGACAATAGGGCAGGAGAGGGTACAGAAAAATTACAGCAACTTTCATTGTCTTCAGACAACTGAACTAATAAAAATAAGCTGTTAAAGCTTCAACAAAAAAATATTACAGATACCTTAGAAAATGAAGGCGTGGTTAAAATCAATTTAATAGCTAGTATTTAAATTCTCAGCAAGTATTTTTATATTACATAGAGTTGACAGTAGCTTAATTAAATGAAACAAATGGTTTACACATTCTACATTAATAAATAAAATATTAAAAGACACGAGGCATTTCACAGATTCAAAAAGTAGTTTCTAAAAGGAAGTATATATCATCATGCCTTTACTTATTCCTTCTGTCTTAACATCCTGGCATAAAAAAATGACAATAAAATTCCTGAGTCTATAAAGGGTATAAGAGACACCTGGAAATGGTTTCTAGAGAAAAGTGTAAAAAAGAAGTGGAAATACTATTTCACTCAGAGGGCATTTAAAGAAAACAGTTTGTGTAGAAAAAAAATTCTATTAAGAAATGACAGGAGTTCCCGTTGTGGCTCAGTGGAAACGAATCCAACTAGGAACCATGAGGTTGCAGGTTTGATCCCTGGCCTCGCTCAGTGGGTTAAGGATCTGGTGTTGCTGACCTGTGGTGTAGGTCGAAGATGTGGCTTGGATCCCGCGTTGCTGTGGCTGTGGCGTAGGCTGACAGCTACAGCTCCGACTAGACCCCTAGCCTGGGAACTTTCATATGCCACGGGTCACAAAAAAAGAAATGACAAATAAACTCAGCCTCTAGTCCCCGCCCCCCAATGTTTCCAGCCAATCCTGAGAGGCATTTTGTAGCCTCTTCCATTTCATCTATTCATCCAAGAAAAACTAATAAGCACCTGGTAAAAAGCCAAGCTAACACATAAGCCTCACTTGAGTTCAACTCATTTCCTCTGAATCATCTCTGTAAACTCACTTTCCTAACCCTTTCATAATATTCCTTTCAATCGGTACTTATTTTGAAATATCAAATTATAAGGGGACTTATATTGGTATCCCCGCCAATTATCCCCAAATTCCCATAAAAAAGCTACCCTCTTTACTTTTAAAAATCCAAAAAAGTTCTAATGCTGACATATTTTCAGGAAACTTAAATATGTAAATATTAGAATTTTTATATAATCTGCATTAAATAGATGCATCGGCATTAACTGATCAAAGAATATAGGTGTCACTACATATTATTTTCCATTTATTAGCCTCATATGAAGGAAATAAGTTTAATAGTCTGACAAGATGTGAAAATTAGAGGCATTATATAAAACTATTTGTCAAATTAGTGTACTTTTATTGAAGTAAAGATAGCACACTGCCTCAAATACATAATGAATGTAAAGCAATTATCATTAAAAAGTAATGAAATAAAATTCTGAATTAATTATATGGAGAGAAAGAGGCAACCAATCCCACCTAGGAGGATATTATCTGAAGCAGGGAAGAAAATCAACAAAATATCACATGGAAATGTTACCCTGGGATGGACTCCGGTTCAGATAACATTAAAATAGTTAATAAATTAAGAATTGGTACCTGCACCACTCAACTAAACACATGAAATCTTTTTTGGCTAATTTAATGGGAAAATAACACCATGTGATTAAAAAGTAAGATGAGAATTAACCTCACATTTCTGACGATGAGCAGAGTGACAGAAACAGAAGTATTAAATTCCAGGTCCGGAAAATGAATTTCACAAACATTATCTCTACTGGTCACAGAGGAGTTTTAGATATGGTAGATAAACAGAGAACTAAAAAAGGTCTGAAAAAGCTTATTTGTTAGATATTTTTATACATATTATTTAATCTTTATAACAATTTTGTGTAGTTGGTACAGTTACTTCAGTTCCACAGATAACAAAGAAGATCAGAAAAGCTAGGCATCTTGCCCAAAGTCACACAATTAGTCTCATGGTAGGGTCAAATTTTAAAACCAAATTTGCTTGCTCAAGAGCTGTTTTCATAGTACCAAAACAGAATGAATCTGTTTCAGAAATACATTTTGGGAGAAAAGTTATTACCAGAGATAGAAATAAAACAGGAGGCCCTGGAATGCATTTCATGTGTGGGTGAAAAGAAGGAATCTATTATGAAAATAAACTGTATTTTATTTAAATATTTTACCATCTAAAACATACTGTATATGCTATATCCCTCTATCCAAGAGGGAAAGGAAATGAGGCAGAGAAGACCTAATCTGTAATGGACAGATTGTTTCCACCACCCCACACCAAAATACTCTTTTTACCCACCCCTCACTCTTCTTTAGATAGGAACAGTGTATTCAGAAAATTGAGCTCTGCTCAAAAACTGGACGTAACTGGTCTAAAAGTAATACCTTTGATAAACAATCACTGAGAATGGACATTTGGCCTAACTGGCTAATGAGATGCAAAGTGAAGTATTGAAGAGATCAACAGGAAGTCAGGATCTTTCACCTCTATGACATGATTTTTATTGAGGTATTTATTGAGCACTTATTATATGCTAGCACTACACTAAGCACCTATACCACTACTGTATAATGTCTTTCTTTATGAGACATGAAAAAGAAATCATCTCATCCTGATGGCACCTGGCAACCAGCCTTAAGAATAAGCCAACAGGGAAGAAAATGAATCTTTAATGAAACCTTAGATCAGCTGAATCAACCAAAATCCTGAAGGCTGGACTTCATATCATATGAGCTTTTTTTTTTTTTTTTTTGTCTTTTTGCCTTATTTGGGCCACAACCGTGGCATATGCAGGTTCCCTGGCTAGGGGTCTAACAGTAGCTGTAGCTGCCGGCCTTTGCCACAGCCACAGCAACGCAGGATCCGAGCCATGTCTGCAACCTACACTACAGCTCACGGCAACGCCAGATCCTTAACCCACTGAGCAAGGCCAGGTATCGAACTCGCAACCTCATGGTTTCTAGTCGGATTCGTTAACCACTGAGCCACGACGGGAACTCCCATATGAGCTACTTTTTTATTGTTGTTTTAACACCAGCTTCAGTTCGAGTTTTCTGAGGCTGTAGCCCAAAGCATGTATACCAACACTCTGTGCTAGCAAAAAACTTTTTAATGTAGTATAACAGTCACCAGAGGTTCCACATCTATCCACATGAAGCTAACATAATAGCCAGTCCACTTTAGGAAAATTGAAGGCCACTTAATGGAAAAGAGGCATATCATTCCTTCTGATTCCTAACTTCACTTAAACTAAATGCTAAGCACTTACAGCAATATACCGAAATACCTCCTCGCTGCTGCCTAAAAAGAATGATGCCCAAAATTCTCTGGAAAATAGACAAGGAACACTGGAGAAAGAAGCCTTAAAAAGTCAACATCAAGATGAGATAAAAAAATCACATGAAGCCTTCTCATTATAGGCAGAGAAATATCAAGGACTCCTGAAATTCTTTTTTATGTCCATAGAAATGAAACATATCAGAGTGGCATCAAATATTTTAAATAAATGGAGGAAAGGCCCTGAACAAAAAGACTGCACTGCACTTACTTAGGGCAATTTTGATAAAATTGCTATGGCTTCAAGGTTTCTTAGCCTTTAACTACGCTTGAACAAATAGAAGTCTGTACACAGCAAGCTTTCTGGTGAACATGAATGAGTAAGCAAGAACCCTCTGGATTTGCCACAGAATACGGATCAACGCTGTATCCCAAATAAAGGCGATTTTATATATTGCCACCTTGATGGAAACAGAGCTTGGCATCCACGGAATTGTTCATAAAGTACCACTGTACTGATATTCAGAGATTGCCACATTCCATAATTTGGGACAAATCTGATTACTTTTTTCCACTCAAATACATTTCCTGGACAATATTTACCAAACTGCTACAAAAAACCCCACTTCTGCAACACATAATAGGCATATTTTGACAGTTCTGTAAAATAAGTTTATTTTGTACTATAAGACACTTTAAGAGTCTGGTTAGCTAGTTTACACTGAATGTCCAAGAGGAGATCAAAATATGCAAGACGGCATATCCGAACTTATTTTCCATTTCAAATCCACTCACATGTCATAGTATAGTTTGAGAAATGCTGCTTTAAGCTTGAGGAAAACTGATAACTTCTAGGCATCCCTTATTCTCCACATTACTGACATTTGCCCTGAGGCCTATTCTTCCAACTGCACTTACCTTTGACAACTGTGTGATCTGAATACTTTACAATCTACTTATTTTAGTGTTTGGGGCTATATCTCTCTCTCTCTCTTTCATACCTTTAGCACTGTTCTTTATAAACTCATGAAAGACAGAAACACTCTTTGCAAAATTATCTATTTTAAAACAAGTAGGCACTCCTAAATACTGTTTTTTAAAAAAATTCAGAAGCTCTTAATTTATTAATGAATTCAAATTACAACCCACTGTAAGTCATTCTTTATCATCTTTTATCTCCCTCCTCACCCTTCTGCAATGGAAATATTTAGAACATGGCAACCATTACAGATAGCACAAGAAACTCAATGAAAATTTTTGAGAAATATTAAATTCTATACAAAGTAAAATATTTAACCAACGATGTACTATTTTGCTCAACAATTACATTCATAAACTAATCAGTCCAAATGACTTGTAAAGAATATACTTTTTAATAACTTAAGATATGAGGCATGCTCTGCTGGTAGAGGTCAACAGATTTACCACAGAAGTAAACGGTCAGTGATGGGATCACCGAGACAAAATTATTAAGCAGCTGCTTCTGACCTCTACGGCTGCCAATCACTAAACAGTGGAGTGATTCAGATGTCCAAACTGCGATTGAAACTTTAACCCTTTCCTAATGATAGGCCACAATTAAAACATTTTATTTTATTTTATTTTTTACTTTCATTTTCTTTTTGCCTTATCTAGGGCCGCACCCACGGCATATGGAGGTTCCCAGGCTAGGGGTCTAACAGGAGCTGTAGCCGCCGGCCTTTGCCACAGCCACAGCAACGTGGGATCCGAGTCGCGTCTGCAACCTACACCACAGCTTACGGCAACGCCAGATCCTTAACCCACTGAGCAAGGCCAGGTATCGAACCCGCAACCTTGTGGTTCCTAGTCGGATTTGTTAACCACTGAGCCACGATGGGAACTCCAAAACATTTTTTTAAAATGTAATGATATATTTAGTTACCTATGCCTTAGCATCGTAACTACTCTGTACTCTGAAATGCAACCTTAAATATCTTCTAGTCCATAGCTGATACACGGTTCTTTCACCTAAACTTTCAAATATTCTTTTGAAGTACCAATATATTCCAACATTTCTCAATGTTCTAATATTTAACAACTCCCTCCCCAAAGAAACATTATATCTTGGAAAGAAACCCAACAACCTACCTTTAAACTAGACTCATAGTCTGTGTTCACTTTGAACATAAGCCCAAGACGCAAATGAATTTCCTTGGCTCGACAAAAGCTGGGATCAACATAAAGCACCTCCTGAAATGCTTTAATTGCCCTGAAAGAACATAGACATAAGATATCTTTATTTTTTAACACTTACATGAATTTTTGCTTGGTAGCACAGTAAAACTTCTGTTTTGTGCAATACTGTTTTAAAGAAAATGCCAGTTTTATAAAAATGATGTGAATGAATAACATTAAAAAAAAGCCTGGGAAAGGGCACATTGGTCTTTTATGTAACTGAATGTGTGTAATTAACATAAAAGAAGATCAGAGGAATTTATTCCCAATTATTCAAATAACATTTTATGGCATAATAAAATTCTCAGTGTAAATAACTGATTTCACTCTTTCTAGAATTTGCTAAGGGAGAGAGTGGTGAGGTAGACAGAATAGTTTCGTTTTTAAGGGAGGATATATTAATCCTGTTTCCAGTCTACTCCATAAAATTGTCTTTTTAATTTTTTATTAATTTTTTAAAATTATAGTTGATTTACAATGTTGTGCCAATTTCTGCTGTACAGCAAAGTGACTCAGCTATACATAAATATACATTCTTTTTCGTTATTTTTTTCCATCACAGTCTATCCCAGGAAACTGGATATAGTTCCCAGTGCTATCCCATAGGACCTTGTTGTTTATTCTTTCTAAATGTATTTATTAGTCTGAATTTACTAACTCCAAATTCCCAGTCCACCCCTCTCCCTCCCCCTTGCCCCTTGGCAACCACAAGTCTGTTCTCTATGTCTGTGAATCTGTTTCTGTTTTGTAGACAGGTTCACTTGTGCCATATTTTAACCACATATAAGTGATATATGGTATTACTCTTTCTCTTTCTGACTTATTTCACTTATTATGATCATCTCTACTTGCATCCAGGTTGCTGCAAATGGCATTATCTTTTTATGCCGATGAGTAGCCCATTATATATATATAATAGTAGTCTATTATCTATATATAAACATATCTTTTAAATCCATTCATCTGCCAGTTGTAAGTCTTTTTTAAAACTTTATATTTCTATCTTTCATATTTAGGTTTACAATCCATCTGCACCACATTTTTAACATGACATGAGTAAGAGGTCAATTTTCACTTTTTTCTATACAGATAGAATAGCCCTACATCATCTGTAGAAAAGACTATCCTTACCACAGCTCCATAGTGCCACATTGACCTAAATCAAATGTCCGTATCAAGTATCTTAGTCTGTTTCTGGGCTGTCTACTATATGTCACTTTTGTGTCTATTTTTGCCCCAAATTCACATTTTATCTTTTATAAAAGATCTTAATTATCAGTAGAACATATACAAGGATGAGGAAAAAACTTTTCACTGAATACATTTTATATCAATTTGATCAGATGAATATACTCTACTCCAAAATGAATTAAAATTATGACAAAGGAAATGTATACTTTGAATTTTAAAAATTATAGCGTCAGATATAACAGTATTTCAAATCTCTACAGGATTTAAGGCTTATCACAAGTACAAGCTAATATATTCTTTCCAAAGCTTTTGAGATCAACTATTCCCTGCCTCTATTTAATCTTTAAGGTGACCATTTAGAATCGTAGACAATTACAAAACACAAGTCAATCTTTTACATAAAAAGTTCAAAATATAATACTAAAAAAGAGAGCAAAACAGTATTTCCTATGTCTTTAGGTAACTTTCTTTTGACTTGTGTATTACCTATTTACCCCCATTCCCCGCAAAAAAAAAACTGTGTGGTTATATACACTTATTATAAAATTAAGGGTTTTAAAAGGTAATATTTATTTTGAGAGGTAGGGACAATAGGTCTGGTATCAGATACCTTTACATCTGGTTAAACACTTTCTTCCTAAAGAGCAGCTTGGTATCTACATTTTAGATAGCATTTCAAATGGTTGGGGGTGTGTATGTGCTTTATTATCTGGTATGTATATGCAGGTGACGGGAGTCAAGGGCCTGATAAGAAAGAATTTGTGTAAATTACCTTTCCCATTCTAAGGCAGCTTCCTATTTCTCTCAGACTTCAAGATACTCATCTGCATCTGCTAAGTTCTCTGTACCTTTTTCAAACCTTTCTAATACTAGGAGATGGAGCTACAGCCTTTATATTCTCTTGATCATGTCTAGTAGCACCACCTTCTAATAGAACAGGCAATTGTGTGTGTGCACATGCACGCGAGAGAGAAAGACAGAGTTGGTGTGTGTGTGCATGGGCATGTGCGTGAGAGAGAGAGAGTGAGTGAGTGTTGGAGGGATATAACACTGGGGAAGAGGCATGAAAAAATGTTAGGAAGAGAACTGTACCAATAAATGATACTAATTAAAACATAACATACAGAGTTCCCATTGTGGCTCAATGGTAACGAACCCATCTAGCATCCATGAGGACATGAGTTCGATCCCTGACCTCGTTCAGTGGGTTAAGGATCTGGCATTGCTGTGGCTGTGGCATAGGCCAGCGACTATAGCTCCAACTCAACCCCTATTCTGGGAACTTCCATATGCCATGGGTGCAGCCCTAAAAAAGCCAAAAATGACAAAAAGAAAAAAAATACTAAAAAAAAAAATCCCATAAGCTGTAACTGCGAAAAGGTACGCAGGGGTTTTGAAAACTTCTGGGGTGATGGTAATTTTTTATTTCTTGACCCAAGTAATAGTTAATGAATGTTTATTTTATAAATAACATGTAAAGTTTATACTTAAGTTTCTAAAATTTTCTTTAGATATGTTATATTTTATAATAATGAAAGTTGAGGGTAATGCTTCATAAAGTCCTTAATTAACCTTACCTTATGATATGGGTCAGAAAACTCCTATAGAAAGGGTCAGAACTAAGTCAAATGTCCACATATGCCAATTAAAAACCCAGGCAGGCCTTGGTCAAATACATGAAAGACAATGAATGGAAGTGGAAGACAGCAAAGGAAAAAAGGAATAAAAGAGAAAAAGTAAAACGGTCTAAGGAAGAATGTATGAAAAAGGGAAGATAGAAAATACAGAGCATCAATAACAGGCCCTCAGGAGAAATACTTCCTACTCTGTTTCTATTTCCAGCCTTTTCCCAACCTACTATTCATTGATATGCTTTACTCCATGGGCGCCTTTAGTTCTTATCTAACCTAGTTCACAAAGTCACACAAGTGCAAAGAAACATAGGTTTATTTTAAGAAGTTCTCTAACACAATGTTAACACACTGGAAATTTAAAAAAAAAAAAAAAAAAGATTAACCTACCAGCAAAAATACATGTTCCAACACACTAGTCTGGGCTATACTTATGTTATGTCTTCTCTTTAAGGATCATCAAAAGTGCCCATGACAAGGTAAAGTGAAAAATATCTATTCATTAAGTTCTCCTAGATGTTTCAAAGTTTCCTTCAAATTCAATATTTGCAGATTCAATCTTCAATATCTCATTATTAGATAACCAAACAGATTCCTTAAAGACTTTCCTTGCTCTACTCTGGCTTGCCTGTGCTTCCTCAAACATGTGGCTCCTGTGATTGCCTACTAACCACAATACTCTAAGTCAAATCCCCATGTAGCATTTAAGGTCTGTGAGCAGTTATCCCCATTTCCCAGTCACACCCTAACACTGCTCCTCCTCAGCTGTGAGCTGGCTTACCACAGGAATTCCTTCATGCAAATGCTAGTCTGCTCGACTTCACTGCTTCTCCTCAGGATAGTCTCCTGACCTGGAATATTTTCATTCTTCTGCTTCACTCTAAATCCACTATTACCTTTAAGCCTCACCACCCAAACTCAATGCCAACTATTTTTTTTTTTTTTTTTTTTTTGCTTTGTGTTAACCAACAGATAGATCTACTCTATAATCAAATAATTTTATTCTCTACCTATCAGTGTGCTGTCTCCAGTTTTCCTAATCTATACCTTGAGGTCTACATTCCGCTTTTATTTTTAAATATTCTAGATATTATTAGAAAATGTTTAATAGATGTTTACTGATGTCATCACTTTTGGGGGTAGCCACACTTGAAACATGTGGAAGTTCCCAGGCCAGGAACCAAACCAACACCAAAGCAGTGATAACACTGGACCCTTAACCCAGTGACCCACCAGGGAACTCCAGATGTCATCACTTTTATGATTACTGGACTTCTTGTTGAGGGGTTGGGAAGGGATGCTCCATAGCCTCTCTACTGATCAGCTCCCCTCAGCGAACAAAACAGATCTAAGTATTTTCATTTTCTTTACTAAACTTTTTATCCATCTTTCTCTCCTGTGTGTTGCTATCGGTTTTTTTTCCCCCTTTGGGGGTGGGAAAAGAAAGGGGGAAAAGAATGTGTTTATGTCTTAGAAGGAGGAGAACGTACAGAAAAAACAGGTACCACTCAGACTACATTCTAATTCTGATCATCCTTTTACTGCATTCATATCTCACCAAGCCACATGTAGCCAGTAAATGATGTCTGCAGCACAAACGAGATTAAAAAACCAACACACACAGATTCTGCTGATGTCAGTATTCCAACTGACAATTTTCTCTGGCCACACCCGTGGCATGTGGAAATTCCTGGGCCAGGACTCGAACTACAACAGCAACCCAAGCCACAGCAATGACATTGGGTTGTTAACGTACTGTACTGCAAGAGAATTCCAGGCAATTTTAGAACATGGGAAATGGCTACTTAAAACTATAAAATACTATTAATGATACAATGCCTGAAAAAAAGTTTATAGCTTTCATATATATAAAAGTATAGTCTCTATTGAAATTTTTGAAAAATGCATACTGCCAAGCATGAATATCCATGCATTTTCTTCTTAAAGTATAAAAAAAAGTAGCTTTCATAGCACGAAAGTTATTTCTATAGATTTTCAGTTTAAAATTTTTGCATTTAGGGAGTTCCCGTAGTGGCGCAGCAGAAACGAATCCAACTAGGAACGATGAGGTTGCCGGTTTGATCCCTGGCCTTGCTCAGTGGGTTAAGGACCCGGCGTTGCCGTGAGCTGTGGTGAAGGTCGCAGCGATGGCTCAGATCTGGCATTACTGTGGCTGTGGCATGAGCCGGCAGCTGTAGTTCAGATTCGATCCCTAGCCAGGGAACCTCCATATGCCTCCATATGGGAGCCTACAAAGACAAAAGACAAAAAAAAAATTGCATTTAATTCTTGTCACCGTTAACAATTTTAAAAAGGAAATGATAAAAAGCTAAAACTTCAATAGTACTACCTGCAAAAAACACATATGCTGAGTATATCTTAAAACAATGGTCATTTTTAATGATTTCTAGAAAGTCATTTATAAAAAAAGCCTCTTTTAGAACTTTACTAAACTATAATGAAAATAATGATATTAACTAAATATCCTAGCACAATAAAACTTTAAGTTGTCTGAAGCTAATAAAGCTGAGTCTAAAGATTTCCATCAGGGATATCTGAAGGGATAAAGGAACTAATTCCACAAATTTTCACACTAGTAAAAGGGAGAATAAATATTCTAGCGCTGAATCAGTAATAATATATACACACAACAGATATATACTTACACACACAGACACACACACTCACAGAAATTCAGAGGTTCCTTTTAAGTGAGACAAATAGCAACATTTGATGAAGAAATCAAAGGGACAGGTAAGGTAAGATTTTTTAAAGGTGGAAATGGAAGAAGGCAGACCAAATAGAGTAAATGGCACAAAGCAAGTTATATAGGTAAAAAATGCTCAAGATATTTTCAGGGAAATGTTCATACAGTAGTGGCTGATACAAAAAATATATTTAGGGGAACAATAAGGCTAGAAAGATCATATGAGTTTGCAACAGAGAGGACCTTAAACGTGAGGCTAAGTTAGAACTATCATACACTAGTTATTCACACTGACATTTGCTAATGTATTACCTCCTGGTTCTTTTGCCCTCTCTACCCATCTTCATTTCATCACTGCAGACAGGGGATGCTTCTGTCCCTCCCTTATTGTAAAATTTAAGTTTTTATTCATAATTTCCTTGAAGCTTAATCAGTCCAAGGGCTTCCAAATTCCCTCTGGCAATTTATTTGTCACTGGTAAGTATAATTTTACCAAAACTGTCTTAGTTATCTGCTAGCTTTTTCAAAACAGAAGCGAACATAATAAACTCAATACATGTTAACAGGAACTGTTTTATTTTAATGGAATATACTTAAATTTTTGATGTAAGAGCATCAGTTTGCATTATGATAGCTAAAAAATAACATATTAAATATTAAGCTTTTGCCAGACTTCATGCTAAACAAGCCTCAGGATCAATGGTGCTATCTCAACTACATTAGGTTTATGTTTCCACCCAAAGCAGTGACTATATAGGAGAACAAAGATTCCTACACCCCTAAGAACACTTGAAATTGATCCAATGCTAGGGAAATGAGTCCTGGAGGAACTTCACTTGTAATGTTTTAACATGTCTGTCTTTTCGAACTCACATCCATCCCACTCCCCTACACCTTGCTGATGTCAACATAATAAAAACCACTACATTTCCTTACCATACCGTATCAACTAGATTTGGGAAGCTAATTTCAAAATTCCCATGCCCCAGTACAGAATTATGTAGCTATTTGATTTGCCACTATAAGACTATTCTGATACTGATCAATGAGAATACAAAAGGTTACAGGCTAATGATAAGGATTTTCAGGAGGATATATTTAGAAATATGGCTACAAGTTACAGAAATTTATAACTGTATATATTTCAATTTCTTTGACCCAAGGTTAGGTTTCCTACTATAAGGGCAAGGAGAACCTCATTTCAAGGTACCCTTAGTAATCTGCCACCCTCATGAAGAAGAACAAGTGAAGGCACGAGCATGCACTCATGCGCGTGTAAAGGAATAGCTTTACAGATACTGATTCTAGCTCTCTACTACACGTATTTTATTTTGTGCTTCTATGTCATCCTTTCTCCATCTGGACATCTTTTTTAAAATTTTGATCACAGATTACTGTGTATGATAATAAAACTGAATAATTATGATAACTTCAATGAGAATTTAACAGTTGCTCCCCTACTTTCTGCATGGGCTCTTCTAAGAAGAGGCTACAACTGAAACTAGAAAAACTGATCAAATAACTGATCTAGAAGCTAACCAAAAAAATCAACTCTAAAAGAAAAAAAAGGGCAGCATAATACGGCAAGAAGACAAACAGGTTAACAGATAAAATTACAGTTAATAAAATTGCTCTTAATTTATTAAGTCACCATCACCAACCCCAAAACACATATTGGTTGTTGTTACATACATTATTCTCAAATACTTAATCTCATTAAATGCTAACAGACATCATTTCCAAATATTAAAATTTACCTAAATTATAAATAAATGCACCAGAGATAGAACATTCTGGGATATCTTGGACAGATTCTTAGAGCTGACAATACAAAAAAGACAAGAAACACTCTTCTCTACAAACATTTTTTTTCAACAAATCACGAAGACCTTAGCGGGGGGGGGGGGGATGTACACTGCCCTATAAATAAAACACAACAAAAAATAGTATTAACCTTAACCTAAGGAAGTTCTTATCAGTTAAGGCTATAGTACTCTAAAACTCTCACAAAGCACCTACACCAGGCTTTCTAATTCTGTGGCTATTCAAGAAAGAGTAAGATATGTGAAAGCCAAAGTTGGAGCACAGAGTGTGTGAAAGAACATTTGACAAGCAAGAGAGAAAACACACATTCATGATGGATTCAGACAGGGTGTGAGATAGATCATTTTAGGAAGCAGCTAGAGCTCAAACTCAAGACACGGGAAAACGGTGGTAACCAGGACAGGATAAACAGAACAAAAGATGGTTACTAACTCAGACACTGCATCATTCTTATATCATTTCAGTTTCATTTCTTAAGTCAATTGAAGGATATGGAATGCATATGTAGATAAGGAATCAACAGATACAATTTTCCAAAGCTATAAGCCCCCTAACTTAACATGGTCACATATTTATTATTGCAATCCAATTCTGAACTGATGATGGTTTCATCTCACTACTGATTCTATGCTTTTATCTACAGGGACCTCATAAGTTTACACAGGTAAAAACTGGCTGGTGTGAAGTATATATCTATATCCATTTCTAAATTTTCAAGTTCCTCACCTTGAGTTTTACCTAAATTATTTCTGGTTGGCCATAAAGATTGTACCAATGTGCCCAGGACAACAATTACAAGTAGTGATTAAAAAATAACCACAGGGGAGTTCCCGTTGTGGCGCAGTGGAAACAAATCTGACTAGTATCCATGAGGATGTGGGTTCGATCCCTGGCCTCACTTGATGAGGGGGGATCTGGTGTTGCCGTGAGCTGAGGTGTGGGCTGGCAGCTATAGCTCCAATATGACCCTTAGCCTGGGAATTTCTATATGCCGCAGGCGTGACCCAGCCCTAAAAAAAAAAACAAAAAACACTGGAGTTCCCATTGTGGCTCAGCAGTAACAAACCCAACTAGTACCCATGAGGACGTGGGTTCCATCCCTGGCCTCACTCAGCAGGTTAAGAATCCGACATTGCTGTGAGCTGTGGTGTAGGTTGCAGACGTGGCTTGGATCTGGCATTGCTGTGGCTGTGGCATGGGCCAGCAACCGTAGCTCCGATTCAACCCCTAGCCTAGGAACTTCCATATGCCACAGGTACAGCCCTAAAGAGACAAAACAAAACAAAACAAAGCAAAAAACACAGTACCGATCTTCAAACCTGGGTACAGATTACAATACATAAAATAATTAGACCAGGAAATCTGAGCATAAGCTTACTTATGCCATCAATTAAAACATGTAATACTGAATTAAACATAGATACACACACATACACACAAACACACACACAGTTTACTTCATCTATAACACTAAGGAAAAGAAAAAGACTAAGGTCTATCTCTAAGACCACTTCTGGTTCTAAAAATTTAGAATTGTAAATTCTATGAATTGGATGTTCAAGAAACTAAGAGATTCTGGAAGTTCCTGTTGTGGCTCAGCGGTAACGAACCCAACCAGTATCCATGAGGATGCGGGTTGGATCCCTGGCCTCGCTCAGTGGGTTAAGGATCTGCCATTGCCGTAAGCTGTGTATAGGTCACAGATGCATTATTGGACCCCAGGCTGCTGTGGCTATGGCATAGGCCGGCGGCTACAGTTCCGATTAGACCCCTATCCTGGGAACTTCCACATGCTGTGGGTGTGGTGCCAAAAATTAAAAAAAAAAAAAAAAGTAAGAGATTTTAAAAGCCCTAATTTACTCTTGATTTTACATATTATACATTGGATAAGAAATTAGTAGGCTTAAATTTAGGACTGTTCTACAACAATAGATAATTTAAAAGAAAACTATTACAAAGTTTCTTTATAAGGACCAAGATCAAATGTAGCTCTATAAAGTTTACAAAGAAAATGAGTGATCTAAATGATAATAACCATCTACACAGGTGTTCTCTAACAATTCAGTGTTTCCTCAGATGATCAAAAACCGACAGGATCGAAAGCAAAGAGGAAAGAAAAAACATCTGGGAAAAGTCATTCACACCTAAAGTTTCACCTTTAGCGAAATCATATCTAATCATTGCCAATCCATACTTAAAAGCTCTAATAAATATTCGGGATGGCCAACAGGTATACGACAAGGTTTTTTGGTTTTTGTTCTTTTTCGGGCCACACCCACAACATATAGATGTTTCCAGGCTAGGGGTCAAATTGGAGCTACACCTGCTGGTCTACATCACAGCCACAGTCACAGCCACGCAGGATCCAAGCCACATTTGTGACCTACACCACAGCTCATGGTAACTCCGGAACCTTAACCCACTGAGCAAGGCCAGGGATCAAACCTGGACACCTTATGGTTCCTGGTTGGATTCATTTCCGCTGTGCCACAACAGTAACTCCATGACAAGGTTTTAACCTTTGGACAAAACATTTCTTTGGACTCTCTCAGCACTCACTCAGCTTAAAATTAAGAACAGAAGGGACTCTGACAAAGTTGAATACCTTTCAAACTAAAAATGTCTACATAGGACTTTATAGTTTACAAAATATACGTTATCCGATTTGATCATCAGAACTCTGGAAAGTAGAAAAGGCAAGTAACTGCAATGTACCTACACACACACACACACACACACACACACAAGGAAGCAGATGAAAGTATATGGTAATGCTGAGACCAGAACACCAATCTTTCAACTCAAATTCTATATTCTTTCCACTAGAGTATGTTACTGCTCTTGTCTGGTTAACAGAAAAACCAAGGGAGCAAAGGCCATGGTAACAGGGACCTACACGTCACGATTTATAAAATCGTATATATTTCTATCATATTCAATGTCTGACCCTGAAGGTGGTACCATTATTTCTATAAAACAGAGAATTCAGAGTTTATAATCTAGTACCTAGCTACTAGAATTTGGAAAGCACTAGCGTGCACGTGTATCTGCATGCATGTGTGCAAGTGTTTTGGCAAAGGAGGAAGGGAAGGAGCAGTTACCATGTCTAAAAATCTAAAAAGCATTGGTCATCATAGATCATTCACCCACAGACCTTGAGAATAAAGAATACAGTCATTCCTCTGTTCAAATAACTTAGGGACCACCAATCCATAATAAATGACAGAGAAATTCCAAAACCTTTCTAATTATATTCTTCTTTAATCAGAATATTATACTAGAATCTTTTAGGATCTTTTAGGAATCTCTTCTAGTAATCTAAGGTAAGTCAATATCCCTCAGGAAACAAACTGATAATTTAAGAGATTACTGGAAAATATAGCCTTAGTGATATTAAAGTATTTTGTATTTATTACAAACACACAAACAGAAAAACTCAAACAAAACAAGCCATTTACTGGAAACAACTGGAGTTGTTAGTTTTATGTCAACTTACCACTGAAATGCATTGTAATGGAAGTAGACCAAACCAAGACCATATAAAAAGGCAGCATTCTGTAAAGAAAGGGGAAAAGAGACTTTTAGGAAAAGCATTTATGTTTAATACATGTAATTAATATAAAACGTAGTATCCAGGGAGTTCCCATTGTGGCTCAGTGGTAACGAACCCGACTAGTATCCATGAGGATTTGGGTTCAATCCCTGGCCCCCACTCAGTGGGTTAAGGATCCAGCGTTGTTGTGGCTGTGGCTTAGGTCAGTAACTGAAGCTCTGATTGGACTCCTAGCCTGGGAACTTCCATATGCTGTGGATGCAGCCCTAAGGAAAAAAAATATTTTTTTTAATTGTAGTATCCAGGATGATTTAAGTTATTGAAACTCTATCCTGGATTATATTTACAATATACTTTAAAAACACCACAATACAGTGATGAGTCTGCAAATGGCAAGAATCAAATCAACTTAGATTCTGTGGTTTCTTTTTAATTGAACGTGCCCTGAAATAAAAAATCTGTCAACAGAATTCTACAGTAAATCTAAAATAAAGACCTATTTTTCAGTAAGAAGAAAATGCCTAGATTATGCTATTCTATTCTCTCGTTTTTATCTCTGTATTCTTTCTCCAAACCTTTCTGTTTCTTGAACTGTGTCGCCAGGACAGTAATTAGCATTCCAAGTAAATGCACAATATAAACCTAGAACAAATTTTAGTATTAAAAAGAAATCCATATGCTAAATTGACACCTAGTCACTTACACTTGGGGCTGTAAACATCAGTGACTCTTTTTGCAGGATAAAACAGAGATGATTATCCAGACTCATTCTGACCTCCAGCCCCCACATATAGGAAACTAGGTAGCTACTCCCTTTTTTCAAAAAGTGTAAACACTTAGGTACCCACTATGTGTTCTTCAAACTTATATTCTATTTTTTTTTTGCTTTTTTTAGGGCCGCACCCATGGCATATGGAGGTTCCCAGGCTAGGGGTGGAATCGGAGCTGTAGCCGCCAGCCTACGCCACAGCCACAGCAAAGCCAGATCCGAGCCGTGTCTGCGATCTACACCACAGCTCACGGCAATGCCGCATCATTAACCCACTGAGCAAGGCCAAGGATCGAACCTGCAACCTCATGGTTCCTAGTCGGATTCGTTAACCGCTGCGCCACGACGGGAACTCCCAAACTTATATTATAAAATGCGAAAAATTTGAAACTCTTACTAAAATGTTTCTTACCATAGTATTTTGGGTTATATTTCCCCAGCAGTTCATCCTGAGACAGGAAGTTCTAGTATTAAGTAGTTTATTTAGGAAGGTACCCTAGGAAACACCAGTGAGGGAGTGGAGAAGTGAGGCAGAGAAGGGAAGGAAGCCAGTAAAGGGTGCAGTATGGCTGACTATGCAGCTGTGGGCAACTGGGACTCAAACCTGCCGGGAATTTCTAGGAGATAGTGAAGAACGTTCCTCAGAGTCCTTCAGTACTAGGTGTGAGGGAACTAGAGTACTTAACCCACAACTGCTGCCATTTAATGACTGAAGAAAAACAATCAGTGATGTTTAAAGCCCAAAGCGTAATAATAAATAGCTGGATAACTTTTTAGTATGCAATTTTTTAAATACTAAAACTTTTTCTAGGATTATACTGTGCATTTCCTTCGAATTCTAAGTACCCTTCTGGAAACACTGAAAAAGGCTGCTTAAGCACACCTTAAAATGTAATAAATAAGGAAATTTAGTATCATTAAATCCTCATTACTCCCAATGAGAAAATCACATTCTACAGGGGAATGCACAAATGTGGGGATTCACAAAGATCTCAGACAGCAACCATTTCAAAAGCTCATATTAAATTTTTTTAAATTTAGTTGGAACTGGTTTCAATCAGGATTATTCATTTACCACCCCAGCCCACCCCTGAAATAAGCTGACCTTTTACTAGGCATCGAGAACAACACTCAAGGGTTGAATAAGCCAAAATGATTAAAAATATACTTCTTTGCACTTTACTGTGTGTAAATTTATGTGTGCTGCGGCGGGGGGGGAGGGGGGGATCAGAATATACAAGTAGATTCAGAGTCATGAAATGTTCTAACCAAGAAAGTCTAGATTTGAAACACAACTGCGTCCTTAGGTTGGGGAGATGGAGGGGAAGAGAATGGCTGAATAATAGTAAAGAGCATTTTTCATGAAATTAGGTAATTTGCCCAAAGAAGGTGGTGTGGGGTGTGATGGAAATATAAGTTTATTGAGGGACATTTCTGCTTTCAGTACACATTCTGTTTTCTCTCAATTTCCTTTGTTCATAGCTCATCCTTCCCCTTCTAGGAAATCTTATCCCCACTCCCACCACTGTATAAATTTTATCAGTCCTTACATAGCTTTGCTCCATCTCCCACCTCAAACCAGAGGTAATCTTTTCCAATCTCTAAATTTGGCCTTAGCACAATGTCTCTAGCATGTGACATTATTAACAGTAAGAACTTAATTTTATACAAAATGTTAACATTTCTTTTAAAAGGTTCTAATAACCCTTTGAGGTGGTAGAAATTTGAGAATGAAGAAACTGAGGATCAGAGATTAAGCACCTTGCTCAAAGAGATAGTAGCATTACAGGAAATGACTCTAGGTTTGCCTCCAAAGCTCACTCTTAACTACTATATTTTTGTTATTTGTGTGCTGACTAAACTCTACCCTATCAGACAAAAATGCAACAAAAGTAGGAGTGCTAATCATCTGTGTATACTATTACCACCTAGCACACACAGTGCCTTCCACATAGCAGATGCCTAAAGGTTCAGTAAATTGAATCACTCAGTATTTAAGCTCAGTTCCCTGGGTGACACAGAATTAGTATAAGGGATGATCTCTAATAATCAGGAACTTATAAATCTCCGCAAGGGGGATATTTTTCCATAACAGTAAACAATATAATTTAAACATTTACTGAGCTCCTACTATGAGTCATAGCAGTTATCAGCACTGGCAAGATAACAGTGAACAAAACAGACAAAAATCCCTATCCACAACGAATTTACAATATAAGGATAAACCATTATGAAATAAAGTGCATAATACTATATTCTAAGCTACAACCATTTAAAAGTTAATGAAGTATAATAAGGACTAGGAAAAGAGGTAGAACTTGGGCATTATATCTTAAGGATGGCTGGGAAAGGAGAAGGAAAAACAAGCTACCTCAGCCAGGGGTTCTAAACCACACATCTTTGGTAATGGTGACCTGGAGCTGTGAATGGCTATGTCCCCTGATAAAGATGTGTTCCTCCCCAATGTATGATCTCATCAAAAATGCCAACAGCGTCCCCACTGAGGAACATGGGTCTATGTAAAAGGATGACCCAAGCAAAGGCACTGACATGGAAATGAGTTTAAATATAATGTAGTCATTCTTCAATCTACTGTGAGCAGTTAGGGGAATAACTTTCCGGGAAACGTCAGAATTATTTATAAAACATATTTCTGCTTCAGTCCAAATCCTTAGAGGTTACAGTATCTACATAAGGTATCCGCAAACAATGACTCATGGGCCAAATCCAGGGAGCCACCTATTTTTATAAATAAAGTTGTACTGAAATACAGCTACACCCACTCATTTTATTGGTCTATAGCTGCTTCCAGCTCCAGCAGCAGAGCTGAATAGTTGCAACAAAGAGACTATCTGGCTTACAAAGTCTAAAACAGTTACTAGGTGGCCCTTTATAAAAGATATGTGCCAACTTCTGACCTAATTACAATACCCATCACAACCCCAAATTAAGAAATTAAAATTTAAGATTACAATCAATTTACACTGAAGGCTTCTATACTGTATCCAAAGTTATTCCTGAGGATGTGGCTCATTAAATTAGCAGTTCACCAATACCAGAATCCGTGAAGGTGTTTTTCACTGATCCCCAACACAGTTCTTAAAGAAACTCCTGAATGGCCTATGTTCTGTAATCAGAGCTCCAGGCTGTACAACCCCAGATCTGAGACGGGAGCACTCTGCAGTCCTCTGGAGGGACACTATGTGCTTTGTTCTTTCCAGATAGTCCTGGTTTCTCAGACTATTTCCAAGTTGAAGTAAAGGGCATTGTGAGTTTTGCTTCCGTTTTCATGAACCTATTTATGTAAACGTGGATTAGAAAACAATAATAAGTTAAATTATTCAGAAACAGTGTGAGCCTTAGAACACAGATGAAATAAAAGGTTGGCAACCTCATATTAGACCTTCTTACTGCCAAATTTTCTTAAATCTGTCTATGAAATACCACAGAAGGCACTGCCATTAACCCCCTCCTCTTCCTAGCTACTTCTAGTAAGAAAAAGTTGGTGACAAAACAGTTCTAATCAGTGAGACAGATTTCTACCATGGGGTTTCCAGGAAAGCTTTTGCTTCCTTCACATGAAGGTTTCTATTCTTCTTCTTTCTCATGTTATAGTATGTCATGGTCACCAGAGTGATGAAGGTATTAATAGCCGACCAAAATGGTACGAAAAGTACTTTAAACTGAAAACATCTGAACAGTCAAGAGCCAAACAAAAAAACATTATCTAAACTTAAGCAGAGCACCCTGAAAATACAGCTGCCAATGACCACCCCCAACCTTACAAAGGACTTTACTAACTAGGAATATAATGACTCTGGGAAGTGTGAATTCGGCTGCCCATCAGCATCAAAAAGTCCAATAGAACTTTCCCTACCTTCTCAATGAAGCCCTAAACCCTGAGACTGTTTTGTGATATTTATATAGAAACCTTTATCTCTATTAAAGGATTTACTCATTACTGGGCAACTCCATCATGCTTATGTAAACAAATTAGTCTGCTCTCCTATTAATCTGTTCATTGTCAGTTAATTTGCAGACCCCCAACCACCGCACCCAAGCTGCAAGAGGAAAAAGTATTTCTTCCCAACAGCAACATGCAGCAACCTGACATGAAAATCAGACTAGGCACGGACTAAAGAGTGGCAGTTAAGGACTTATGATTTTAAAGGAAAACAAGCTTTAAAGATAGCTGTAAGAGTGCCAGTAAGTTAAGATCAGAAAACTGCTCCACCCTTCCTTTGAGGCTATTTCTTACTTAATGGTTTGGGTTTTTTGAGAAAACTTGAAACCCAGTATCCTAGTAGCTGCGGCAATAAGAGGGTAGCTGTTTCCCAGACAAAGAAAAGGTGAGCTTAACAAAAGAGATTAGTAATATTCAAGCTTCTAAAAAAATTTTTTTATTAGACAAAATTGAAGCCAAAGGTGGTCATTCAGGGCAACTAATTAGACTCTGTATGATGAGATAATCAGGATATTATTATAATGCCAATCTTTGGATAGAATAGCAATTTGATTATACAGCACCACCAAGCATCCCATACTCCAGTAATCACCTTTTAAGACAATCATATTTTTATGCAGAGATAACATTAAGAAATAAAATCAAGCCAGACTATCAGGAAAATATACAATTTCTTAATCTTATTCTTCTCTGAAACCAGTTCCACATAGCCAGAGACATTGGGGGGGGGGGGGTGTGAAGGCATTCCAAAACTTAGAATGATTTTCCAAATGCCTTCTGGTTACTCTCACCTGTTGCATATACCGCCAATACCTGAAACTCCATGAATCTTACACTGTATGGGAGAGTCTGATGCTCTAATGGTACTGAAGATTTTAGATCACGATAGCAATCTCACCAGTTAACCAATACAAAAAGTAATCCTACTTTTCTTCTCTCAACAGCACCCCCCATCCCCGCCAATAAGCCAAATTCACTCTCTATTCACAAGGCTCATTTTACAATCCAAAAGTCTTGAATCTATCCCCTTCTCCATTCCTATTGCCTTTCTCTAGGTAATTTAGGACCATGCCTTGGTCTCCCTGGCCTGTTTCAATAATTTCCTATAACTCCACTCCCAAATCTTAGCCTCCCCCGCTTCTATACCACTGCCAGTGAGCTTTTCAAAAACTCAAACATGACATTTTCCATTTTAAACTCCTCTAAAAATTCGACAACCTGACTCCTGCTCAATTTTCCCAATCTTGTAGCCATCACTTCAATCAGGACAAATGACATGCAGACCTATGAATAAAATATGTTCTTACACATTTCCTTGATTTTAAACATGTTCGCTTCCTCTGCTGTAAAAGCCAATGCCATTTTTCCTTCAACTCATTTCTCAATCTGGCAAATTCCTATCCATCCTTTAACATCACTCGTATCTTCCTTCCACAAGTATTATATGATACATTCTCAAGTACAAATAAAGTTTTCTGATTCATGTTTCCAAATGAATATTCATTGTCTATTAAAAGATATGACTTTTATCTCCTCCACTAGACTATAACCTTGAAAAAGGTAGAGACAGAACCCAAGTCATCTTTTGGTCTCTACAGGAAAGTAACTAGCATATGTTATTTAGGAAAGGTCTGCTGCTGAATAAATCAATCCTTACAGCCTTAATCTGTTAGACATTTTCATCAAAGAACTTAATACACTGCTGATTCAAGTTATACAGAATCACCTCCTTAACACAGCCTTAACCTACCTTTTGGACACTTAAAAGGGCTTTCCTAGTTATAATAATATAGGAAAAAAGGTTGTTAAAGCTCATTATATCCATTAGGTCCAACATCATAGCATGAGAGCAGAAGTTCTGCTTCTAAAATCTATGTGTAGTATTGCACGTCGATCATGACATCAGCCTACAGAGGCCATCAAACTTGACTTGTCACTTGCAACCAATTTCCTAAGGTTGCTTTGAGGAATTAAGATCATACATGTAAAATACTTAAAATACTAACCTGACATGTAGGGGTTTTGTAAGAAGTAAAAGAAGCAATGTATCTACCACCACCAAGCAAACTACCTAGCACGTGTTAATTGCTCAATGGATATAACATGATACATAAAATTCTTGGTAAGTATCACGTGCTATAAATTACACATTGAAAATAGGAGGATCTAGAAATTAAAGAGAATTATGGATGAGACTACTACTCAGAACTTATGTAACATTATAACCAGAGGATCTCAAAAATAGTGACTAGTACCTGGAGAGAGGCTGAACCCCTCAAGCAGGAAGCTCAGGATGGTCGTAGGTTGCCAAGGTCAATATTAAAAATGAAAAAACAGGCAGTTCCCGTCGTGGCTCGGCGGTAACAAATCTAACTAGTATCCATGAGGACGCGGGTTTGATCCCTAGCCTCACTCAGTGGATTAAGGACCGGCATTGGCATGAGCTGTGATGTAGGTCGCAGATGCGACTCAGATCCCGCGTTGCTGTGGCTGTGACGTAGGCTGACAGCTGCAGCTCTGATTCGACCCCTAGCCTCCATATGCTCCCAGTACGGCCCTAAAAAGGAAGGAAGGAAGGAAGGAAGGAAGGAAGGAAGGAAGGAAGGAAGGAAGGAAGGAAGGAAGGAAGGAACAATGAAGTCGTAATGTTGGCAATCCTTTAATTAGAGAAGAGCTGGTAGATGCTGAGACAATGAAAATAGCTGAAAGCTGTACAAAACTGGGCGTGTATCTTTCCGAGAATTCCTAGACGAACGTACCCATGTTTAATTTTCTTAAAATCGAGCCTACAGAACTCCCGCTACTGGTGTAGCAGTCAAAACTGAGATAATTTCCCCCCTTTCCCACTTAACGTTTATAATTATATTCCCACGATCCAGAAAAAAAATTTAAGTGAAACAATAAGACTTTCACATCATACAGACATAATTCCCTTATTTAGCAGTAACAGGAGTTAATCTATATTAGTAGCATAGTCTATTTTGCAAAAACATGTATCTTCTCTTACTCTTTTCCATCCTATTAGCATGACAAGACAAAATAAAGACATTTCTCAGCCTCCCCTGTAGCTAAGAGTGCTCACATTTCTCAGCCTCCCCTGTAGCTAAGAGTGCTCACATCACTGGGTTCTCACCAGCTAGATGTGTGTGAAGGGATATGTACGATCTCATGACTCCCTTAAAGGAAAAGGTTGTTGCCCTCTGCTTCCTCTGACCAGCTCCAAGGCATCAGATAAGGAAAACTCAAGAAAGCAAAAATATAGACCAATTTCAACTATGAAATAAGATGCAAAGATGCTACATATTTAGCAACCCCAATTGAGAAACAACAATGATAAAAACTTAGTGCCAATCTGAACTTACTTCAGAAATACAAGACGGATTTAAGGAGAAAAAAATACATAAAACTACCTCAATGGATTCAGAAAAGGTGTTTGCATACAAAAGAAAAATGTTAACTGCTAAATAAAAATATTTTAAAGTTGGTTTTCATAAGAGTAAGGAAGTTCGTCTCTATTCTTAGTTTGATACTTACAAAAAAAAAGAACTTAAAGTTCTGTACTTAATGGTAAAACATTTAAAACATTCATTTTAAGGGAAACAAAACAAATGTACTATATCACCTCTCTTAATACTGTGCTATCATCCTAGTTATTGCAGCAGCAGGAAAAAAGATCACAAAAATTAAAAATGAAGGAAAAAAGTTACCATTAATTACAAAGGTAGGATAGTCTACATAGAAAATCCAAAGTAAAATAATCAAAATAGCCAACTTAGTAAAAGTTGGTGAAATTCTTGACAAATTTAACTTAGTATACAAAAGCCAACTGTAGTTCTATATACCAGCAGAGATTAAAAAAATGAAATTAAAATGATATAACTAGAAAATATATTATTTTATAATATGCACAAGAACTTCACATGGAAATATAAAACTTTGAGAAAGTAGTTTCTACAATGACAGGGTTTTTCTTTTTTTTTCATAAGTACAAAGTTAATACAATTCCAATCAATCCTTGGAACTCGCTCTTTTACTTATTTAACTTTATGACTAATCTCCAGCACTATAGAATTTAACTAGGTACTGAACAAATATTAAGACAAATCTAAGACTTCAGATCTGTGCTGTTACAAACCTTACCTACCATCTATCTGGCCTTTGCCTTCCTTTCCCCCTCTTTGAGGCTCCCAACAATTATCCCAGGTTCTAAACAGGGGTCTGTATGCTATGGCCAGTCAAATTTTTTCTTCAAGGCTCAGGGGCTAAAAACGATTTTTTTACATTTTATGATGGTTGTAAATGATTAGCTAAGTACCTACATAATAGATGATTTTGCCTCTAGGCCCACAAAGCCTAAAATATTTACTAATTCACCTCTTAAGAAAAAGTATTAGGACCTCTGCTCTAGACCAAGAACTTGGGAGAGCTCCCTGAACACTTACTGTACTTTCATATGCTGGCTGACTCAGTTCTCTTCTTAAAAAGCCTTTCCAGGAGTTCCCACCATAGCACAACAAGATCTGAGGCATCTCTGCAGCACCAGGAAGTAGGTTCGATCCCAGGCCTCAAGGGTTGGTTAAAGGATCTGGCATTGCTACAACTGCAGCTCAGATCTGATCCCTTGCCGGGTAACTCCATATGCCGTGGGATGGCAAAAGTGGGGTGGGGCCTTTTCAGGGACACACCAGAGTGATCTGGTGGTTCTCCCCAAAAGGGGGAAGGGAGTGGGGTGGGGCACATCTTCTTTACAGTGTTTATACTTTGATATATTGGTGAAAATCAACAGAATGTATGCATGTTTTCCATGTGTAATTAAAGACAACTAAGACAAAAAATTAATCCTTCAACTAATCTGTAGAGTCTCTTTAATCCCCAGACTTTCCCACACCCCTTATATATCACTTACAAAAGACTTGTACTTATTTGTGTCCCCTCACAAAAACATGGACAACTTGAGAGCAGAACTATCTTACTTATCCCTGTATTCCCAACAACGACAGTAAAAGCCAGTTAGCAACTGACATAAACAGTGTAATGGAAAAAGTCACTGAAAAGTCAGAAGTGCAGATTTCACTAGTTTATTCCACTAGTTTACCCACCCATTTGTACTAACCTAGGGGCTTCAACTACCTGAATGCAATATGTCTAGTTGGTAAATTAAAGAGATTAAATAATGATTTCTAGGATGTGGTCTCACTGAAAACTTTTTAATCTAACCCTTGTGGACCAAAAAAAAAAAAAAAAAAATGTTGCCTGCCATTCAAGTAAACAAGGAGTATTGTCAGCCACCAAACCATCAGCCTCTACAGCTGTTGCACCCTCACCCCTACCCACCCAGTGATCCCTCAGGGGAATTCAGGATACAGAAAAGGCAGAATACTGGCGCCAGATAGTTAAGACGCATGTATCAAAGGAATAATTTCAGTGAGCCCAGACTCTTGCATCATCCCATAAATAGAAAAGCACTGTTTGGCAACATGTGTTTTGGAACAGTTCCATGAAGCTGAGAGGTTGTTTCCTAGGCTATAGTCCTCAGTAAGGTCCCCAAATTAAACTCAACTTTTAGTTCATGTGGTTTTGCTTTTTCAGCTGACATCCTTATTCTCACATACACTGTTTTTTTTAACTTTTCCTACATATTCTTTAAAAGGTCTCATTCTCTTGGTCTCCCTTTCTCGGCAAAAAAGGTTTTTTCCCAGGTTAATTTAAGCATTCAGTTCACTGAAGTATTAATTACAGGAGTTCCCGTGGTGGCTTAGCAGAAACGAATCCCACTAGGAACCATGAGGTTGCGGATTCGATCCCCGGCCTTGCTCAGTGAGTTAAGGATCCGGCATTGCCGTGAGCTGTGGTGTAGGTTGCAGACATGGCTCGGATCCCGCGTTGCTGTGGCTGTAGCGTAGGCCAGGAGCTGTAGCTCCGATTAGACCCCTAGCCTGGGAACCTCCACATGCTGTGGGTGAGGCCCTAAAACTACAAAAGACAAAAAAAAAAAAAAAAAAGAAAAGAAATATTAATTACAGTTCTGCTTTCCTTAAAGTTCTAAATATTTTCATGTTATAAAGCACTTCAACACTGATATTTAAATATTCAATATATTTTCAAACTCAAAACAGAAATCTGATTTGGGGACTGGGAAAACCATGAGCTTTTCCATTATAAACAATTCATTCTCCCAAATCTCTCCCCTATCCAACATTAATCCCTAAACCCACATCAGTGCTACATGAACAACAACAAAAAAAGAACAGAACAAAACAAAAACAAAAACCCATATGGTAAATAAATGGACTAAATAAAAACTTATTAATCAGCCCCAAATAGGAAAGAAGGCAGGAATAATTTCCGAGCCATTAAAAAATATAGCATTAGGAGTTCCCTTCGTGGCTCAGTGGTTAACGAATCCGACTAAGAACCGTGAGGTTCAGGGTTCGATCCCTGGCCTTGTTCAGTGGGTTAAGGATCCGGCGTTGCCGTGAGCTGTGGTGTAGGTTGCAGACGTGGCTCGGATCCTGCGCTGCTGTGGCTGTGGCGAAGGCGGGCAGCTACAGCTCCTGTTAGACCCCTAGCCTGGGAACCTCCATATGCCGCAGATGCGGCTCTAGATAAACGCAAAAAAAAACAGAAAAAAACAAAACAAACAAACAAAAAAAAATATATAGCATTACACTTTTCTAGCATGTACTGAATCAAGCCATAAAACAGACCTTGTTGGTGAATACACTTTAAGGACAAGAATTGTTTACAGTAAGCACATCAAAACGCATACAAATTGATTGTTACAGATTTTGAGTTCTTGAAACACTTGATCCTCTTCTGCGGTATTACTATAAAGCCCCATGACATTTTATATACACATACAAAGATATATGTAAATTTACTCAATTTTTTTTCAGTGTCCCAAATTAAATTTTAGCCCAATTCTCTCAAAGCCATTGTAAAAGCGGGCTTTTTTTTTTTTTCCCTTTAAGTTAACGAACTAACTCTTAGGGGTTTTGGAGTTACTGTCGTGGCTTAGCATAAATGAATCTGACTAGTGCCCATGAGGACGCAGGTTCAATCCCTGGCCTCACTTAGTGGGTTAAGGACCCAGCATTGCTGTGAGCTGTGGTGTAGCTCGGAGTTGAGGCTTGGATTTTGCATTGTTGAGGCTCTGGCATAGGCCAGCAGCCACAGTTTCGATTTGACCCCTAGCCTGGGAACCTCCAGATGCCGCGGGTGCAGCCCTAAAAAGACATACATACATACATACATACATAAATAAATAAATCCAATTTGACCCCTAGCCTGGGAACCTCCAGATGCCGCGGGTGCAGCCCTAAAAAGACACAAATAAATTAAATAAATAAACAAACAAACAAACATAAATAAATAGTTTTTGTTAACCAGATGAACTATACCCACAAAATTACACATCATGTATGATTAATAGGCAAGTTATTTTTTAAACTGAAAAGGGCTGCTTTCAAAGTTGCTCCACGGCATGTACTTAATGGTTCCTTTAGATAAGCATACCACCATAATTTAATGCCTTATCTTTCTCTTCTTAAATTCAAGTGGGAAAAAAAGAAAAAAGTTAGTTTTGTTCACAATCATACATAAGTGTGTACCAAAAATTGTTTGGTAAAGTTCACATGAGAAAAATCATCAGGAAGCACCAGTACTTCTTCATATGTTAACATATCTCCTTACAGTCTTCTACTTATATAATGAAATACATAGCAGCATTAACAGTGTACAGAGCTATAGCTGCCAGCCATAGCCACAGCAACGCGGGATCCAAGCTGCATCTGCGATCTACACCACAGTTCAAGGCAATGCTGGATCCTTGAACCCACTGAGTGAGGCCAGGGATCAAACCTGCAACCTAGTCGGGTTCACTAACCACTGAGCCACGATGGAAATTTCTAAAATTTTTAATTACATTAAAAACATTATTTTGTTTTAAAATCTTAAACAAAGATTAAGACAAAGTTTATAAAATCAGCCATGAACATTTTTTGGATAGGAAAACACTGACTTAAACTGAGAGAAATCTTTATTTACCTACCCACTTAATGTAACTAACTATTCAAACTATCACTACAGATAGAGATGTAAATACGTTGTTTGCAGGATTCTACCCCAGACACCACAGTGGATATTATGTAACATAGTAAATGAATCATTATCTTTCTGAAATCCAAAAAAGCAGAAAACAAAATCTTCTCAACTCTATACAATTCTGGATGGAAGAATTTCAAATCAAGAACTGAGGACCAATAACATAGAGAACCTATGAATCTATTTTTTAAGATCTATTTGTAGAGGATAGATTTGAAGAGATATGGTTTGAAGAGATAGGTGCAACTAAAATTTGGGAGATAACTATCCCAGTCATATTTCAAAAAAATAAATAAATCCTATACTTACAGTCTTCAATTTGTAATACATTGCGGGCATAAATTACATACAAAAAATGGACAAAACTGTAAAAAAGGCTAAATCCGAAAATCAACTGAGTCACGAATACGAAATCTGAGCACCACCAGCCACTAAACATGTTCACAGGTTAAATACTATTTGGGTCACATAATGTATTGTTACATTAATTTTTTAATTGAAGTTTAGTTGATTTATAATATTGTGTTAATTTCTGTTATATGGCAAAGTGATTCAGTTATATATACATACATTCTTTTTTATATTATTTTCCATTACAGTTTATCTTAGGATACTTAATATAGTACCCTGTGCTATATATACAGTAAGACCTTGTTGTTTATCCATCTATATATGTAATAGTTTGTACCTGCTATCTCCAGGCACTCCATCCCTCCCCCAAGGACTATTATATTATTTCATGACTCTTGGAAAAGAAAAATGAAATTAAATAGCATTACTATCTTAAGTGATAGTATCTGGTGCAAGCCCACACTAAACCTGGACCTAAGAACCTAAACCACACCTGTCTGTGTTAACATGACTTCGCTAATCCTCTGTCTTCATTCACATTATTCTGTTTACCCATGTCCTCTGCCCAGGAACATGGTTTGTCATTATTACCAGAAACCACTAACTCAATGAAAAACAGTATTTTGTGGTCGAAGGGTCCACAATTCCTTGCCTTGCTATATCCTTCAATTCTGGACTGTTACATGGTGATTCTTACCTAATCAAGCTCCCAAGTTCAAAGACCTGCCTTAAAACAAAGTTTCAATGCTCAATCAACTCTGTCCTTACCTTACCCATCATGAGATATCAAAGCTTTGCAAAGGTGGTGTTCTCCCTTACCACGTCACCCAGTAAACTCAGGTTTGTGTTCTTGGTATTTGGGGAGTCAGCTTTTGACACCTGGGAGGATCTCAAATTACCTGAGAAGAATTCTGTACAATAAGAAACAACCGATAGCAAATTACTCTGATGGTTGATTATTATTCCATGTACTGGGCCTTCCATAATCAACTTACGTTCGTCTTTATTAGAAATGTCTACAATAAGTTTTTTAGTAATAGAATTTTATAAGTTTTCCTTATATTAAGATTAGAAAGGAGATACACTTCTCGCAATGGCAGACTAATGTGTTTCAGACTTAAATCCCAACTCCTTTTTTTCCTCCAAGTATCTATAACTAGAAAAACTGCACAAAATGTTCTTTTAAATCTAATTTAGGCATCAGACAACTACCAGGGCATCAAGAACTTGCAAAGTTAAGACTGGTAATAGCCAAAATTAATTAAAAGACAAATATCCTTCAACAATAAAATGAATAAATTGTGGCATATTCACACAATGAAATTCCAGCAATGAAAACAAACAAACAAAAAACTGCAATATACAACTACAGAGATGAATCTAACAAATACAGTGCTGGGTAAAGACAATTTTTAAAAATATGCTTCAAAAATGATTATATTTTTATGAAGTTCAAAAGCAGGCAAAGTGGTAACAACGTTATCACACTATTACTTCCAATGTGTTACAGAAGATCATCCTGCAGATAATAAGTATAAAATAACTCTAACTTTAAAAAAAAAAAACTATAAACTCTGGATTATAGAGTTTATAATACATAAAGCAGTTAGCTAAAGGCACTCCAAAGTAAACAAATTCTGTTAGGAAGTTATCGTAGTCTGAATGATGGACCCAAAGATGCCCATATCCTAATCTCTGAAACTGAATATTTATCTTACAAGGCAAAAGACACTTAGCAGTTGTGATTAAATTAAGGATCATGAAATAGGGAAATTATGCTGAATTATTCAGCTTATCCAGGTAGGCCCGGTGTAATCAGAGTCCAGAATAACAAGAAGGCAAGAAAGTCAAGGGCCAAAATGACAATGTGGGGATGAGAGATGCTGTGATATGGATTCATGAGCCAAAGGAATGGAGGTGGCTTCTAGAAGTTGGAAAAGGCAAGGAAACAGAGCCTCCAGAAAGAACCAGCCCTACTGACAAGATTTTAATCCCATAAAACTGATTTGGGATTCTAACTTCCAAAATTTTTAAATAATTAAGTTAGTGCTGTTTTGGCTACCACATCCGTGATAACTTACTAAAACAGCAATTGAAAACAAATATAGAAGGCCATGCTCAGAGAAGAGAATTTGTAGAGTGAGTTCCCATTTTCACAGCTATTAAAATGGTGTCAGGCACTGTACGTAAGGTTGTGGGTAATTAGTAGAAAAAGCGGTCTTTCTGACAAAGAAAACCAGAAGAAACCATAATCCCAGAAAGAAGTCAGAGAAGGGAACCCTAAATTCTGTCTACCCTACATGTCTGGCTGACTCCAGCATAGCAGGCTATAAATTCAAAACAGCTAAATTAAAGACAGAAGATTTAAACTGATACTTAAGCTGCCACCTGAAGAAACCAAGTTTGCAGCTCAAGTTCAATAAAGATAACTGCCTGATAAAAGAGGAAAAAAAAATCACTCACTAGAACAACCGAATCAAGAGTTAGCATAATTTTCATCATGTCCAGTGCTCAACACAAAATAACAAAGATCCAAGAATATAGAACACATTCTCCAGAAAAAAAGGAAATCAGCTGAAGCCAAGCACAAAATGACAAAGATGCTAGAAATGGCAGACAAGGTAAATTTTACAGTGGCTATTTTAATTATATCAACAAACAAATAAAATATGCTCATGAATAATGAAAGGATGAGAAATCTCAACAGATAAATTTTTAAAAAAGAACTCAATGAGAAATCTAAAACTGAAAAATACAGTATCACAATATAAATCTATGGATTGAACTAATAAGTAAAGATGACCTCCAAATAAAAAAAAAATGAACAAAATTTATTTTAAGAATAATGTCAAAAACTTCCCAAATTTAAAACAGACTCAAGATGCTCAAATGGGATAAACACAAAGACAACCATGTAGCAGTTATGATCAAGCCACAGGAAGCCAAAGAGAAAAAGCACATCTTTAAAGAAGTAAACAATAAAATGCATACAGGGAAATAGGGGTTCAGTTAAGAGCTGACTTCTAATCAAAAAATATGAAAGCAAGAAAAGTGGAGAATTTCACTTAGGAAAAAAACTAGACTTATCATGGTGATCATTTTGAAATATATAGGAAATACTGAATCACTATGCTGTATAACAGGAACTAACACAGTGTTGTAGGTCAATTATAATTCAAAAACAAACACAAAGGAGGCAAGAATATTAATGGGGAAAACATAGTCTCTTTAAAAAGTGGTAATGGGAAAACTGTGGAGCTATATGTAAAAGAATGAAATTAAGACATTTTCTCATACCATATACAAAAATAAACTCTAATTGGATGTAAAACCTAAATGTAAACTGAAAACCATAAAACTCCTAGAAGAAAACATAGGCAGAACATTCTTTGACATAAGTCATATTAGCATTATTTTGGGGGATATGTTTCCTAGGGCAAATTACACAAAAATAAATAAATAGATAGATAAATAAGACTTAATTAAACTTAAAAACTTGGAATTCCCATTGTGGCTCAGCAGGTTAAGAACCCAACTAGTATCCATGAGGATGTGGGTTCGATCCCTGGCCTCACTCAGCAGGTTAAGGATCTGGCGTTGCCGAAAGCTGTGGTGTAAGCCGATCAGGGCGTTGCTGTGGCTGTAGCGTAGACTGGCAGCTGTAGCTCTGATTCCACCCCCAGCCTGGGAATTTCCATATGCCGCAGGTGTGGCCCTTAAAGGAAAATAAATAAATAAATAAATAAATAAATAAATAAAAGATTTTGCAAAGCAAAGAAAACCTTTGACAAAACAAAAAGACCATCTACTGAATGGGAGAAAATATTTCTAAATGATATGACTGATAAGGGGTTAATCCCTGAATATATATACATAGCTCATACAACTCTATATCAAAAATATGTGATTTAAAAATAGAAGACCTGAATAGACATTATTCCAAAGACATACAGATAGCCAGTGGGCACATGAAAAGATGCTTAACACTGCTAATCATCAGAGAAATGCAAATCAAAACCACAATGTGGTATCACACAACCTGTCGAAGAGCTATCATCAAAAAAAAAAAAAAAACACACAAAAAACAGATGTTGGTGAGGATGTGGAGAAAAAGGAACCCTTGAATGGGAATGTAAGCTAGTACAGCCACTGTGGAAAACAGTATGGCAGTTCCTCAAAAAAACTAAAAATAAAACTACAAATATGATCCAACAATTCTACTCCTGGGTATATATCTGAAGAAAATGAAAACACTCACTCAAAAAGATATATGCACCCCAATGTTCATGGCATCATTATTTACAATAGCCAAGATATGGAAGCAACCTAAGTGTCCATCAACAAACTAATAGATAAAAGATGTGTTATATACATATATACACAATGGAATACTACTCAGTTATAAAAAATGAAATTTTGCCATCCTCATCAACATGGATGGACTTCATCAACATGAAATAAGTTAATGAAATAAGTCAGAGAAAGACAATATATGTTACCACTTATATGTGGAATCTAAAAATATAAAACAAATGAATATGACAAAATAGAAATAGATCCACATATATAGAAAACAAATTTGTGGTTACCAGAGGGGAGAGGGAAGAAGGGTAGGACAAGCAGGGATAGGTGATTAAGAGATTCAAAGTACTACATATAAAACAAGCTACAAGGATATATTATACAGCACAGGGAATACAGCCAATATTTTATAATTAAAAAAAGCAAGCTGGAGTTCCCGTCGTGACTCAGTGGTTAACGAATCCGACTAAGAACCATGAGGCTGCGGGTTCGACCCCTGGCCTTGCTCAGTGGGTTAAGGATCCGGCGTTGCCGTGAGCTGTGGTGTAGGTTGCAGACGCGACTCGGATCCCGCATTGCTACGGCTGTGGCGAAGGCCGGCAGCTACAGCTCCTGTTAGACCCCTAGCCTAGGAACCTCCACATGCCGCAAGAGCGGCTCTACATAAAAGGCAAAAAGACAAAAAAAAAAAGCAAGCCAACACATAATTCTCTATCAAGAAAAAAATGCCCTTTTAAATTAAGTCAAAAAAATATTTTCAGATAAAAGAAAATTATTTCCACCAGACCTTTGGCCTAAAAGAAAATGACAGTACATGATAACAATTCATAGAAAATAATGAAGAGCATCAGGAACGGTAACCATCTGGCGAAATACAATTACCATTACACTGTAATATATGAGTCTGTTCAAAGCAAAATAATATCATCTTGTAGAGTTAATAATGTACATCTACAACATATAACAGCTATTACATAAAGGACACAGGTGGGTAAAAGGTGGCCCTATATAATTGCAAACTTTCTATACTTTCTATATTTTGGTACACTATTAACTGAGACCTGACTGAGAAAAAATAAAGGTTTATACTATAATCTCTAGAAACATAATTGAATAAATAATGAAAAGAAGAATAGTTGAAAAGGCTAATAGGAAAAGTAAAGTAAAATTGTAAAACAGACTGAAATATAAAGGTGGGGGGGGTAGTAAGAAGGAACATAAGACCAAGATGAGCAAATAAACATAAAAGAAAAATCAAATGAAAGACAAAAACCCAATCATATCAACAATTCCATTAGCTGTCAGTGGTTGAACAGTACAAGTACAAAGCAGATATTTTCGGATTGGATAAAAAAGCAAGACCCATTTAGAAGCTATCTGCAAAAGCAATGTAAATATAAAGATGCCATAGGCTGAAAAGAAAAGGATATCTCACAGAAATAACAAGCCTCAGAAGAAAGGAATAGCTAAGTTAATATCAGATAAAACACGTCAAAACAAAAGGAATTACTAGAGGTAAAAAATATTTATTAATGACAAAAGGGTCAGTTCATCAGGTAAAAATAACAATCATAAATGTGTACATATCTAATAAGAGAGCTTCAAAATATACTAAAGAACAGAAGGGCAAAATTAAGAAAGACATTTCCACAATCAGAGCAAGAGATAATCTTTCAGCAAATGACAAAGACAAAACATTTGTCTAAGACAGATAAAATGTGGGAAAATTTCTACTACCTTTACCTAAATGTTATTTATACCTTACAACTAACACATGCAAATGTGCTTGTTTTCAAGTGTTGAGCCCATAAAGAAATCTCAATACATTTTGAAAGAATAAAATCATAATAGATATACTATATAAATGAAATATAAATCACTAATTATGAGACACCTAAAATAACCCAAGTATTTTGGAATTATATAAATATATCTAAATACCCTATAGGTAAGAAAGTAGAAGTGAAAGTAGAAAGCATTTTCAGATGAATGATAATGAAAAATTTAAACGTAAAAATTTCTGGGACAAGTAAAAACGACTTCCAAATGTAGAAAAAAAAAATTACTGGGACAGTTAGCAATACTAAGAGAAATACATATCTTTAAATACATATATAATAATTAAATACATAAATGTTAAATACATAATATAATATTATAGAAAAATAGGAAATCTAGAACATCAATGATCTAAAGCTTCCATCTTAGGAAATAAGAGAATAAAGAGACTCAGGAATCAATTCAACAGGGAATCGATGAAATATAAAACAGAAAAACAATACTGAAGAAAAAACACTCTGAACAAAAATCTGACACTTTGCAAAAATCAATAAAATTGATCCTCTAGCCAGGCTGACCAAGAAAAAACAAGAAGAGCAAATTACCAATACTGGGAATCAAAGGGGGCATGTTTATAGCTTCTAGAGTTATTTAAGGGGAAATAGGGTTAAAATAGAAAAAAAAATAGTAAATCTGACAATTATATGAAGTAGACAAACCCTTGAAAGACAAAACAAAACTGAATCAGTCAGTAACACAAAGCCTGAATAGCCCTGTATTTATTAAAGGGATTCAATTTATAGTTAAAAACTCTTCAGAAAGAAAACTCTAGGCCAAGATGACTTTACTGATATATTCTATTGAATTTTAAGGAAGAAATAAACCCTACACAAACATTCATAAAATAGGAGGGAATAGTTCCCAACTCTTATATTATAATGAGTCCAGAATGATACTGATATAAAAATCAGACATAAATCATAAGAAGAAAATCACAGAGTAATATCACTTATGAACAAAGATGCAAAAATCTTAACTATTACTACACTGAAGCCAACAACATATAAAAAGACAATACATCTGACTAACAGGGCTTTATCCAAGGAACATCTGAAAAATCAATAAATGTAACTAACCATATAGCACATTAAAAAAGAAAATCCACAGTATCTCAATAATAATTACTTGACAAATTCCATACCTATTCATTATAAATGAAAAAGAAAAATCAATCTTTAAGTAAAACTAGTAACATAAGAAAACTTCTTCAATCTAAATCTACAAAAACTCTATAGCCAACATCATATTCAGTGGTGAAAACTGAATGTTTCCCCCCCAAAGGTCAGGAACAACAAAAGGACATCCCCTTCTCTTCAACACTATACTGGAGGTCCTTGCCAATCCAACAAGGCAAGAAAAAGATTAAGTAGTATCCACAGAGTAGAAGAGAAAAAGTAAAATTGTCTTATCTGCAGGCAGCATGATAATATACACAGAAAATCCTACGAAATCTAAAGCAAAGCCACCAGAACTAACAATTTATCAAGAGAGCAGGATGCTAGATAAATGTACAATAATCCATTGTGCTCCTGTACAGCAGTAACAATCAACTGGAAATAAAAGTTTACAATGACTCCAATCACAACAGCATCAAAAAATAAAAGAGATGAACTTAATAAAGCATGTGCAATGGAAACTATAAAACATTCCTGAGGGAAATTAAAGAAGATCTACATAAATGGCAAGATATATACATGTTTGCGGACAAGCAAACGATTATTAAAGAGTGAAATTCTCCTCAAACTGGTTTATGCATACAATGCAGTCCGAATCAAAATCCTAGCAGGAGAAATTGGCAAATTCCTTCTACAGTTTATAGAGAAAGGCAAAGGACCTAGAAAAAAAACTAATTAGTTTTGAAAAAGAACACAGAGAACTTACACAGCTTGCTTTTAAGACTACAGTAACAAAACAGTATGATACTGGCTTTAAAATAGACATATAGAACACAACATAACAGGAACATGACAGAAGATCTAGCACTAGACACAAAATTAAATGGTCAATTGATTTTTATTAAAGAGGAAATAGTAATTCAATTTTGAAAGGACAGGGAGTTCCCATCGTGGCTCAGCAGAAACGAATTGGAGACTAGCATTCATGAGGACGCAGGTTCGAATCCCTGGCCTCGCTCAGTGGGTTAAGGATCTGGCTTTGCTGTGAGCTGTGGTGTAGGCTGCAGATACGGCTCGGATCTGGTGTTGCTACGGCTGTGGGGTAGGCCAATGGCTACAGCTCTGATTAGACCCCTAGCCTGGGAACCTCCATATGCCAAGTGTGCAGGCCTAAAAAGACCAAAAAAAAAAATTTTTTTTTTTGAAAGGACAATCTTTCCAACAAATGATGCTAGAACAACTGTGTATCTGTTCATGGCAGGAAAAAAGAACACTGATACTCATCTCAAATTATGAACAACTTGAAGTGTATCATAAACCAAGATGTAAGAAATGTGATTATAGAACTTTTAGGGGGGAAAGCTGATGAAATCTTTATGATATTTCAGTAGGCAAAGACTTAACACATGAAAATCACAAGCTATAAAAGAAAAAATTTATTAAATGGACTTCACAAAAATTATAAATATTTTCTCTTTAAAAGGCACAATTAAAAAAACAAAAAAGGGAGTTCCCGTCGTGGCTCAGTGGTTAACAAATCCAACTAGGAACCATGAGGTTGCAGATTTGATCCCTGGCCTTGCTCAGTGGGTTAAGGATCTGGCGTTGCCGTGAGCTGTGGTGTAGGTCACAGATGCGGCTTGGATCCCGCGTTGCTGTGGCTGTGGTGTAGGCCAGCAGCTGTAGCTCCGATTGGACCCCTAGCCTGGGAATCTCCTCATGCCGCAGGTGCGGCCCTAAAAAGCAAACAAACAAACAAACAAACAAAAAAAAAAGGAGTTCCCATTGTGGTTCAGTGGGTTAAGTACCTAATGTCTCTGTGAGGATGCAAGTTTGATCCCTGGACTCACTCAATGGGTTACAGATCCAGTGTCACCCAATCCGGTGCTCCAATTTGACCCCTAGCCTGGGAACTTCCAAAAGCTGCAGGTGCGCCTATAAAAAGAAAAAAGGAAAAAGCAAAACAAAAAAGCAAGCCACAGACTCTGAAAAATATTTCCAAAACATATCTGACAAAGGGCTTTTACTCAGAATATGCAAAGAGCCCATGCAACTGAATTCAGAATACAAAAAAAGAAGTTAAGAAGTTCCCTCATGGCTCAGAGGGTTAAGGACCCCATGTTGTCACTGGCTGTAGCTCTGGTTACAGCTATGGCAAGGGTTCGATCCCTGGCCCAGTAACTTCTGCATGCCGTGGGCAAGGACAAAAAAAAAGTTAAAAATGAGCAAAAGATGTGAACAGGTAATAACAACAGAAGGTATATGAAAGGCCAATAAGTAGCACAAACAAGCAGCTCAACATCACTATCATTAGGGAAATGCAGATAAAATCAAAATGAAAAGCCACTACTTTACTAGAATGGCTAAAGTTAAAAGACTGACAACAGAGAGTGCTAGCCAAGACAAAGAACAATCAATAAATCTCATATATTGCTAGTAAAAATGTGAAGTGGTACAGCCACTTCGAACAATAGTTTAGCAGTTAACCCTATAACTGCAATATGACCCAGCATTTCCAAACCCTAGGTACATATACCAAAGGAAATGAAAACTTATGTCTACACAAAAGAAATAATGATCAAAGCGCTTCATTCATGTTTACCAAAAGCTGGACACAACCCTAAAGTCTATCAACAAATAAATTGGAAAATTAATTGTGTTATAATCACTTTATGAAATACTACTTAGCAATGAAAAGGAATGCAATATTGATACATACAACGACATGGATGAATCTCAAAAACAGCATGCTAAATGAAAGCCAAAAAATACATGCTATTTGAATTGTTATGTGACATTCTAGAAAAGGAAAAATTAGAGCGACAGCAGATAACTAACCACCTGGTTGCCTGGGACCAGGGATCAACTATAAAGGGGAACAAGGGAACACTGAGTGACAGAACTGTTCTATGTCTTAATTGTGATAATGATTATTCAACCCCATATTAACTGCCTAAATGTAGCAAATTTGAACACTTAAAATAATGTAAATTATACCTCGAAAAAGCTGGAGAGAAAAATCATCAGCTATTTTTGTGGAGTTAATTATTTTATTTGGAAAAACAAGCAAAGAAAGACCAGCCAGGGAAACCCTAAAACCAATGAAGAAAGGGTAGCACTACCATATACATTCTGTATATTGTAAACATATTGTTAAGAAAAAATAGTATAGTATTAATTCATGAACAGATTAATGAAACAGACCAGAAAACCCTAAATAGATAAAACTGTGTATGAAAATTTAGCATACAACTAAGGCAACATCTTAAATTAGAAGATAAATTTTTTAACAATATATTGTGTTGGGATAATTAGCCATAAGAAAATAAACTTAGATGTTCTTCACACTATAAACCAGGGATCAATCCCAAATGGATCGGAGATTTAAATTAAAAAAACAAAACCATTCAGGTACTAAAAGAAAATGCGGATGAATTTCTCTTAGAGAAATTCACTTGAGGAAAAAAACTATCTTGTGATTCAAAATGTAGGTGCAATATAGAAGACTGGTAAATTTTACTAGACAGAAATAACTTGTTTTTTGTTGTTGTTTGTTTTTGTCTTTTTAGGGCCGCATCTACAGCATATGGAGGTTCCCAGGTTAGGGGTCTAATAGGAGCTGCAGCCACCGGCCTACACCAGAGCCACAGCAACACCAGATCTGAGCCGCATCTGCAACGTACACCACAGCTCATGGCAATGCCGGATCCTTAACCCACTGAGGGAGGCCCGCAACCTCATGGTTCCTAGTCGGATTCGTTTCCGATTAGCCACGACGGAAACTCCTAGACAAAATTAATTCTGCATGGGCAAAAACAAACACACAAAAGCAAAGTAAAACAACAAAAGGAAAACTGCAACTTTTATCACAGATAAAGGATAAATATACATCATACATAAAATATGGCTATATATAACAAAAAGAAAACAATGACCCAATTGAAAAATTGGCAAGGCAAGTGAACAAATATTTCAAAGAAAAGGAAATAAAAATTGTCTAAACTTCAATTAAAAATTCAAGTAAGAGGAGTTCCCACTGTGGCTCAGTGGTGAAGGATCTGGCATTGCCCCAACTGTGGTGTAGGTAGCAGGTATGACTTGGGTTCTATCCCTGGCCCAGGAACTTCTATATTCCACAGATGTGGCAAAACAAACAAAACAAAGCAAAACAAAAACCCGCAATTAAGAAAATGCAAATTTAAACAATAGTTACCCTGTGGCATAGCAGGTTAAGGATCCAGTATTATCAATGCAGTGGCTAGGGTCGCTGTTGTGGCATGGGTTCCATCCCTGGCCTGGGAACTTCCACATGCCTCAGCAAGGCAGGAAGGCAGGAGAAAGAAAGAGAGAGAGGGAGAAAGGAGGGAGGGAGGGAGGGCGGCAGGCAGGCAGGTCCATTTATGTCTTTCTTTTTCATCCTGATACCCCATCTTCAGACTTCTTTTATTCCCAAGTATCAATTTAAGATAACCAAAGAATCATTTTATTGCCATTTAGTTTTACTGGCTTTAACTCTCACACTTTGGATCATCTTTGACATAAACTATGTACGAATAATCTAATTCTATTAAAATACAAGGTGGTCTATATAAGAGAGCACATATGAAGAATACTCATTTTTCCCCTTCCAATCCCTTTTCCCTAGAAGTAATATTTTTAATTAACAAAACAAGCAAAAAAGCAAGAGCACAATTCATTTAGAGTATAACCAGAAGTAATCCGCTGGGGAATGGGAAAGGGTGGGGGGGGGGAGAGGGAAGGGGCATACAAATGTGCACTAACCTTCCAGTAGTCAGATTGTAAACTGTAGTACCTCTGGTATGCAGATAATGCTGAAAGAGGGGGGAAAAGCATGAGTAACAATTATGTCCCATTTCAAAATCAAATATAAGTTTTAAGAAACATTATAACAAACTTCTCACCATACCCACCTCCCAGCAGACAGTGAGGTTTAAATTCAAATAACTTACAACTCTGAGGCCTCCCTACTCATAGTCAGACACAGTAACAAATGTCAAATACATACGAGTTCAAGGAAGTAAACCATGGTCCAATTTCAGACATGCACTTGAACAGGATATAGGCAACCTCTTGAATCAACATGACCTTCCTCAGAGACCAAATCTGATAAACGGATTAATACTCCAGAAGGTGACAGGTCATTTGTTCTAACAATAGATCTCATTTCGAAGAATGACTAAGAGCTCAACCACCTCAAGGAGCAATTCTTGAACAATAGTTGACTCTTGAAAAACAGGGATAAGGAACACTGACCCTTAGCACAGTGGAAAAATCGAGTATAACGTATAGTTGGCCCTCTGTATCCACAGATTCAACCAACCATAAAGCAATGTAATACCGTAGTATTTACTACTGCAAAAATTCCATGCAGGAATTCCCTAGTGGTGCAGTGGGTAAAGGATCTAGCATTGTCACTGCTGTGGCGCAAATTCAATCCTGGGAACTTCTGCATACCAAGAGGTACAGCCAAAAGGGGGAAAAAAAAAATCCATGTGTAAGTGGACCTGCGAAGTTCAAAACCCTGTTGATCAAGTATTTCTTTTGTTCTACTTCCTTTCATACTATCAACAAAAAACCCAGCCCACAATTACCTTACTCCCAACTCCAATTCAATTCCAAAAGAGAGCATCCCATACCCCTAAATCCATCTCAATGTATAAAAGGCTCAGTATCTGCAGGGGATTGGTTCCAGGACCTGCTGCAGATATGAAAATCCACAACACTCAAATCCCATAGTCGGCCCTGCATGGCCACAAATTTCACATCCACATATTACAAACATAGTCATATGTATATGTATTGAAAATACTCTGCATACAAATGGACCTCCATAGTTCAAAGCCATGTTGTTCAACAGTCAACTGTAATGCTTGTCAATCCAAAAACTCAGTGAGGAGGTAACAAAATAAAGTTATATATGCTCATTAGAATTGGCAGACAGCCCTTTAAAAAAAAAAAAAACTCATGAGCAATGAATAAGTAATGGGGATGTAACCAACAGCATGATGACTATAATTAATATTGTATATTTGAAAGCGGCTAAGAGTAAATCTTAAAAGTTCTCATCTTAAAAAAATTATAACTATACAGTGAAAGATGTTAGCTAAACTTATTGTGAACATACCAAAATATATGCAAATATCAACTCATTACATTATACACCTGAAACTAATGTTATGTATCAATTATACCTCAATTTATATATATATATTTGTATATATACCTCAATAACATATTTTCAAATAAAATTTTATACTGTAAAAATATAGATGGTGGAAATTAACATTATCTACAACTCTATGTATAATATTTTCATACTGTTTATCAAAATACATATGAATACCATAGAGCACTTTCTGAGTATGTTCAAATTAGAGAGGCGTCACCCAAAAACATTATCACATATCTGAACATGCAACTTATCTGAATAATGTTCATGCGTTTTGCACCAAGATGATGCCAACCAACCTATTACTGGAAGGACATTTAGACTAATTTCATTTTAGACAAAGAGATGATTTCAAGCCATCTTTCATTTTCTAATTATTCATACATAAGCGTAGCTAGCTCACAAAGATCATTGATTAATGGCTTTCTAAAAAGAAAAGCAAACCAACTTATCAACCTGCTGTGGCACAGTGGGTTAAGAATCCAACTGCAGCAGCTCAGAGGCACAGGTTCAATCCCTGGCCTAGCACAGCGGGTTAAAGGATCCAACGTTACCACGGCTGCAACACAGATCACAGCTGCAGCTCAGATTCAATCCCTGGCACAGGAACTTCCATATGCCGTGTGTGCAGCCATTAAGGGAGGAAAAAAAAGGTGAAGCCCATAAAAGATAGTAGCAGAAACAGATGGAAAGTACCTGGGTATTTCTAGACTTCAAAGAACTATATCTAGTGCACAACTCACCTATGAACTTCCAATTACATGAAGGAATAAATCTCCTTACTGTTAAAGCTAGAATCAGGTCTTTGATATTTGTACCTAAAAACATCGTTTCCAATAGAAGCCAGGGTCCCTGACAATTTCATGCAGTCACTATGCCAAACTTGGACTGTCATTTGAATGGTGTAGAAGAATTTCAACAAATTTAGAGGGTAAGTTTCCAGTAACCTGAATATGACATAACTTCATAAAATTTTTGTTTTTAAAATTTGTGGAGCCCTTCAAGAGACAGTATGATGTCCTCCAAAGTAACTGAAACTGAAGTGCAAGAAGCCTATGTGATTATTAATTAGGAGAAACATGGCATCTGTACAACAGAATGAACTGAGAAATAAATACAAACCCTCAAATTTGAAGTCACAAAAGTAAATGCTCCAAATTGCAAGCACAGATCTGTAAATGAAACACTTCTTCAATGAGCATTTGTTACCTTTAAATTCACTTACACATTTCTCAACAATTATACTTCATCCCATCAGGCCTGCATTCCTATTTTAAGAAAAATACTAACATATTTTGTTTCTTTATTCCAAATAAATCATTAAAACTCTACAAATACCCATCACCAGTGTCTCTCTAGTGAAATCCTTTCAACCAAAGCACAGTCCTTATTTCTAATCTTAAAGTCAGTTATCTCTCCATGAAAATAAATCCCTACTCCACTGTATCCAGGTTTTTCTAAAGTCCTTAATAGAGAATGAGGGAAATCCTTATAATGCTTAAAAACAGTTTCAGGATTGTAGCATATGTTTAACTGGGCTTTTCCTCCCCTAAATCATCTAATCTTCACTTTGTGATCCCTGGGTTATTTAGTGGCTCAAAAAGTCCTTGTTCATCCCACCAGGAAATCTTTTTAACAGTACCTCATTCAAGACTGTCATTTTCCTTTGCTACTTAACCAAGAATGGTGTCCTCAAACATATTAATTTCAACTCCCAATCAACCTATTTCCAAAGCTCAGATCTTTTTAATCCTTGCAATCAATTTCATTTACAGATAGACTTTGAATTCTTTTTCCTAATTTCAAGTGTTAATTTTATTTTTTAAATTAGCCTGTTTTAAAAAAATTTTTGTAGATTTAAAAAAATGAATATAATGAATTTAACAGATTACAGAAAAATGGCAGAGTACTAACAAGGGAACCGGGTCTAAAACTAAATAAATGCTAATGAAAACAAAAAGAAAAAATAAAGCAAATGAGAACCCGGTTAAACTTAACTGCTATAACAACTTAAGGATTCTATAATCTTTCTCACATTCTCTTTTATTACGTCCCTTTACCTAACGAAAACAGGAGGAGTGGAATCAAACAAGGAAATTATCAAGGATAAAAGAATCGCCTATACAGTCACCTGTTCTTTAACTTCATAATCTTGCTGTACCATTTTTATACATGAACATGATAAATTAAATATTAATAAGAACAGTAATACTCAGTAGTGTCAAGAAAAATACACAATAGTGGCAAGAATTCAAGAAAATAGGCAGTTTTATCATTCTACTAGCACTATAAGTATAAACTAGCAAAACTTTTATAGAGCAATTTAGCACTATCAATTATGTGTGTGGTGTGTGTGTGCGTGTGGGGGGTTGGGGGTGTGTATGTATCCTTTCACTCAGTAAAACCTACCACATCAAGGTATTCCTTCTAAGAATAAAAACACGAATGAGTACAGAGATTTAGCTACAAAGACAGACAATACAGTGATTACATTAATAGCAAAAGAGAAAATAAGAGTCTATATGTCCAATAGGGAACTGTTCTACCTGTTTGACAGAATACTATGCAGGGAACTGAAACATTACAAAGAATGTTTTTGAGACAGAGAGATTAACATGATACATTATGCTAAGGTTGCAGGGTTTACTTCAATTTTTAAATACTGAAAATTTATTTTCATTAAAAAGCCTCTAAGATTTATATCAAAAATGTTTTTTTAAAAAACATTTGCCTCTTGATGATAAAATACCAATGAGTCATCAATATATTCCTACAATACTTAAGCACTAAGTAGTTAGTAGCAAGCTACATGTGGTGAAATACAAATGTGAACAAAACACATGCCTCCTGCTCTCAAGTTGTGTACCTTTTATGGATATACACATATACACACACGCACAGATGTTTTTCTTTAAACAATGAAAATATTATTTGTGTAAATATTAAAATAAGAGTACTTCTTTGAGTTATCTGGTGGCCTAGCAGTTAAGGATCTGGCATTGTCACCGCTATAGTCCGGTATGATCCCTGGCCCAGGAACTTCCTCATGCTATACAGGTGCAGCCGGGAAAAAAAAAAAAAAAGAGTACTCTTGTGTTAAAATTAGGGGATGATGGAGTTCCCAATGTGGCTCAGTGGTAACAAACCGACCAGTAGCCATGATGATGAAGGTTCAATCCCTGGCCCCACCCAGTGGGTTAAGGATTTGGCGTTGCCATGAGCTGCTGTGTAGGTCACAGACATGGCAGAATACTAACAAAGGATCTGGTGTTGCTGTGGCTGTGGTGTAGGCCAGCAGCTGCAGCTCCAGTTTGACCCCTAGCCTGGAAACTTCCATATGCCATACCCGAGGCCCTGAAAAGCAAAAAAAAAAAAAAAATTAGGGGATGGTCAACATTATCTAATGAGGGCCACCAGGAAGGCAACAAGATATAGTAGGAAAAGCAGCAGTTTTAGGTGAACACAGGTTCTAATCCTGACCTAGGAGAGTGGGACATCAAACCATTTAACCCACATCAAACCATTTAATCCAAGTTATTTCCTTACAGGTCACAAGCAGCCTAAAAGGTTCATCAGTAAAAGAGTATGGTGAACAAAAAGTAAAAAGAGAAGTCCAATGCCATATTATAATTCATTTGGAATTAAATAAAGTGATCTAGAGAAGTAAGTGTAGGGGCATAAATAGGATAAAGAGACAGAGCACACATATTTATACATAATTTCTATTAATTAAATTGCAGGTGACAGCGACTTTCTTTTTACATGCCTGGAAATATTACGGCTCTGAGTTAAGGTTATCAAACAAGAGAAAGAGGATGTGACTGATGACAAGTTCACAGAGTAAAGGGATGAAAAAATGTATAGGTTAAGGGTGCTATCCTTGCCAGAAAAACAGTAGTCTTCCTCAGAGTAAGATGCAACAAATATAAGGAAGGAAAAGATTTAAAATTCAATATATACTCATACTAGACTATGCACTAACTGCAGGCAGAACTCAGCACTTCTCTTTTCATCCCTAGCACCATAGGCAGCAGGTTAGCCGCTAGTGGGTGAGTCTACGGGTATGGAAGGGAAGGGAAGAAAGGAAGTACAAATAAATCTGTCAGTTGCACTGACTGGCATCTTTGGGCCAGAACAGGTTGTGGCTGCCTAAGATTATTGGGTCAATAGATCTTTGATTTATTTTGTTTTATCTAAGGTTGAACTGAAAAGTTGTATTTAATAACTGAAATCTCAGAGAGCTTATATTAACCGTTTTATTGAATATAAATGACTAATACATCTAGCTCTCTAGCACCTTTCTGCTTTCTCAAATCTACGATTGCTTAAACTATTAATACATATTAACATTTGAAAACCCCTCTGGACAGCTCCCAACACGACAGACCTTTGTTCCTAAGATTACAGAGACAAGCAGACAAGAAACTGGAAAAGCAAAGAAACAAATCAGGAATCCATTTACTCCTACATTAGTATCTTCAACTGAGCTTTAAGTCAAATTAATATACCTAATGAAATCTCAGATTTACTATTTTTTCATTGCTATTAAAATAATATACTCCTCAAGGTCTTTAACATCTCACATTTGGCTTACTACAAGAAACATCAAGTAGCTGCCTTACTTGTATTCCTTCAGTGTGTTCTACCACCAGCTCTCTTGTTCTTGAAGCTACTACAACTTTTGCTTGTTGGCTGGATATGAGATTCTGACAGCGTGGGTTATGGTCATTATTTTTTTTCCCTGGGTAATTTATTAATTGCGTTTTCCAATTCTAGGCCATAAGCAGACCAAATAAAATCAGTGATTCCTAAATTATGGTGGGAAGGAGTGGAGATACCAGTGATTCTTTTTATATCACTGAATACATTAAATAAAGTTATACAGAGAAATAGGATACAATGACTGTGAATGCAATGAAAACACAAGAATGATCACCGTAACTATTATCAGCTTTCAGAGATACGTTAATATCCCTTCTATGGATATTACATGTCAGCTTATGTCAGGTTTCTGGATTTTTATTTTATTTTACTATTTCAACACAAAGTAAATTTGTATCATATATACCATGAAAACTGAGTCCCAATGACTATCTGAGAAAGAAGTTTTAAACCAAGAGCAGATTCTTAAAAGAATCACAACTTTTAGATCCAACAGCCACAATAATAAAGAGGTGAATCACACACAGAGAGAAAAAAAAGTCAATTTTTGGAGAAGCCAAACTCAAGATCTATTACTGGAAAACATGAACTTTATGTCCTTATAATATATCTCCTAAGATGGAGTATTATCATTCCACCCAAGAAACACAAAAAGAGAGAAAGACAAAAAAGCTCACCAACTCTGACTAAAGACTTCTTGGCATGTAAGTTGCCCATGACATTTGTAACTGTTGAGGAACTAAAGCAACCAAAACCTATTTTGCCCAAAAGTAACAGAATGCAACAAATAAATGACCAATTACTTGAAGGAAGGAGAAAAGGGAGAAAATTTCAGGGAAGATTTCCAGCTCACCACAAACCATTAAGAAATTATTTGTACAAGTTTCAAGGTTTTCACACTAATATCAAGAATGATCATTACATCTCTTCCAACTAATTTCTTTACCTCTGGAATTCTTACCATCTATACCCCAAGCCTCTTGCCTCAAAATTTCAATCTTTTTGTAATGCTACTGTATACTCTGAGGTAATTTGATACATGACTTTTTTTGATATGTGATTTTTTTAAGCAACCAATGTAACTTCACGACTATTCTCTCCTTTAATTTACCATACATATCTACATTTACACATAATTTCTATTAATTAAATTGCTCCTAAGATCCATCACATATATTCACAATATATATGCTTCTCCTTCAGCCCAGGGTTCTCTGTCTCTCAAGCTGTTCTTCAACCCAAAGAAGAGAAATCACAGTACCATCTCCATGCCTTAAGGCAGTCTGTCTGACAGCTCCATCAGCTGTTTAGTTCAGCTGAGGTTAATGGGTTAGCTGTGGGGTTAGGAACAGAAAGGAGGTTAAGGTAGACACCGAAAAACCACTCAAATCCCACTTCAAGGAAGGACTGCAGGGAGTCCTGCCTATAAGAGAGCCTCTAGCAGTGAGTTACCTTACGCTGTGGAGAGCAACCTTGTCTGAAGTCACATTCCTTCCCACATCCAATATGGAATGGATTAAGTATAAAGGCCTGGTCATCTTGGCCTAACTTGTGATGGCTATGATGGGCGATTCTAGCTCCAGGGCTCCCCATGGAGCTGGCCAAGGCCGTCACAGCTTAACTTCTCCCTCTACCCAATCCTGGTTCCATTTCCCACCTTCCACAGTGTTGATCCCAAAAAGTACTCCTTACTAAACATCTAGTGCTGAACTCCCTCCAGAGGAATAAAACCAACAACAGGCCAAATGCAATGAGCCTCCAGCCTCTATTTTCCCACAATCCTCTAACCAATTACTTTTTTAGGATAAATTCCTAGAAGCCAAATGACCAAATCAAGTGATGGAAAATTTTTTAATCTCTTCATACATATCACCAATAAGAAAGGCTAGAAAAATGTTTTATGAGGACTTTTTTTCTTCTGCTTCAAATTCCTCTGAAATGACATAAAAGATATTTTTAATGAATAAATTCATAGGATAATAACCAAAATATACTACCTACAAATCAGAAAATTTTAGAAATTCATATAAGACTTGGAAGCAGATGAGCTCAGAATAAGAAATAAGGGCAGAAAAAAACACAGCTCAAAATGTACACAAAATAGGGGTTTTGTGTACATTTTCTACTCTAAAAGTAGACGCAGTTTTTTGCAACCGGGGCTCAGAAAATTTCACACACAAGAGGACTCTGGACAATAACTAAAGAACTGTCCTCGGGGAGTTTCCTGGTGGCCTAGCAGTTAAGGATTTAGAGTTGTCACTGCTGTGGCTCAGGTCCTATCCCTGGTTTGGGAACTTTGGTGTGCTGTGGGCACGACCAAATAAAGACTGTCCTCAGAATCATCGGGCCAATAAATCCCCCACATACTTACACCTGAGTAGTTTACTCACATGTTCACTAAGTGGTTTATATTTATTCCCCAATAAATTATGGTTTATAATCCGCTCTCTAAAAATAAACATCTATTTGGCTGGTGTTGGTTCTCATCTTGTACTGGTTCCAAAGAGAAAAGGGAGAAGTTGACTGAGGTAACAAACGTCTCCATAAATTGACGGGAATGGTGGTGGTGTGTGGAAGGGAGTTACTAGAAACTGGCTCTAGTTTAGGATTTGTGGGAAGATAGAGAAGAGAAGGGATAGAAAGAACTCCATAATTAGTACTTAAAAAGTAATTATTTTTAAGTGAGAATGTGGTCAATAAAGCTTCAAGAAGGTTTTAAAACAACAGCAATTCATATCTAGGAAGTAAGAAGCCATCAGCGTGAAACACTAAAATATACTGATAGACACACACACACCCCTCTACATCTATTCTCTCCTTCCTCTTCTATTACAAATAATCTAACTAACGCCTACCTATCAATGGCCAACTCATTTATAAAATAGCAAATTGGTTAAAAGAAAAAAAAAAACCACCTCCAAAACAAATATCGCTGGATTCTTGTTACCATTATAAACATTTTATAAATGGAAAGTACAGTTAAATTTATAAAGTTTTTAAAGCTAGTATATATATTTTAGTGACCACTAAGCAACAAGGACACATAGCCAGATATGCAAACCTAATTTTCAAGTCCGGGGTCTTTGTCTATATGCTCTAAAATTAGTGTTCTCTCCAAGTAAAAGATGCAGCACTGAAAGATCAGACTGCACAGAATTCTGTATTTTTTTCTTATGTACCAATTTCCTTTAAATAAGTTACTAGGTTTAAAATATCTAATAGACTATTAGAAGTTGCCGTTGTGGCTCAGTGGTTAACACAACCGACTAAGAACCATGAGGTTGCGGGTTCGATCCCTGGCCTCGCTCAGTGAGTTAAGGATCCGGCACTGCTGTGAGCTGTGGTGTAAGTTACAGACATGGCTCGGATCCCGCAATGCTGTGGCTGTGGCGAAAGCCGGCAGCTACACCTCCTGTTAGACCCCTAGCCTGGGAACCTCCATATGCCACGGGTGCTGCCCTAGATAAGGCAAAAAAAAAAAAAAAAAAAAAAAAAAACTAATAAACTATTAAATAATTATAATATCTACTATCCTGAAGTCATTTTGCTAAATACTAACCAGTTTTGCACAGGAATCCTAAAATCCCTGAGCAGCTATCACCTCCTCCCCTCATTTTACAGATCACAGAGAGAAGCTCAGGAATGTTTATATAATCTGTTATAAGTAATGCAGCTGAAGAGTAAACATGAGCTGGGAAATAAGCCTAATCAAACCCCATGGCATACCTATCTCAAAATAAAATTACGTTTTCATTAAGAACGTATTCACTTGACCTAACATAAAAGTGGCATAAATTAAACCCCAACAATACTTCCCTCTAGCCCTGAAACAACCTTCCAGTTGTTTGGCCCACTAAACACATCTGTGGAAAACAAGTCTAAGTCCATCCACTCCATAGTAAAATGTTTACTATCATCAAAATGCTCTTGGTTATAACAATATAGTTTTTCTTTGCTATGGATTTTTGCCCTTGGTATTGAGGGGTGTGGTATTTAGTGGGAGCTTTTTAACTTTCCAGGTAAGTAATGGCCTGGGTCAAGAGCTTGGTACACATCTCGGGGGACTACCTTCAGTTATTTATCTCACTTATTTCCAACAGGAAAAAAAATTCAAATGAATAAAAAAATGCTTTATCCAATGCCCGAGCTCATATGTGATCATCTCTCTGTGTAACTTACCTTTATAATAACATGGTTACAGATCAGATTTTCATTCAAACATTTTATAGCTAAAACAGGAGTTAAAGGATAAAGAAGAGAAATGCTGAGTCTGTGTTACTTTTCCCAAGTGTCCCTCAATGACTCACTTTCTACTATGGTCGAGCCTTTAAAGGACAGCAATTTTTCACAAGGTGTAACAGAACGGTAGTACACATGTGGGTGTTTTATCAGTTTAAATCACCTTCTTGCTGATTTACATGGAGTCACATGAACTTTTCCCATTTCCATTTGGTCCACTTTTCCTTCTCATAGTTTAGGATGTTCATAAGCTTACAATTTCTTAGAGGTAAAAATAGTAATACCTTCAATAGAGTACAATTATAATTATTTTAAATACATTTACAAATCAAACAGTAATTAACAAGGGAAAAAAATTACCTTTTGGATAATCTTCCAATAACAGGTTGAAGTGACCTAATTGACAAAAGAAATCAGACTCCACTTTTCCTTCTGCTTTTAAGATTAGAGATTCGTAGCAGCGAACAGCCTAGAAATAAAAAATACAAACATTTAAGAAAAAGACAAAACCCTAAAATCCATTTCCTTCCTGAGATGATGCATACAGTCCTCCATTCAATCACCAATAAATCAATATATTTTACTTCCACCTCAGACATAGCCAATGAAGCATTCTTTTTAAAATACCTATTTATTAAAAGAGCCACTAGTTATGGCAAAAGTGCTTTTCCTATCTATAAAATGGAAATACTTGCCAAATAAGATAACGTAGGAGCACCCTGATAACTTTATTCATTAGCTGTAAATCTAAATTTTTACTGTGGTCCCTGTAGATAAAAACAATTAATATCCATCTTTCCCACAGATGGGAAGAATGTTATTGAATTATGTGAGAATTCACAGAATCTCCAGACTAATAAGACCTACCATTTATATTGAAGAGCTACCTTTTATCTTAACCTCTACCATAAAACTGCCTTTCAATTATCTTCTTATGACAGATATACTTCAAACCCACCAGCTCTAACACTGTTCCTAATCTTACCCCCAACTCTAATACATGCACATGCACTCATTGTCACTGTTTATTCCCTGAAGGAAAAAAAATACTGTTTTAAGGATATCATTCTTTTTTTTGTAACCCAGGGGAGATGGAAAGAAAAGAATTCTGGAGTCTGACAAATTCCAGTTGTCACTAGCTATAGAAAATCCTGGGGAACTTATCCTCTCCGATTCTCCGTTTTAATAATACTCAAAGGGCTAATTAAAGGATTAAAATTAGAAAACTTCTCTGAGAGTTTATCACAGTGCTCAGCACTCCACAGGTACTTAACAACTGTTTCTCTACCTTCTTCTTAGGTAAAATAAAAAGCTATAACTCTTCTAGGACTGTTTCAAGTTTCTCAACAATATTGTCAAAATTTCGCTGCTAACAATTAGCTCTACAATGCCATTATGCGTGACTGTGTCCTGGAGTTACTAAAGAAAGAAATGTGTACGACTTCTCAAATGTTTGAGTACACTCTCACATCTGGTGGCCACAAAAACGGAACTAGAATAGTTCCCATTATCAAAAAACCCTTTCACCACTTCGAGAGCTTTTGATGGAATAAGAAAATGTGATGTGCGACAGAGTACTTACTTAAAATGATTGATTTTTCCTCTCCTGTAAAATATATAGCCTTTGATGAAGAGTTTCAAATTTACCTATCCAAAGCACGTGCATAAATACGTATCAAGTTTGGAGAAGCCATCCTAAAGAAGATGACTTCTGGGATGAGTCTACCATCCTTAAAGTCTATTTATTAAAAGGACCATCTTCAGTTCTCATTTCACTCTTAGCTATCTAAATGTACATATACAACAAATCACAATAACTTAAAACTAGTCATTCTGCTTTCCTATAATTAAAAGAGTCTGAATGATACACTGACATCTCAGAAATTACTATAATTTGGAGGCATGGAATTTCAAGATTCTCTTTATTTAAGTTATGCATAATCTTATCTGGCAGATAGTTCGAGTACAAAAATATAATTTATTTCAGTGCTTTTCAATATAAGAGAAATTCATAAAATTACTGGAGTAGTGTGACAATTCTTAATTTTACATTACATAAAATGAATTTAAAGCTAATAATGGCACTTTAAATAAAGCTATTTACTGGGGTTTTTTTTAATTCATAGTAAGATATTTAGAAACTTTTTCTATTCCTGATAATTTCTTATGGCATTAAATTTACAAGCAAATATAGTTTAATGGTGGGAAAGGATTCAAGATACAAACACAAAGAAATTTTCTTTAATAATCTAAGCAAAAAGCTGGCAACGTCCTATACTTCCTCTTATGACCATGTCTTGATGCCACTACCATCATTATCTATTACCTATCTTCCATTTCCCATAAAACAAAAGGAACTCATCTAAAGTGAGTTTTATACACAACTCTGATGTCATGAAACATACCACCAAGTAAAATTCAGAACGGACAATTATCTACCAATACACTCAGGTTTGACCAACAGATACATAATAATTTCCAAAAAGGCCAGCATGTACCTACCAACTAATGCTGCTGGTCAAAGATGATGCCAACAGAGCCAAACATCAAATGAGATGAAGACAAGCAAAAACGCAGAATAAAGGTTCCAAATACCTTGTGTCCATTTTATGGGGAAACTTCATAAATTTATTTGAAATGTCTGAGGTAAACACTGGTATTAGATATAGGCAAATACTAACAATTTTTAAAAAGCATTTAAAGGAAAATAAATGGGGTAATATTCCGATACTACTAACTCAGAAAATAATCTAGAATGAAACAGTATTTTGATAATGTTTCATTAAAAGGCTAATTATAAATATAGAAGATAAGCAGTTAGCTTAGATTTAGAACAAAGTTCAGGCAAATTCCTATAAAGCAAAAATATTCCCTGTTAAAAAGGTTACTATAAATTTGAAATGTGCACAAGTAAAATCACTCCCATACAAGGTAAGTATGTTATTTGTATGCATAGGGAGATAAAACCAACTAGACTATATAACAAATGTTAAAAATAAAAAGTCTATATATAGCCTGGCCATACACAAACTTTTTATTTTGTTCATTTTACGTCTATATTTTCTAGATTTTTCACAATTAACCTATACCATTTCTATTCTTATAGAAGTCATTTAAAAATTATTATGCTTTCCTCCAGGAGGATTCATTCCATCTTTTTTTTTTTCTTTTTTTTTCGCCACACCTGTGGCATATGGAAGTTCCCAGGCAAGGGAGTCAAACTGGAGTTACAGCTGCAAGCCTAAACGGGAACTCCTAGACTAGGTAATTTTTAAAGCTTTAAAACAACTGAATATTAAATCCATATGCTAAATATTAAGAAAGCAAAATTTCTTATTTTTATAAATGAAAAACCTATTAAAAAATAATGGGGAGTTCCCGTCGTGGCACAGCAGTTAACGAATCCAACTAGGAACCATGAGGTTACGGGTTCGATCCCTGGCCTTGCTCAGTGGGTTAAGGATCCGGCGTTGCCGTGAGCTGTGGTGTAGGTCACAGACACGGCTCGAATCTGGCGTTGCTGTGGCTGTGGCGAAGGCCGGCAGCTACAGCTCCGATTCGACCCCTAGTCTGGGAACCTCCATATGCCGCGAATGCAGCCCTAAAAAGCAAAAATAATAATAACGATAATGATGATGATGATGATGGAATGTCTTGCACTGGGAATGAGCAACATCCTCCACAAAAATCACTTTTAAATCCTACAGTTTTTTACAGTTAGTGGCTTACACATCTATAACCCTTACCACCTACTGGGAAAAAAAACTGAGAGGGAAAATAAACAGTTATTCATTAAATACTAGAATCAAAAGAAAGTTAAGATTCTGTCAGCTATGTAGAGAGATTCGATGTCTTACTTCCATTACAGTGCCATTTTCCACAATGTTTGATATAATTTGAGCTCAGTAGCAGCTTTATTTTTATTATTGAAAAATCATTCATCTCAGAACAGTAATATTATCATTACCCTCTAGTTCTGAACCTTGACAGATAAAGTTTAGATAAAGCTCATGAACACAGACATGCAAATAAGTTGGTTTCTTTAATGTTAAGTATTAAAGTCTTTTATGATAAACTTGGTTAGTGCCTAAAATATGGCACTTATTACTATTTTAGAATTGTTAACTATAGGCAACATCTAAACAAATGATTTTTTTTTCCAATTTGAAAGATTAGCTGCAGTAGCTGGATGACATACAAATGGTAAAGAAAACTAATGTAGATTTAAATACTCCAATGGTTTCCTTTTTTCTCTATCTTTCTTTTTAATGCCTGTCATGAATACCTGAGACAGAATCTCAATACAGTCACACAGTCCTAGTTTAGTGGTTCCCTTTCTGAAGCCCTTCCTCTATCAGGCTCCCAAATGCTTACTGCCTCCCTCACCTATATGCTCTGTCAGAGAAGAGGCCATACCCAAACCTTTGATCACGTAACAGGAGCGTAATATGCATTTTTTGAATTAATAAAGTAATGTCATGTTATTATTTCAGGTTCTCAAATAACCCTCTCTTTTTTGTCCTAAACTTCCATTTCTTAAGAGCTGCAAGTCAGGATGCTAAGGATTAATATTATCAGTTATTTAAAATTATTCCCATTAAGATATAAATCACTGATATTTTAAACAAACCAATGGTTTTAAATGAGCCAAAACTTTTAGATTGAATATGGTAAAAGCAAGCACGCAGTCCTGCCCATAATTCCTAAAAGCAGCTACAGACATAAAAGATGGTTTAGCAGCTGACTGCTTACAAAAGATTAGCGGATTTAAGCAGACTACAGGTCAACATGTCATCCATACAATATGGATGCTAAAAACATATCCATGGCCCAAATTAATAAAGCATATTATACAAATCAACACCAATAATCAGCTCACCAAGATCTGCTCTGACCAGATCTCTAAAATTATCATTAGTTCTGAGTGTCATATTTTAACAGGTGGTAACATACAGAAGGCTACAAATTTGGTGAAGGATGGAGAAACTATCATGTGAAAATTATTTAACTGAGTTTAGTTGAGAATCATCAGGGATGCTTTAGCTTTACGCAAATATTTGAAAAGCTGTCACTTCAGAGAGAAGATTAACTGCACTTTGGGTAGCTTCAGACATCAAACCAATGAATGGGTATAACTTACAAGGAAGTTTAACTCAGTTCAGTCAGAAAGGAGAAAAACTTAAATGTGCCAAATATTAAATGGGTCATCTTTCTTTGGCTCATATCAATGCAAACGAATGAAAGCTATCAGTGAGAAGTAAAAAGTCAGGAAGGAAATTGTATCTTTCTTTGGATATAGTTCTGAGCTACATTTTTTATATATTCCTTGGACTTCTAGAATATAAGCACACAATACACATTATATACAATACATACCCACACACAAACACGTCTATATGTGAACACGGCTCTCTTGACTTAACTCCATGATTACAGTTTATTCACTTCGAATTTCCAAATTTTCTAATATATTATCCTGACCTCCTCCCCCCAAACCATAAAAATATCTGCATCATTAAATCTAATATCCTTCCCAGAAATATGCCTCATGAATCAGAATTCTTCCCCTTTCCATACACTCAGCAATGCCTTTGCCTGTTTTGAAAAACCTTAAGAATCTCAAAGGGTTGAAAGTACCTGAGTCTAAACCATTTTTTGAAATTTCAATACACTATTTTTTAAATAAAGAGTTACAAACTTAAAATGATAACCTTAAGTATTATTGATTCTTAAAGACATATCTACTCCTGAACTCATATCAGACTTCCATACTTTTTAATTTTATTTACTATTTTTGAAAAGGTAAAATTTATATATCACTCATTCTAAAGGGTATGTAATGAAGTATCTCTTCCAATCCTGATCCCAGCCACCCAGTTCCCTATCTTAGAAGGAACAAATGTAAAAAAATTCCAACTACATTCAGGATTATTTTGTATAGATGCAAGCACATATATTTTCCCACTTTAGTATTAAAATATACTAACTATATAATTAGTATAACATATACTAACTATATATTATATATTTATATAAACATTGTTCTGTAACTTGGTTCAGATTCTAAGCACCCTTGATATCTCCCCTCCTTTTCTGTTAATAGAACCCCTAAATTTAATTAGACATGTGTTTACACAGAATAAATACTGGGATCTCCAGGCATCCTTGTAAGTGTGGCCTGGTGCTTAAGTTCTTCTGGCCAATGAGATATAAGGAAAGGACACGCTCTGCTTCAACCCCTCCTCCCCCTAGCTGGAGGCACCTGGATGGCAGAAGCCACAAGCTGAGGATGGAAAGTAGGAAAACAAGAGCCCAAGTTCCTGAAACAGTACAGTTCCAGAGCAGCCCAGAACTGACTGCCTCTGAGAATTCTTTTATATATGAAATAAATGAGTATGCAGCCCTCTTTCCTAATTTAAAACAAACAAAAAAGCAGCCCAATGAAGTAATCATTAACACAAACCAAAAGGAAAAGGGGGAATAAAAAGAAATCTAGGCGCTCCCATTGTGGCTCAGTGGGTTACAAACCCGAATAGTATTCATGAGGATGCAGGTTCAATCCCTGGCCTCACTCAGTGGGTTAAGGATCTGGCACTGCTGAGCTGTGGTGTAAGTCACAGACACTGCTCGGATCCTGAATTACTGTGGCTGTGGTTGTGGATGGCAGCTGCACCTCAGATTTGACCCCTAGCCCGAGAACTTCCATATGCCACAAGTACAGCCTTAAAAAGAAAAAGGAAAAAAAAGGAAAAAGAAATCTAGTTAGCTGTCACCATACCTAACATTTTAGAGAAAATACAAGGACTTACACATCTGTTACTCTACCCTATCTCCCTCACTCCAATTTTCAACTAATATACATCTTTTTCATCACAACAAAGTCAGTTTACAAAATTTAAGCATACCAATCTTGATTGGAGATTTCTCAGCCTCTCTGGACTCTGCATTCAGTGGATATGCTGGACGCTAATGAGTAAGTAAGCATTATTCAAGAAACTATTATGACACCCTAAGTGCCGTTTTTTCAAATAAACTATTGAAAATGCTTTGCTATTTACTGCAAAACATTCTCACAGAACCACACTACTGAAATCAAACTAATTTTGTAATTCAAGTGTTAGCTGATATTTGAGTTCTTGATAGAAACCAGGCACCATTCTAAGCACTTCACATATACTTATTCATTTAATTTTCACAATTACTCTATGAGATAGGGAGATCCTACTTTACTGACAGGAAAACTGAGGCATACAGAAAGTAAATCCTGTGGTCAAGGTCATAGAGCTACTAACTAGCAGAGGCTGGATTCAGTGTGCTCCAAGGCCTCTGAGCAGTAAGTTGTTCAATTCAGGCCATGCTTAGGGACCTAAAGTCATTTGCAAGAAAGAGGGCCTCCAAAAGCAGCTCTTCCTCTTCTTATATTCCAACAAACTAGCTCCTTCCACAACTCCACCTCCACACCAAACACAAAAGCAACACATGAAACCACCACATCCTGTTCCCACCATCCCTCAGGAAGATTTAACCTCAGTTCTTATTTTCTCACCTTGCTTTATTTCAAATCATATAAAAAACAATCATCATTACCCCTTCCTCTCCAGGAAAGACACACACATCCAAAATAAAGCAAACCAACAGCAAAACAAATAAACCAACTGAAAAAAAAACAAAAACAAACAAAAATACCAAGTTCCCATTCAAAAGCCACCTGTACCAGAAAAACACTACTGTGTGTGTGTGTGTGTGTGTGTGTGTGTGTGTGTGTGTGTGTGTGTGTGATAATACACCAGTTCAAACAAAATAAGGTGTATTATCTGGAAAACGTTAAATGGTTTCACACCCCTACTTTTTTGTATCTTCTGAATGATCTCCTTAGTTTAGCTAGCACTTTTATTTTCTCTTCAGTACATTTGGCACAAAACACCAAATACAGCTGCCACAAAGCAAACTTAGCTGTACTGTCTAAATTATCAACAAGTAGCTAGTTTACTACAGCCGTAAAAGCTTTACTGGTAAATAAACTAATGAATTCTACATTACTACACATGCACATATACATACACCCAGGACCAACATTAAATTTTTAAAGAGATACTGTGTCAAACAGCTAGGTTATTTTCCAAATATTTTTCTGTATCATGCTAAATGTAACACTGTGTAGGCGGGGGGGGGGGTGTATATTAAATACATTATTTATAAACATGTATAAAAGAATCAGGTCTTGGATAATTTTTAAAAGAATATTTAAAATCTGGCAGCAAGGAGAGTATGAAATACAATTTCGGCAGAGTGACTTCTGTGAATTAAGTCCAGAGTAATCCAGTGATTTCCCATATAAAGCAGTAAGCTTTATACCCTATTTTTTACTTAATTTGCTTGCTACTCCAGTCTTTTACCTGTCTAAAGGCAGACAGAAGACGACCTTATAAAGCAATCGTTCTGCCATTTCAGTTGTACACATTCACTTCAAAGCTCCAAAAACATACAAACAGGAGTTCCCGTTGTGGCTCAGTGGTTAACGAATCCGACTAGGAACCATGAGGTTGCGGGTTTGATCCCTGGCCTCGCTCAGTGGGTTAAGTAAGGATCCGGCGTTGCTGTGAGCTGTGGTGTAGGTCGCAGATGCAGCTCAGAGCTGGCGTTGCTGTGGCTGTAGTGTAGGCCCACAGCTGTAGCTCCGATTAGACCCCTAGCCTGGGAACCTCCATATGCCATGGGTACGGCCCTAAAATGACAAAAGACCAAAAAAAAAAAAAAAAAAAAAAAAAAAAAAAAAAAAAAAAAAAAAAAAAAAAAAAAAAACACAAACAGAAAGCCATCTATAAGAAAATTATGTAGACCGTATCTTGATGAAGTTCATAAAAGATTATCTATTATGACTAATATAACCTGAATTCTTGTTATAATACATGTAGTTCAAATGAATATCTTTAGTAGCAAATGCATTCATTTGCCTAATACAAATTTCCAAAATAATAACTGCACAAAAAAGCAAGAAGTAAGCACTTCATGGGGGTGCTGGGTTGGGGCATTACATTTATGATCTTGAGCTCCACTGAAAATAGTCTGTTTTGAACTCTACAGCTTCTAATGTGTAGTACGCACTTAGAATTTATTTATGTAATAAATGCAATGATCCTAAAACTAGAAAAACTGCAACACAGTTAAAGGCCCCTCCCTAAAAATAGTGCTTTAAAAATAAAAGAAAAAAAAAGCTTTTTAATCAATCTGAACACATGCTTCCAGAGTCATGGGGGTCTTAGAACCAAACCCCTCTTGGATATCAAGAGATGACTGTATATACAAACAGTGCAAATCTTTGTATGCGGTCTTATAAACTACCACTCATTAACTGCTTACCATGTAGAACTATATAGATCTACATCATAATTAACATCTACATATCAGTTTACTAATGGTTAAACCATAATTTGTTTCTACCAAAGAGTATCTGGTTGTTAACCAACTTTTGCTAATTATTATTAACCAATGAACATAATTTGGCCAATTTATATTTAAGGTAAGTTCCCCACAGTTGAATGGAAGGTCCAATTTAAGCTTTTCAGAGTCCCACTAGCAAAACTAAACCAGATGTTCCACCAGTAGTGCTTATTTTCAGTTCTTTGATTACTTTTTCCAAATAGTGGCTAAGTTTATTATTTCCTTCATGAACTATCAACCTGTTCATTGATTGTACATACTTCTCTACTAGATTAAGAACAGTTTTTTTCCTAAATGATTTTCAAGTACTATTTATACATAAAAGATTTTTATATAATGCTGTTACAGAATACCTCCTCCCAGTTTGCATTTACCAATGAACTCTTTATAGTTTTTGATGTACAAGGTTCCCTATTTTCTCAAAACCAACCACCACTTCCTTTACAGTATAATGTTATGTTCAGAATCAGAAAACCCCCAACCCCTGATCTAATAAATGTTCACCAATATTTCCTTCTATTGTAAAAAAAGAACCTAATTACATCTTTCTACCTTTCCTGTCTAATTTTGTACTGGCCCAGCAGGATTCAGGATCTTTAATTCCCCCATTTCCCATGAACCAACATACACAGCTCTATTTCTGATGTTTATATTCTACATCCAAAGCTTTCAAACAAATGTACTGGGAATGGGTTAAGAGGAGTGCTGAGATAGAGACAGCCTCAGCCTCTGGGGCTGTCAAGCAAATAATGACCAGGGTACCAAGGCAGTGTTTGAACCTCTCAGCCAGAGCCCTTGTTTATATACCACTGCCAATCTTAAGTTTCAATAGTTTCAATAGTTTCTCCCAGTAATAAATACAAACTATCATTTTTCCATGTGTGCCATAAAATGAAAAGGAATTTCTGGGAACCTGGACAACCACTTTGCTAAAAACTAAAAATGTCAGACAAAACATGTTGGCAGTGGAAATAATATACAGTTCTTACCATGAACTTAACTAAATGAGAAAATTGGGAAGACTGTTCATAGGAACAAGGGGGTTGAGAACTTAAGGGAGGCAGAGGTAGAGAGAGGCAATTTTTTGCACTGAGAACATTTGAAAGCCTGTGTAAATCTGAGTGTCGAGTTTAGAGGCCTAATTCAGGAACAGAACACAAAGCCTGGAGGGTTACCCAAGAAGAGGAGTCAGATTCGACACCGTCTTCACAACACTGAGATCTCAAAGAGCTTATACCTTCAAAGTGTAAATACAATGTGATAATAAAACAATTTTTTTGATTTTATTTTAAAATTGGTCTTGAAGGACAAGGAAAAGTGGCTGTCCCACAGTGGCAGTGATTGGAGAAGAAAATCTCTTGAGTTTTTATAACCAAAAGCCTAAATTCCCTTGACCTAAGTAAAACTTCAGGCAGAAATTTGGAGCTCCTGCTGTGGCACCGGGGGTTAAGGATCCAGTGCTGTCTATGAAGCAGCACAGGTTTGATCCCAGGCCCAGCACAATGGGTTAAGGATCCAGCATTGCAGCAACTGTGACATATGTTGCAGGTATGGCTCAGATTAGATTCCTGGCCTGGGAACTTCTACATGCTGCAGGCACAGCCAAAAAAGGGAGTTCTCTGATGGCCTAGCGGGCTGAGGTTCCTGCGTTTTCACTGCTATGGCTCTGGCTGCTGCTGTATGGCACAGGTTCAATCCCTTGTCCAGGAACTTCCACATATTGCTTGTGTGGCAAAAAAGGAAAAAAAAATCTATAGAGAACCTGAAATAAACATTGTAATTTTCATTTTTAAAAAAAAGAGAGACACATTAAATGGCAGAATAGAAGGACTGGAGCTCAACTTCTCTCATAAAAACAACAAAATCACAACCAAATGCTGAGCAACCTTCAACCAAATGGACTGGAAACTTTCAAAAAGATATCCTACTCCAGAAGACAAAGAGAAGCCCACATCAAGAGCACTATATACAATAGCCAAGACATGGAAACAACCTAAATGTCCATTGACAGAGGACTGGATAAAGAAGATGTGGTACGTACTCACAATGGAATATTACTCAGCCATTAAAAGGAAAGAAATAGGAGTTCCCATTGTGGCTCAGTGGTTAACGAATCCGACTAGGAACCATGAGGTTGCAGGTTCAATCCCTGGCCTCCTCACTCAGTGGGTTAAGGATCCAGCGCTGCCGTGAGCTGTGGCTGTGTTGTAGGCCAGCGGCTACAGCTCAGATTAGACCCCTAGCCTGGGAACCTCCATATGCCACAAGTGCGGCCCTAGGAAAAGGTAAAAAGACATAAAAAAAAAGGAAAGAAATAACGGCATTTGCAGCAGCATGGATGGACCTAGAAATTATCATACTAAGTGAAGTCAATCAGGCAATGAGAGACCAACATCAAATGCTATCACTTAAATGTGAAATCTAAAAAAAAGGACACAATGAACTTCTTTGCTAAACAGATACTGACTCACAGACTGAAAAACTTATGGTTTCCAAATGAGATAGGTTGGGGAGATAGGGGGATGTACTGAGGGTTTGGGATGGAAATGCTATAAAAATTTGGTTGTGATGATTGTTGTACACCTATAAATATAATAAAATTCATTATAATTTCTATAGCTGTAAAAAAATTTTCATATTAAAGTCACTAAATATGGAAAGGGAAAAAAAGCAGAGCAAAGAAGGTGACCAGCATGTGGATATATCAAAGTGAATATTGTTTAATGCAATTTTTTTTTTGCCTTTTTGTCGTTTTAGGGCCACACCGGCGGCATGTGGAGGTTCCCAGGCTAGGGGTCTAATCGGAGCTGTAGCCGCCGGCCTACACCACAGCCACAGGAACGCGGGATCCAAGCCGCATTTGTGACCTACACCACAGCTCATGGCAACGCTGGATCCTTAACCCACTGAGCAAGGCCAGGGATTGAACCCGCAACCTCATGGTTGCTAGTCAGATTCGTTAACCGCTGTGCCACGACGGGAACTCCATAAAGCAGTATTTTAATCATAACAAATGTAAACAGGATACATATGCCAGAGTAAGAAAAAAGAGTATCAACATACCTTAAGCCCAGATTTATACAATGTATTAGAAACAACGAAAATATAAAAGGTTTAGAAATACTACACAAATAAAACCAAAAGAAAGTTGGCACTGTACCAGATACCATGAATTACAATAAAGATACAGAAATAAAGAGAACTGGTGCATGAATACAAATATTCATAGCAAAGAACTCAGTAACACAACTTCATATGTATGGGAACAAAAAATGGGCAAAGTACAACCTAACCAAAAAAAGTGGCAAGTCAAAAGGTTATTTCTCAGGAGAAAAAGATTCGGAAAAAAAAAAAAATACTAGGCTCCTGTATCTACATACATAAAAACCTATTCCAAATAGACCAAAGACCTAAATAAAAGGCAAAACTAAACGCTTAGAAAGCACAGCAAAATGTCTTGAACAAAAGGATATGGTAGAATTTTGTTAAAAATAGACAAAAAATGCCAAGTAATGGGGGGAAACAGATTAATTCATGGGGTTGACAGATTAATTCAACTACATCAATGTTTGAGACTTCAGTTTATTAAAAACAACAAAACAAAAAACTCAAGTATAAAGAAAGGCAAGCCACAAATTGTGAAAATATATTTTCACAGCACATATAATGACAACGCATTCATATTCTGAACATATAAAACTCCTAAGAATTAGTAAGAAAAAACATGCAATTTAAAAAACACTGGTGGGAGTTCCCTTCGTGGCTCAGTGGTTAACAAATGCAACTAAGAACCATGAGGTTGCGGGTTCGATCCCTGGCCTTGCTCAGTGGGTTAAGGATCCGGCGTTGCCGTGAGCTGTGGTGTAGATTGCAGACGCGGCTCGGATCCCACGTTGCTGTGGCTGTGGCGAAGGCCAGCAGCTACAGCTCCTGTTAGACCCCTAGCCTGGAAACTGAAACCTCAATATGCTGCGGGTACGGCTCTAGATAAAGGCAAAAAGACAAAAAAAAAAAAAAAAAAAAAAAAAAAAAAAAAAAAAAAACACTGGTGGATACTGAGCCATGAAAAAGAACAACATAATGCCATTTTTGCAGCAACATGGATGCAACTAGAGATTATCATAGTAAGTAAAGTAAGTCAGAAAGTTAAAGACAAATACCATGAATCACTTACACGTGGAATCTAAAATATGGCACAAATGATATCTACAAAATAGAAACAGACTCACCGACATAGAGAACAGACTTGCTGCTAAGGGGGAGGGGGGAAGGAGTGGGATGGACTGGGAGTTTGGGGTTAGTAGATGCAAGCTATTACATTAAGAATGGATAAGCAATGAGGTCCTACTGTATAGCACATGGAACTATATCCGGTCTCCTGGAATAGACCAGGAAGGAAGAGAATGTACATATGCGTATGACTGGGTCACTTTACTGTACAGCAGAAATTGGCATAAAATTGTAAATCAACTATAATAAAAAAAATTTTAACTAAAAAATACAGGGAGTTTCCGTTGTGGCTCAGCAGAAACGAATCTGACTAGCATCCATGCATGAGGAGGCAGGTTCGATCCTTGGCCTAGCTCAGTGGGTAAGGATCCAGCGTTGCCGTGAGCTATGGTCTAAGTCATAGAGGTGGCTCAGATCTTGCATTGCTGTGGCTGTGGCGTAGGCCAGCAGCTGCAGCTCCGATTCAACCCCTAGCCTGGGAACCTCCATATGCCATGGATGTGGCCCTAAAAAGACAATAAAATAAAAAAAATAATAATAAAATTCTCAGGTGGAAGTAAAATTATACCAGAAGTAAACACTTACAGAGAATGCAGAATGAAAAACACTAGGTGACAGCTGCACAAGTAATTATAAAAGATATTTTTTTATTTTTAATATCTCCTTAAAATGCAACTGACCCCCAAAACCTACCAGAGGGATAAAAAACACTTCTAGAACTAATAGGCAAGTTCAGCAAGGTCACAGGATACAAGATCAACATACAAAAAAATAAACTATACTTCTATACACTAACAATGAATAACTAGAAACAAAATCTTTAAAATATCATTTATAATAGGTCCAAAAACATGAAATATGTAGGCATAATTCTAACAAAGTATGTGCAGCAGAATCTGTATGCTGAAAACTACAAAACACTGATGAAAAAACTTTAAGTGCAGAGAGATACTATGTTCAGTGAGCATGAAGGAAGGAAAGGAGAGTACTACCAATTATTCCAAACATCAACACATTTTATTATGCAATAGCAAAAAATTATATTCATTAATATTACCACAAATCTCATTAGAAAGTCCTTTAAATTTTGAGAAGTTGTCAAGCTCACTGTGGAGGTGGATATAAGTTTTCCAAAATTCTGATTTTGGTTTGAAATCTCAAGTTCGATCATGAGCAACAAATTATGGTTCATTGCTTTTCTGGAAATGACAGGTTCATTTCATTCATTTCTGAGAAAATGTCTTCCAAATACCTAAGTCTGAATAAACAGTTTGTCAGTCATTCATCTGAGCAAAAATGGTGTTTCATGAAAAAAGAGGCTAATTTGGTTTGCAACTTAAATCACACACGTACTTTTTTACCTTCAGTATAGCCAATGTACTTCAGTATGGAGCAGAATGCTTTAAATGAAGTTCCCATTTTGCCACACAGATTATTAAAACAATGTGTACTTAGGTGTTGACATTTAATGAAAAGATTTTTACTGCTTCATCATGAATATTCTTACATGAAACTGATATTAAAAAAAAACCTGTAAGCGCTTGGTGGTGAAGAATATGTGATTTCTAGTTCAGTGTGGTACCTATGCCTTGACTCCTGCTAAGGTGCCGGCAGTTTTACTTATTTTATATATATATATATATATATATATATATATGCATATATATACATACATATATACACACACACATCATCGTATACACGTAAATATAGTTAAAAAAAGGAAATAACATCTTAGTATTAAAATAATTTGGAATTAGGCTTCCTGAAAGTGTTTTGGCGGCTCCCAGTTGCCTGTGAACCACACTGAGAACGGCTGCCTTTTAGGGGGTTACAGCATTCTTTTTTTACCTATTAAAGCCTAATTGATATATATTCTCTTTTCTTGGGCAATGCAAGATTCTTCGAGCCTCTACCCTCCTCCCCTCCTTCATTCCACTAGTGTTATACATGCGTGACATGTTTTAAACACAAAATATTGTTAAAGTTGTCACCCACATGTTTAACATTTTCTTTGCTTATCATTTGTCTTTCTGACATTCCTTTTGACATCAATTTCTTTTTTGCATGTGGGTCTGCTTTATTCATATGTCTAAAAATGTCCTCATTTCACCTCATTAAGTATGTGTTGAGGTTTTGTTGTTGTTTTGCAAATGGGCTTCCAGTTTTCCCACCACCTTGTGTTGAAGAGACAATTCTTTTTCTACTGAATTATCTTTGTATCTTGTCAAAAACAACTGACTGTATGGATCTGTCTCTGAGTTCTCTATTTTGTTCCACCGATCTCTGTACTTTCCTCAATACCACAGTCTTGATTATCATAGCCTACTGTATTGCCTTGAAATTGGGTAATATGAACCCTCTGACGTTGTTCTTTCTCAGCATTTCTTAGCTATTCTAATTCCTTTTCTTTCCATATAATTTTTAGATCAGCTTGTTGGTATATACAGAACTTGCTGGGATTTTGACTACGACTGCCCTGAATCTATATATAAAATCAGGGAGAAGTGATATATTAATGTTTTCTATTTTGTGAACATGGTAACTCTCTGATTTCTTAGATATTTTTTGATTTCTTTCATCAGTGTTTTGTTGTTTTCCATACTCAGGGGTGGGGGACGGGGAGACGGGGAAAGAAGGAAAGAGAGAGAGAAAGGAGGAAGGAAGGAAGTAGACAGATAAAAAGAAAGGGAAGGAGAGAACGATCAAACTCAGTGTATCATCAATTCACTCACTGCTTGCTACTTCCAAAGCCTATGGCATATCAATAAATCATGAAAAGTTATAACACAACAATATATAGCAATAATTTATGGTGTATTGTAAAAGGTCAACCAAACCCTTTCGTCTCTTATGGACAAATCTGACCTTGGGTTAATGAGTTTTTACTTCTAAAACCTGATAAATGTGGAATTTCAATTGTGTTACCAGCAACACTGGTTATGATAAAAATTACCCAATTGATGAAATATAGAATCAGAGTACTGCAAATAAACTTGATGAAATATAGAATCAGAGTACTGCAAATAAACTATGAATATCTGATAGGATTCCATGGCTTTGGTAATTTCTTAGTATGGGGACCCTTTTAACTAGGTTATGTCTCTATAGAAACTGCAGGGACAGTATGCCAATAAAAATTAGAAAAGATACTGGTTCCTATTTGGGATGAGTTTGGGAGGATATGGATGAGTGGGTGACTTTAGGGTGGATGTGTGTGTTTGTGTGTGTATGTGTTCTAAACCGGATGTGGTGAAATGAACACCTTATATGGCATTAGATGTGATTAAGTCAAAGATCTTGATTAGAGACATGCAGGAGACAGAAACAGGAAGACCAGCCACCAGAAGCTGGAAACAAGGAGCTGCTTGGCCACTAGAGCCTCCAGAGACTACTGCCCTGCCAACCTTGATTTCAGGCTTCTGGCCTCCAAGGCTGTGGAAGAATAAATTTGTTTTAAACCACCCAATTTGAGGTTATCTGTCACACCAGCCACAGGAAACTAATACACCAGAGTAGCTCTGCACCCAGAGTCTCATTCTCTTACACCACAGCTGTTAACCCATAAACCAAAAACTATCCTGGACAGAACTACAGGGATTCCCATGCAAGAGGAATGCCTGTCGCTGCTCTGTCGAAATGCTGTTTCCAGTATGATATCCTTCTGTGTCAATGTGACATCAAGTGTGACCTAATCAGGCAGGTCTTACATGTCTGAATGTCTTTTGAGCCTAAGGTGCCCTAGTGGGCAAGTTACTAATGATATTTACAGTGCCAAAGTATCCAAATGCTTTACCTTTTTTAATGCCATCAGGGCTAAGTGCAGTGGATAAAAGTGTGAGCTCTAGAACCCCACTGGGTAGGTTTTGGATTCTAGCTTTGTATTGTGTGGCCTCAGGTAAGTCAATAATCTATGTTCTGTACAACAGGAATATTTTATAGCAATAATCTCATAAGATTACTGTATGGGTTAAATAAATTAATACAATTTAAGATTTCAAGCAAAAAAATAGAATTTTGGTAAAGTGTCTACCACCACTGTGAACTTTATGAATCATAATTAATAATTTGCATCTTTGTCACAAACCACCTGTTTCATTAAGATTTTAAAGTTAATTACTGTTTGGCCGTACATCATATTCAATTTGTAACTAACTGTGCCTCTATCCCTTCCTCATTCCTGATGTTTTATATTTATGCTCCATTTTATCCTTTCCTTAGGCTTTACAAGTGGTACATGCATTCTGTCCTTTCAAAAACCAACTGTTGGATTCTTTATGAACACATCTTAAATGCAGTACCACAAATCACTTAGAACGGTGGATGTGTGTGTGTGGGCGCACATGCTTGCACACACATGCGTAAGATATTCAATACATAACATTACCTTCTCGCATGCCATTATGTTTTACTAAGTGAAAGAGATGGCTTTCTAGGACTGTACAGTTCCAGAAAAGGCCAGGTAAGTATTATTCATACCATAATGCAGGGGGAGGAAAGGTTAAGGACCACTTAACTATACAGGAAAAATAGGAAATGCAAGGCCTTCCACTAGGCCTTGCACCACCAAGCATCCTTACCAAATCCTTGCTTCTCACCAGTCCCACACCCAACAGTTCCCTAAATATAGCGATTTTTCTTAGTTCTGTGCATTGTGACAAAGATTCTTTTCTTGTGCAAACTCTACTCAGGCTCCTCTGAGCTCTTTTTCAACTAGACCTCAACATTTGGACTTCCGCGTTTGCCTCTGCACTTATCAGTATCAGCAAGAACCCCCCAGCTTCTGTCATCCCCCAGGTGATGTCTGATCACTCTGGACCAGTACCTTCAGCAACTGATTCCCACCCTGTTCCTTGGCTATACATCCCCATTTGCCCATGGTCTTTTCAGAGCTGAATCCCATCTCTCTCCCTTACTGCAGGGTCTCTATACCTACAGCAATAGTCTACCTTGAATAAAGCCTGCCTTAGCACCTTTAACAAATGTCATGAATAATTTTTTCTTCAACATTTGGTTTATAAGGTCTACTATGCCAAAATGTTCTTTTTTCCTGACTCATCTGTATAGGATCTATTCTCTTCTAGAATTTTTTTTTTTGTCTTTTTGTCTTTTCAGGGCCACACCTTTGGCATATGAGGTTCCCAGGCTAGGGGTCGAATCGGAGCTACAGCTGCCAGCCTACACCACAGCCATAGCAATGCCACATCCAAGCTGCATCTGCGACCTACACCATAGCTCATGCCAATGCCAGATCCTTAACCCACCACTGAGTGAGGCCAGGGATTGAACCCACATCCTCATGGATCCTCATCGGGTTCGTTAATCACTGAGCCACGATGGGAACTCCTCGCTTCTAGAATTTGATCATACACAAAATCAGCAGCTCCATGTAACACCCCTCCCCCAACAGGTATGCCTCTATCACTTCTCTCTCTAGCTGAGACTAATTCTCATTCACATATCTATCCCCAAGTCACATGGCAGGCTTATCATTCTAAATCATCAGAGACTCCCATAACTGGCTTAGGTAACATGAAAATAATGAAGTCTGAACCAAACCAGATCTCTGAAAGACAAATTTTCATACAGACCACAGCCATTAGCATGATTTTTCAGAATACAATCCTAAAATTTGTGGCAGAAAGAATAAAAAGTTAAAAAAATACCAAATTACATAAAAAATGGCTCACCCCAAACAGAAAGCTGCAAGGCAAAGAAACAATTACTTCAAAATTCAAGGAAAATTATTTCCAACATAATAACCTGTACCAGATAAACTCTCAATCAAGAGGACAGAAAAAAGTAAGACATCTAAGAAACAAAGCTCCAACACAAGGGTGGAGACCCACTCCTTCCAGAGATGATGAAAAGCCAAATAATAAAGGAGGACAGGACCTAGGAAAGATATAGGAGAGTAAATTATCCAAAACTGACAGATTATACAATGAACTTGAAAAACAGGGGAAAGCATTCAAAAGCACTTTACAAAAGCAAATTTAATGCAAGTTACTAAAACAATAAAAGGATAAAAAGCAATTAACACCAGGAAAACTTTTTTAAAGTAAATATACATAAGGATGTATTTCTTGGCTTACCACTAGAAATACCAATTATAAGGTAAACATGACATGGAAGCAACAGAACACTGGATTAAGTGCCCATCGACAGAACACTGGATTAAGAAGATGTGGTATACAGACACAGTGGAATACTACTCGGCCATAAAAAAAAAAAAAAAGATTGAACTATTGGGAGTCCCCTGGTAACTCAGGAGATTGAGGATCTGGCAGTGTCACTGCTGTGTCACTGGTCTGATCCCTGCCCAGGAATTTCTGCATGCTGCCAATTAAAAAAAAAAGATGAAGAAGAATGAAATATTGCCATTTTGCGGCAATGTAGATGGAGCTAGAGAATATTATACTTGGTGACATAAGTTAGAAAAAGACAAATACCATATGATATCACTTATATGTGGAATCTTAAAAATAACAGAAATGAAAGTATATGCAAAACATACGAAATGAAGGTATATAAAAAACTTATGGCTACCAAAGGGGAGAGGGTGGTTGGAGGACAAATTAGGAATACAGGATTAACAGATATAAACTACTATACATAACATAGGTAAACAACGAGGATTTACTGTATAGCACAGGGAATTATATCCAATTTCTTAGAATAATATATAATGAGATAACAGTCTGCAAAACAAAATGAATCACTATGCTGTGTACCTGAAACTAACATAATATTATAAATCAACTATATTAATTCTTTTTGCTGTTTTTTTTTAAGGGCCACATCCATGGCATATGGAAGTTCCCAGGCTAGGGGTTGAATCAGAGCCACAGTGGCTGGCCTATACCACAGCCACAGCAACGCGGGATCCAAGCCACATCTGAGAGCTACATCACAGGTCACAGCAACGCCTGATCCCCAACCCACTTAGAGAGGACAGGGATCAAACCCATATCCTCATGGGTACTAGTCAGATTCTTAACCCACTGTGCCACAATGGGAACTCCAATAATTATTTTTTAAAATCACCTTTATCCTCCATACTAAAAAGAAACAGAAGGATTTCCCACTGTGGTACAGTGGGTTAAGAATCCAACTGCAGTGGCTCGGATCACTAAGGAGGCACAGGTTTGATCCCCAGCCAGGTGCAGTGGTTAAGGATCTGGCGTTGCTGCAGCTATGGTGTAGGTCACTGCTGTGACTCAAATTCAATCCGGAGCCCGATGTAGTTGCAGAAAGAAACAAACAAAATATAAGGGGGGGGGGGGAG
>PVHT020000193.1:4673393-4724237 GCA_004024745.2 Catagonus wagneri
CAGGATCCGAGCCGCGTCTGCAACCTACACCACAGCTCACGGCAACGCCGGACCGTTAACCCACTGAGCAAGGGCAGGGATCGAACCCGCAACCTCATGGTTCCTAGTCGGATTCGTTAACCACTGCGCCACGACGGGAACTCCACAAATTCAAATTTAAAGATGGCATATACGCCACCTCATATTTATCATTTACACTGAGGATTAAGGTGATAAAAACTATTCAATTTTGTATTATATTAATTAAGAACATTTGTCTGGCATTTTTAATCTATATAAGAGATAATTATATGATTTGCTGCCAACTTTTCATATTGCTTCAAAGCAAAGGATGAGTACCTAGAGCCAGGTACTCAAAAAAAAAATTAGTGTCATATGCCTTTTCAATTTAGTTTTCTACTTTTCAACAATAAAGAAATTTTAACTGACACTACTTTCTATCCTTGAAGCTTATTTTCACATAACTTCAAGAAGGAATAAATTTTAAGATATAAAATGTAAACAGCACTTTGGTAAATAAATGCAGGACCAGCACACTTTAAGAGTGCATCTTGAATTAAACAGAAGAACCCTTTCAGAGTGTAATCCAGTATTTTCAAAATATATAAAAAGGAAGAGCTCCTAGAGTGAAACTCTAAATAAAACTACTTAGAAAAGTCTATTACCTGTCTTGTGGAAAGGTACTCTTTATCTGATGTAGGCGTAGAAATCAAGTATCAAACCTATGAAAATTGAGTTCTGAACAAAAACTAATGTTGTGTTCAAGATAAACTTTCCAATCCACTATCTGAATATAAGAATTATATCAGAGTTCTAGAAGAACAAGATTATCCCCCAAAAAATGAACTCTAGAAATGGGGAATGCTGTAAACTACTATGATATACTAGAATATAATCTAGATACACGTTACTATAGTAAGAAAATTTCTGGAGTTCCCGTCGTGGTGCAGTGGTTAACGAATCTGACTAGGAATCATGAAGTTGCGGGTTCAAACCCTAGCCTTGCTCAGTGGGTTAACGATCCAGTGTTGCCATGAGCTGTGGTGTACATGGCAGATGCAGCTCGGATCCTGCATTGCTGTGGCTGTGGCGCAGGCCAGCAGCTGTAGCTCCGATTCAACCCCTAGCCTGGGAACCTCCATACACCACGGGTGCGGCCCTAAAAAGAAAAAAGAAAAAAAAAGAAAGAAAAGAAAATTTCTTACATGATACCAAAAGCACAATACATGAGGGTGGAAATGATAAACTAAACTTTTATCAAAATTAAAATTTTCTCTTCAGAAGATATTATTAAGAAAATGAAAAGTTCCTGCTGTGGCACAGTGGATTAAAAAGTCAACTGCAGTGGCTCGGGTTGCTGTGGAGGTGTGGGTTCAATTCCCAGCCTGATGCAGTGGTTTGAAAGGATCCAGCATTGCTACAGCTGTGGCTCCCTTGCCCAAGAAATATGATGTGGGTGCAGCCATAAAATAAAATTTTAAAAGAGAGAGAATGAAAAGACAAGAAGCCACAAACTACAATGCATATATCTGATAAAGTGCTTGTATACAGAATAAAGAATTCTTAAAACAGTACCCTGGTGGCTCAGTGGGTTAAGGATCTGGCATTGTCAATGCTGTGGCCCAGGGTCAATCCCTGGCCCAGGAACTTCCATGTACCACAGGTGTGGACAAAAAAAAAAGAAAAAAAGTAATTCTTAAAGCAATAAGAAAACAACCCAACTTTCACAAAATTGGCAAAAGGTCTGTACAGGCATTTCAAAGAAAATATACAAACGCCAACTAAGCATGAAAAGATGCTCTAAATCATTAGTCACTACGGAAATGCAAATTAAACCCAAAATGAGGACAAGATACCACAACACAAATACCAGAATGCCTAAAATTAAAGAGTAATCAGACCAAACAGCAAAGATAATGAAGAATGAGAACTCTAATATAGTAGAGTGCTGGCAGAAATGTAAAACGGTACATCACTTTGGAAAGCAGTTTGGGAGTTTACTCAGTTAAAGATATACCTACCACATAATCTATCCATTTCACTCCAGAGAAAAGAAGACAAGTCTGTATAAACATTTACACAAAAATGTTCATAGCACCTTACTTTGTTCATAGCCAAAAACAGGAAACAAACCAAAAGTCCCTCAATAGATGAGTGAATAAACAAACTGCAGTATATCCATACACTCAACTGCTACTCAGCAAAAAAAGAGTAACCATTGATACACACAACAACACAGATGAACCTTAGAATAATTACGCTGAAAGAAGCCAGAAAAGAAGACCACATACTGTATGATTCCATTTAAATAAGACTTTAGAAAATATAAACCAATTTAATGTGACAAAGAGCCAATTAGCATTTGTTTGAGGAGGGAGAGGAGAGGCAGGAGAAATGGGGACGATGCGTATATTCCCTCTCTTATCTTGCTTGCAGTGATGTCTCTATGGGTGCAGACAGTGTCAAACTTAAAAATTATACACTTTAAGTAAAGGCATACCTCAGAGACACTGTGGATTCAGTTCCAGACTAACACAATGAAGGAAGTATCACAATAAAGTGAATAACACGAATTTTTTGCTTTCCCAGTATCTATGCATATAAGTTATGTTTACACTATACTGTAATGTATAGTGAGCAAGAGCATTAAGTCTAAAAAAAAAAACAATGTACATACCTTAAGTTAAAAATACTTTATTGCTAAAAATGCTAACCACCATCTTCGGTGAGTCAAAACATTTTTGTTGGTGGAGGGTCTTACCTGGATATTAATGGCTGCTGACTTATCAGGGTGGTGGTTACTGTGGTAATTTCTTAAAATAAGACAACAATGAAGTTTCCACACCAACTGATTCTCCACAATTTCTCTGTAACACACAATGCTGTTTGATAGCATTTTACCCACAGTAGAACTTCTTTCAAAAATAGAGTCAATCTTTTCAAACCCTGCCACTGCTTTATCAACTAAGTTTATGTAATATTTCTAAATCCTTTGTTGTAATTTCAACAATCTTCACAGAATTTCACCAGAAGTAAATTCCATCTCAAGAAGCCACCGCCTTTGCTAATAAGAAGCCACTCCTCATCCATTAGTTATATCATGAGATTGCAGCAATTCATTCACATCTTCAGGCTCCACTTCTTTTTTTGGCTGTGCCCACAGCATGCTGATGTTCTAGGGCCAGGGATCAAACTTGCGCCACACCAGTGATAAACACCAAATCTTTAAGCTGCTGAGACACCAGGGAACTCCCAGGCTCCACTTCTAATTCTAGTCCCCTTGCTATTTCATCACATCTGCAACTCCGTCCTCCACCAAAGTCTTTAACCCCTCCAATTCACCCCTGAGTGTTGAAATCAACTTCTTCCAAACTCCTGTTAACACTGATACTTTTTACTTCTTCCTATGAATCGCCAATGTTTTTCATGGCATCTAGAATGGTGAATCCTTTCCAGAAGGTTTTTCACTGACTCTGCCCATATCCATCAAAGGCATCATTATCTATGGCAGAGGATTCACTGTCTATGGCAGGTACAACCTTAGGAAATGTTTTTATTTATTTTTAATTAGAGTTGATTTACAGTGTTGTGCCAATTTCCACTGTACAGCAAAGTGACCTCATCATACATATACCTAACATTTCCTTTTCTTATATTATCTTCAATCATGATCTAGCCCAAGAGACTGGATATAGTTCCCTGTGCCATACAGTAGGACTACACTGCTTATCCATTCTAAATGTAATAGTTTGCATCTACCAACCCCAAACTCCCATTCCCTCCCCCCTCCCCCTTGGCAACCACAATGAAATGTCTTTCTTATACAGTAAGACTTGAAAGTTGCAATTACTCCTTAATCCATGGGTTGCAGATGGATGTTGTATTAGCAGGCATGAAAACAACATTAATCTCATTGTACATCTCTATCGGTGCTCTTGAGTGACCAGGTGTATTGTCAACAAGCAGTAATATTTTGAAAGGAATCTTTTATTATAAGCAGTAGGTTTCAACAATTGGCTTAAAATACTTAGTAAACCATGTTTTAAACAGGTAGGCTGTCATCCAGGTTTTGCTGTCCCATTTATAGAACACAGGCAGAACAGATTTAACATAATTCTAAAAGGCCCCTAGGATTTTAGGAAAGGTAAACGAGCACAGGCTTCAACTTAGTCATCAGCTACATTAGCCCTTAACAAGAGAGAGTCAGCCTATTCTTTGAAGCTTTGAATCCAGGCACTGACTACTTCTCTCTAGTTATGAAAGTCCTAGATGGCATCTTCCAATAAAAGGCTGTTTTTTCTATACTGAAAATCTGTTTGTGTAGCCACCTTCATTTATTATCTTAGCTAGACAGATCTGGATAAGTTGCTGCAGCTTCCACATCAGCACTTGTGGCTTCACCTTGCACTTTTACATTTTGGAGATGATTCCTTTTCTTAAACTTCATGAACCAACCTCTGCTAGTTTCAAACTTCTCTGCGCCTTCTTCAACTCTCTCAGACTTCAAAGAACTGAAGAAAGTTAGACCCTTGCTCTGAATTAGGCTTTGGCTTAATGAGATGTGGTGGCTGGTTTGATCCAGACCACTAAAACTTTCTCCATATCAGCAATAAGGTTGTTAGGCTATCTATCATATCCAGTGTGTTCTCTGGAGTAGCACTTTCATTTCCTTTAAGAGCTTTTCCTTTGCCTTCACGATTTGGCTGCTTGACACAACAGGCCTAGATTTTGGCCTATCTCAGCTTTTGAAGTGCCTTCTTCACTGAGCTTAATCATGTCTAGTTTTTTGTTTTGGTTTTATGCCTTTTTTTTAATTTTTTTTTTTTTTTTGTCTTTCTGCCTTTTCTAGGGCCACACTCGCGGCATATTTGGAAGTTCCCAGGCTAGGGGTCAAATTAGAGCTACAGCTGCCGGCCTATGCCACAGCCACAGCAAGGTGGAATCCAAGACACATCTGCGACCTACGCCACAGCTCACAGCAATGCCAGATCCCCAACCCACCGAGGGAGGCCAGGGATCGAACCCACATCCTCATGGATACTAATCAGATTCTTTTCCATTGTGCCATAATAGAAGCTCCTAGTCATGTCTAGTTTTTGATTTAAAGTGAGAGATATCAACTGTTCCTTTCACTTGAACACTTGGAGGCCACTGTAGGGTTATTATTAATTGGCCTAATTTCAATATTGCTATGTCTCAGGGAATGAGGCAGCCCAAAGAGAGGGAGAGAGATGGGACTGGACAGTGGAGCAGTCAGAACACACTCAATTTACTAACTTCATTGTCTTATATGGGCATGGTTTGGCAGCACCCCAAAATAATTATAATAGTAATTATAATCACTGATCACAGAAAACTGAAAGAAACATAATAATGAAAAAGTTTGAATACTGACATAATTAGCAAAATGTGACACGGACATGAAGTGAGCATATGCTGTTAGAAAAACGGCACTGACAGACTCGCTCAAAGCAGGGTTGCCACAAATCTTCAGTTGGTAAATGCAATAAACTCAAAGCGCAATTAAGCAAGGTGCAATAAAACAAGGTGTACCTGTGTCTACTTATACATCCCCTTTTAACTAAGCAAGTCTAATAATTATCCCTATAAATAAATATACACACCATATAAAATAACACACATATAGGACTACTAGCAAAAGACTGAAAACAAGCTAAATAACCATTAAGAGGAATCAATACTTACTAAAAATATAATTCTTGAATCCACTTAGGTAAGTACCTCAAGATAATTAAATACATCTTATTTAGACATTATTAAAACATCCATAAACATTTAATAATAACACCTAAAGATTTTCAGAAGAGGGTCACTAAAGTCCCGTGATTAAGACTACACTGGTTCATTGGTTATTCACTGCATTCATTAGCTCATCACTGGATTTTGAGAAGCACTAAAATAGAGACAAACCTTATTTACACTAGAATTTCCTAAGTGCACTCAGTCCACAGAACCCATTTCACTATGAAAAACCAATAAAAATCTAGTGGGACACCAGTGTTTCATGGAATGAAGGTGCAAAGTCCTGGACTAAACTATGCATTCACCATAAATAAATGTATCGTCTCAAAACTAGAAACATTTGTGTGTGCATTAAGGACACATTCTACATGACACCTCATCTGAATTCTCTCACTCCTATACCATTCCTTACTCCCTATCATAGTACATTACTCTATAACCAACATACTGACCAATTTAAGTAAAAAGACATTCCTGGGATAAAAGTAAATTAAGAATTGCCCTTTTCTATGTAAGCAGATTTAAAACAAACAGAAAAACACACTGTAAGTTTATTAAGGATTTCTGCTTCTGGCAAAAACAGAATAAAGGGGATCATATCTGCCCTACCATTTTGGCTAATAAACCAAGCAAAGTTATGTTAAACAATGTTTTTAGACACGGGACAACAAGCAATAAAGAGCAGTGATCCCTGAGAGAGGAGAAACAAATGAGGTAACTCCTATGATTGCCTCCAGTTTACTGCCCAGAGTGAGTTTCCATGTAAAAGCAAAGGCACAGGAATGCAGGAATGAAGGCAAAGTGCTGTCTCCTAGAGTCAAAAAGGAGCATGGAATTTGGGTAGGCCAAAGCAGAGTACACAAAGCAAGAAATGAGTAAGAAGAAGGCTATACATTAAAACTTCCTTCCAGAGATCTGTACAGGTTCCCCCTTGAGTCCTCAGATCAGTTAACCATGAGCGCAAGAAGATGAAGAAATTACCCTAGAATCACCTGAAACAAATGGAAAAATCCACTTGGCTCAAATAGTGCCAAAAATAGTTGCTGTTTCCAAAAGCCAGAGAGGAAAAACCTCATAAAATAAGGAGCATCAAGAGCCCTCAGAAAGATATCACTCGGTAATTGAGCAAAATTAGCCCAAGACTAAAAGCTATTCTGTTCCCACCAAACAAAGTATACAAGCAAGCCTTGAAGTGATCAAACTATTTCCAATTAGCTTAATCACATCCCAGAACAAAGTTCAAAAATATTTAAAACAGGAGGTCCCATCGTGGCTCGGTGGTTAACGAATCCGACTAGGAACCATGAGGTTGCAGGTTCGATCCCTGGCCTCGCTCAGTGGGTTAAGGATCCAGCCTTGCCGTGAGCTGTGGTGTAGGTCGCAGATGCAGCTCGGATCCCACATTGCTGCGGCTGTGGTGTAGGCTGGCAGGTACAGCTCCAATTAAGACCCCTAGCCTAGGAACCTCCATATGCCACGGGTGCAGCTCTAGAAAAGGCAAAAAGACAAAATAAAATAAAATAAAATAAAATAAAATAAAATAAAATAAAATAAAATAAAATAAAACAATAATATCCAGACACCAGCAAGATAAAATTCACTGTATAGCATCCAATCAAAACTTACCAGGCATGCAATCAAGAAACTATAACACATAAAGAGAAAAACCAATCAAATAAAAATTAATCAGAAATAATATGTTACAGCATTATTCAAAACTATATTCCACACATTCAAGAAAGTAAAGTGTAAACATGTTAAGGAGAAACAGAGAAGATGTAAAAAAGATTCAAATGAAAATTACAATGTCTAAATTAAAAAATACACTAGATGGATTTAAGAGCAGATTAAATATTGCAGAAGAAAAAAAATAGTGAACTTCAAGACACTGCAATACAAATTATCAAAAATGAGACACCACAAAGGAAAAGACTGATGGAAAAAAAAACAACAAAAATGAACAGAGCATCAACAAATTATGGAACAACTTCAGAGAGGCTAAAAAAGCTCAATAAATCTCAAGCTCAAGAAATAGTTTTTATGGAGTTCCCATCGTGGCTCAGTGGTAAGGAACCCAACTAGTATCCATGAGGACATGGGTTCAATCCGTGGCCTCACTCAGTGGGTTAAGGATCAGCACTGCCGTGAGCTGTGGTGTAGGTTGCAGACATGGCTCAGATCCTGTGTTGCTGTGGCGTAGGCCAGCAGCTGCAGCTCCAATTCGACCCCTAGCCTGGGAACCCACATATGCCACAGGGGCAGCCCCTAAAAAGCAAAGAAAAAAAAAAAAAAAAGAGAAACAGCTTTTAAAAAAAAACAAATGACAAGACCTAACGTGATTGCTTAACACTAGCAATAAAAGCAGCCAAAGGAGTTCCAATTGTGGAGCAGCAGAAACAAATGAGACTAGTATCCATGAGGATGTGGGTTCCATCCCTGGCCTCGCTAGGTGGGTCAGGGATCTGGCATTGCCGTGAGCTGTAGTGTAGCTCATAAACGTCCTTTTCAAAAACAATGTAAGGCCTTAAAGCAATAGAGCAACATCTTCACAAAACATTGAAAAGAAAAAAAAGGTCAATCTAGAATTCCATACCAAGCCAAAACAGCTTTCAAAAATAAAGAATTTCTGCTTTTGCAGACAAAGGCTGAAAGAATTACCAGCAAATCTTCACTACCAAGAAATGTAAAAAAAAAAAAAAAAAAAAGTCCTTCAGAGAGAAAGAAAACAACAGGAGGTGGCATTCTAGATCTACACAAAGGAATGCAGAGCAATGAAATAGTAACTATGTGAGTAAATACAACATGTCATGTTGATTTAAATCTCCTTAAATAATTGACTGCTTAAGAACAAAATTACTAACAATGCACTGTGAAGCTACAAATGTAGAAGTAAAATGAATGACCACAATAATACAAAGTCAGAGTTCCCGTCATGACACAGTGGTTAACAAATTCAACTAGGAACCATGAGGTTGAGGGTTTGATCCCTGGCCTTGCTCAGTGGGTTAAGGATCTGGCGTTGCCGTGAACTGTGGTGTAGGTTGCAGATGCGGCTTAGATCCCCAGTTGCTATGGCTCTGGCGTAGGTCGGCGGCTACAGCTCTGATTATACCCCTAGCCTGGGAACCTCCATATGCCACAAGTGCGGCCCCAGAAAAGGCAAAAGACGAAAAACAAAAAACAAACAAACAAAAAAAAACAGTAACACAAAGTCTATGACAAGTGAAACGGAAGTGTACTTTAGTAAGTTTCTTACTGTACCAATGAAGAGGTATAGTATTATTTGAAGGTAGACTGTGTCTGCTTAAGAAAACATATATACTTTAAATCCTAAAGTAACTATTTAAAAAAGAGATCAAATAAAGAGAGACCAAAAAAAAATCCACAAAACTACTCCATCCATTAATCTAGTAAAGGGAAGAAACATAGGAAGAAAAAAAGAACAAAAAACTTATGGAACAAACAGAAAACAAACAGCAAAATGATAGGCTCAAACCTAGCCATGTCAGTAGTCACATTAAATGCAAACAGTCAAGACATCTGAATTACTTTTCCCTGCTACTCCCCCATAAACCCAAATACTTGGAGAATTATTCAATAAGCAATAATAAAAAGAACTCCAAAAGCTTCCGAGAAGGTGGCAGACTGCCTAGAAACCTCAGGACTTGAAGAAAGAGAACACAGTGAGCTCCCTGGGTTTTCTTTTTATCTCCCATGTATTTTGCTAGAGACACCTACAACCCAAAACCAACAGGCATGGAAGAGAAAGAGGAAGAAAAGGAATAAAACCACAACTAGTGCACAAGCAGGCAGGCCAATCCACCCTTAGCAGTAATCAGAAAGCCCCAGACCATTCCAGTCCCCTCCTTTCGCTCTCCCCTCACAACTACATACTGGTGGGGGGCCTCATCCATCCCCAGAAGCAACAAAGGCTAAGGTCAATCCAACTTCTGATCCACAATCAGGACATCAAGAGATGATCTGATCCACCTGCAGCAGCAGATTCATATCTAGAATATATAAAGAACTTTCAAAACAACATTCAAAAAATAACCAGAAAAGAAAATGGACAAAAGACTTGAACAGACATTTTTACCAAACAGGATTTACAGTTGGCAAATAAGTACTGGAAAAGATAGTCAACTTCATTCACCAGGAGAGAAAAGCAAACCAAAATCACAATGAGTTATCACTATACGTTTACTAAAATAACTTAAAAAAAAAATGGTAATACCAAATGCTGTAGAGACCGGATCACTTATATATTACTGGTGGAATGTAAAATGGCACTGACCTAACTCTGGAAAATAGTTTGGCAGTTCCTTTAAAATCTAAAAATGGACTTACCATACAACCTAGCAATTACACTCTTGTATATTTACTATCCCAGATAAGTGAAAAGTTATTTTCACACAGAAACATACATGCAAATGCTCAGCAGTTTATTTGGAATAGCCAAAAACTGGAAACTAAACAATGTCCTTCAGTGGGTGAATGGTTAACAAATTATGGTACATCCATACTATGTAGTACTACTCAAAAAAAAAAAAAAAAAAAGACTACTGATATACACAATTATTTGGATTAACCGCAAAGAAATTACAACAATCGCAAAGGATGTGTGCTACATGATTCCATTTATAAAATATTCATGAAATAACAATTATAGAGATGGAGAACAGATTAGTGATTTCCAGGAGTTAGGAATGGGGGTGAGGGTGGAGGGGATTGGTGTATTTATAAAGAGGTAGCAGAACAGTATTGTGAGGGAGTTAAGCATCTTGCTTGTGGTTACATAAAACTATATGCATGAGGAGTTCCCTTGTGGTGCAGTGGGTTAAGGATCCAGTGTTGTCACTGCTAGGGCTCTGGTCACTGCTGTGGCACAGGTTTAATTCCTGGCCCAGGAACTTCCATATGCTGTGGGCATGGACAAAAAAAAAAACAAAAAAACAAACCAGACATATAATTAAACTGCAGAGCTATACACACCACACACACAAATGAGTACATATATATCTGGTGAAATCTGAATAAGCTCTATGGATTGTACCACTGTCAGTTTTCTGGTCTTGATGTTATGCTATGGTTAAGAAAGATATTAACACTAGGGGAGGTTGGGTTAAAGGTACACAGGACATCCTGTACATTTCTTTATCACTTCTTATGAAGCCATAATTACTTCAAAATAAAAAGTTTTAGAAAAAATTAGAAAGTTAAAGGAAAAGACCTTTAAATTAGATATAAAAGCAAGACCCACCTTTATACTACCTGTAAGAAATTTTCTTTAAATATAAAGACACAAATAGGTTAAAAATAAAAAGATGGAAAAGATACACCATGCTGACACTAGTCAAAGAAAACTGGAGAAACAATATTAAAATCAAAGTGGATTTTACAGGAAAATCTGAGACCAGGAATAAAGAGAAGGTCATTTCATAAAGATAAAAAGATCGATCCATCAGACACTGTACAATCTTAAACATTTATCCACCTAACAAAAGAGGTTCAAAATGTATTAACCAAAAATGACAGAACTAAAAGGAAAAAAAGACAAAACTACAATTACAGTCAACGATTTCAACAATTCTTTTTCAATGATGGATAGAAGTAGACTTACAAGCATACCTCAGAGAGACTGCAGGTTCAGTTCCAGAACACAGTAGAGTATCACAAAAAAGCAAGTCACAGGAATTTTTTGCTTTACCAGTGCATATAAAAGCTATGCTTATACTAAGTGTGCAACAGCATTATGGCTTAAAAAAATGTACACATCTTAACTGGAAAAACACAAAACAAAAAGATAATTACAATACTAACATGAAACATTGCTGACCACAGAACACCATAACAAATCTAATAACCTAAAAGTTTGAAATATTGTGAGAATTACCAAAATGTGACAAGGTGACACAAAGTGCTATTGGAAAAATGGGGCTGTGGAGTTCCCTTCACGGTGCAGCGGAAACGAATGCAACTAGCAACCATGAGGTTGCAGGTTCAATCCCTGGCCTCGACCAGTGGGTTAAAGATCCGGTGTTGGTGTGAGCTGTGGTGTAGGTTGCAGACGCGGCTCGGATATGGCGTGGCTGTGGCCATGGCACAGACTGGCAGCTGCAGCTCCAATTCAACTCCCAGTCTGGGAACTTCCATATGCCTTGGGTGTGGCTCTAAAAAGACCAAAAAAAAAAACTCAAAAATACAGAGACATGCCAAGACAGAGAAAAAAATGGTGTACCATTTTTTTAGAACAGTTAGGGAGGGGTAATCTAAGGAAATATAAAAGGGAAAAAAATGCATTCCTTTTTTTATCTTTAAACATAAAGACAAAAGACTGGAGAAATTTTGTTAATTCAAAAAGAAAGTTCAGGGTTGATAACTGAATTGAAACTGATGCTTTATCTCTTACTTTCTCCCCTCAAACATTACTACAGAAACCCATATTCAACTTATAGTACTTGTATTATAGCACTCATCATGGTAGAGACAATAGGGGCACAGGTATAATTCCCCACAGAGGACAGGGAACTTGCTGCCTGATCCGCAATGAACATTAAATACATGTTTATGAAAAATTCCCCAGCCCTTTACTGGGGTGGAGGGAAACATAAAAAATATTACAAAACAGGAGTTCCCATCGTGGCGCAGCGGAAACGAATCCAACTAAGAACCATGAGGTTACGGGTTCGATCCCTGGTCTCGCTCAGTGGGTTAAGGATCTGGCACTGCCGTGAGCTGTGGCGTAGGTCGCAGATTCAGCTTGGATCCTACATGGCTGTTGGCTGTGGCTGTGGCTGTGGCGGAGGCCGGTGGCTGTAGCTCCAGTTCAACCCCTAGCCAGGGAACCTCCATATGCCGCGGGTGCAGCCTTAAAAAGCAAAAAAAAAAAAAATTTACAAAACAGACCAGCTGTGCTTCTCTGCTACAGGAAAAAAAAAAAAAAAGTGCTTTCATAACAGCAAATATTTCTTATCCCCAACAACACTGTAGAATACCAGAGGTTAACGAACAGAGGCAATGAAATTGGGCTTGTTCTCAGAATCAGGAAAAATCACTTTTTCTTATGCTGTAACAGAGGCATTATCATTTTTAGCTAGTGCTAACATTTTCCAAAACTACAGACTCTGCCCTTTCTTCTGCTGTTTATTTTAAAAGAAACAGCAACATAAACCCATGACTAGCAACAGAAAAAAGGTTAAGGTAAATAATCATTTTTCTATATACCTACCACATCACCACTATACACAGAATTTTTACACCGAGCAGGTGACTCATAACAAGGAAAGAACTCAGAGTTAGGTTCAATGCCTAGTAAGCATCAACGATGTGGAATAGACCAAAGCATTGTCTAGTTTCCGGAAAAGCCTAGCAAGCTGCAGAATGTTTCTGTCAAAAAAGCATGTAATAGGACAAAGAGACATCTTAACTAGGTTTACCATTATGGGTTAAAAATTAACCCAAGAAGAGAGCGTAGGACAGTAGCTCTATGACTTTTTTGTATAGATGCCATCACTTCACACTCTCACAGAAGCATCCAGAATTATGCTGGATTCCAGGCTAGCTTTGCTGATGCTACTCACTTTTTCCAACCACTTAAAGCAGCATACAAAATACAAACAAGAAGTAGTGTTATTAATAGAGAATATAAATCACAAACTTTAGCATTTTCGTTAGCAGTTAAATAATGTATCTGGGGCCTCACAGCTAGTGAGTGGCGAGATCTAGGGGCTAGTAGGCGGAGATCTGAAAAAGAAATACCTCAAAGTATACCTAGAACCCACAATCATCAGAAACACTACCACTACTTTCTTCTATTCCTCCAAATCGAGTAACAGCCTTCTCATAATGCACTCATGACACAATGCTCTTCCTGAAATTTCTTCCTTTTATCTGCCTAAAAAATTTATCTGGGACAGAATAAACTTCTCTATTAGCATACACCAGACATTGTTCTAACATATTCTATTCCTCTTCACCAAACAGATTAGGATTAGTAATTACTAAAGACACTAACTCCTAAACACTGAGCACTTTACATGCGTTACCTCACTCAATATATACAAACCTATGAGCTAAGTACTATCACCTCTGTTTTACAGATGAAGAATCTAAGGCTTAGAAGTGTTAAAAGGCTTACTTTAAAAGAAATGAGGACATAATGTTGCAAGGTTTGGGTAAAATACATGGTATACTTATACTTAACCATAATTATGTATTAATTCACCTCCAGGAAAAAGAAACGTTACAATGCTAAAACCAATACGCAGGGGGTGGAGAGACAGGGTAACAATCAGAGGTAGACAAAAGCTATTAGGAAAAGAAAACTGCTCTTGAAATTTTACTGTCTGTTTTAAAAGGACCTGGTAGGAAGCTGCTTCTCGCAAATGTCTAAGGGCTTTTGGACCTAGTATATTCTTCTGAGCAGCCCTTTCCACAGTGTCTTCCTCAACTCTCTCTGTTCAGTAACTCATGAGTTTAGACTCCACTGATACACAATTCTAGATGATTCCAAATGAACACAGATTTACCTTAGCATTATTTTATGGAAAAGAAATTTTCCATTTATAAATATATATATTATATGTTGCACAGTGGATCACAATGTAAAACATTTCTTCCCATTGTCATGACGGAAAAAAATTATAATTCTGATAAACACTGCTTTAAAAGTTTGCCAAAGAAGTTACCTTCATTTCTATGTTATATTAGAGTGAGACATTCCACTTAAAGACAACTGAAAGCTTCCACCATGCCATTGTTAAAGCTATCATGGATACCGTCTCTTCAAGATCTACCCATCTTCTTAAAAAAGAGTACAGAAAATACAATGGAACTACTTCTTTGGTTAAGTTAAACCTAATTTAACCAAGCAATCATTAAGTGAAAAAACGGTTATTACATTGTGCTATTTTAATAAAACAAGGCCATTAGGAATTCACCCTGAATAACCTTAAATTGCTATGCTTTTCTCGCCAGTCTTGTAACACTGTCACCTGATTCTAATTACACTATCTGACATGAGTATGCTAGCATGCAGCAACTTCTTCATATCTTCTAACAGATATGAAGACAGAAAAAAAGAAAAGCATCCATCCTCATGAGACCAGCATCTGAAATTTAAAATGAGTAAACTCAGTACATGGACTGTTAGACATGTTTTGGCTTAGAGACCTTTCCTTTGGCTTACTTCTTATTTCATAAAGTTAAGAATAGCAGATAAAGGTCCTCCAGACAGTGGAGAAGATAATAAAAATAGAGTCATGGGGGTAGGAGGAGAATTAAAGGGTGCCAGCAAAGGTAAAGAAAAGCTACTAAGTGAAAGCTACGAAAGGGATCACCACACAACTAAACACAAATGAAGACCCATGGAGAGTTTTTAAGCATTACAGGAGACATCAACAACAAAATGGATAAACAGGTTCTAACACTTTTTTAAGCTGGAATACTATTCACCAATAAAATTGAATGATGTAATGTTACACATGGATGAATAACATGGATGAAATCTCAAATGTGTTGTTAAGCAAAGGCAACCAGACAAAAGAATACACTAACCTATCTAACAGAGGTCAATAGAGTGGTTACCTCTGGGGAGGAGGATAGAAGTAAAAACTGGGAAGGTGCATGAGGTGCTTCACGAGTATCATGACCGTTCTACTTCCTGATCTGGGGTGGCATTTACAAAATGTTTTCACTTTGTGATTAATTTATTGAAATGCTAGCACACTTGTAATATGTGAACTGTGTTCATGCTATACTTCAGTGAAACAAAGTTTACTTGAAAACAAAAATCATGCAAGAGACTTCTAGTTAATTCAGTTGAACCAAGTTTATCTCTGCTCTCTTTCAACACCTCTGAAATAAGAGATTAGAAATTTAAAAAGCCAGCCTTAAGAACAATCAGAAGTGGAGTTCCCGTAGTGGTGCAGTGGTTAACGAATCCGACTAGGAACCATGAGGTTGTGGGTTTGATTGCTCAGTGGGTTAAGGATCCGGCATGGCCGTGAGCTGTGGTGTAGGTCACAGACGCGGCTCAGATCTGGCGTTGCTGTGGCTGTGGTGTAGGCCGGCGGCTACAGGTCCAAATAGACCCCTAGCCTGGGAACCTCCATATGCCACGGGTGTGGCCCTAAAATGTCAAAAGACACAAAAAAAAAAAAAAAAAGGAACAATCAGAATTATGGCAGACTGTACTTTCCAACACTGACCCCAACAATATTCTCTCCATCGTAGATACTTTTCTGCAGTCTAACATTGCCTCTCCCCTATAGAAATGGAGTTTCTGTCTTCTCCCCTAGAAACTGGCTGGGGCTTATGACTGTTTTGACCAATAAATTATGGCAGAAATGGCACAGTGTGATTTCTGAGGAAAGATCATAAAAGGACATGCAGTTTCCACCTGATTTTATTATAACTCTTGAGCTGCCATGCCTCAAGGCAACAATACTGGAAAAGTCACATGTAAGCCCTTGGGTTGACAGCTGAAGCTAAGCCCAGCCTTCTAACCATGCCTGCCAAGGTGCTACAGATCTGATGAGGAAGCCACCTTGAAATTAGAGCCTGTAGCCCCAGCTGTTTTGAGGTTCCCTCTGCCATGAGTCATCACAGTTGAGGCCCCAAACACTTGGAGAAAAATAAAAAAGAAAATGAAAACAGTACATGCCTGCAGTACTCTTTGCAAGTTCCTGACTCAGAGATCCTGTGAACGTAATAAAATGGTGATTTGTTATAGATTAAGATAATCAGACCAGAGAGAGAATGGTAGACAAAGCAGGAGAATAAAATGTTGAAAGATAACAAGCAGGTGAAATACCAAGTGTCTCAGGTTTCAGACACAAGTCAGAATCCCAATCAAGCAGTAGAATACTAGAAAGATATAAAAAATCATGACAGGGACTGAAAAGAGGAAAATTATGAAAACACTGAATGGAACAGGTTGGAGTTCCCCTTGTGGCTCCAAAGGCAAAGGACTTGACATGTGTCTGAGGATGCAGGATCAATCCCTGGCCTCGCTAAGTGGGTTAAGGATCTGGCATTACCGCCGCAAGCTGCAGTACAGGTGGCAGATGCAGCTTGGATCTGATGTTGCCATGGCTGTGGTGTAGGCCTCAGCTGCAGCTCTGATTTAACCCCTAGCCCAGGAACTTCCATATGCCACAGGTGTGGCCATAAAAATAAATAAATAAAAATAAAAATGATGACAAGACCTAGTTCTGAATATGAATTAAAAATTCTACATGAAATCATAATTGTACCTTTAAAACAAAATGCAGAACAACATCAGTGAAATGGGTTGAGTGAAGACTTGTAACAATCCTTCTCCAATGAAAAAACTGGATGTCAAATCGACATTTTTTTTCTTTTTAAGGAGGCACCTGCGGCATATGGAAGTTCCCAGGCTAGGGGTCATAGCAATCAGCCATTGCATTGCAGGATCCAAGCCTCCTCTGCAACCTACACCACAGCTCACGGCAACACCGGATCCTTAGCCCACTGAGCAAGGCCAAGGATCGAACCCACATCCTCATGGATCCTAGTCGGGTTCGTTAGCCACTAAGCCAAGAAGCGAACTCCTGCTCTGTGACTTTTTAACTTGCCCTCATCCCAGCCTCCCCAGCCAGCTTCTCAGTAGATTTGAAAACTAACAGCATGGATTTACAATACAAACCAGCAGCCTGAAAACCCAGCAGAGGAGGCTGAGGCTCCTTCAAAGTCTCATTTCCAGGAAATTTATAATTATTTGACCTGCCTGATGGTTCCCTGAAGATCCCACTTGCAAGGCTATTTGTATTCGACCTGATTTGGGGCTTACCCAGTGCAAAAAGCCTTTACTCCAAGGGCATTTGACAAAAACTATTTCAGGAAACTGTTTTGACTTCGCAGTTTGCTGAAGCAGTGGACAACTGAGGCAAACAAAAGAATAAACAAAAACCCTAAAAGGAAAAATGGGGGAAAGAGATGTCCATAACAGCTCTGAAAAGGGCCAACAAATATGAAAAACCTGAGAATCAAGATAGCCAAGCACAGGAATTTTCTTGTGTCACAGCAGGTTAAGGATCTGGCGTCATCACTGCAGCGGCCCAAATCACTGCTGTGACATGGCTTCATTCACTGGCCTGGGAACTTTCACATGCCACAGGTGTGGCATAAAAAAAAAAACAAAGAAAAAGCCAAGCACAGACGTAGGCTAAACACATACCCAGGAAAAATCTGAGAAGTCTCTAGGCTCTCAAAACTGAAGCATATGGCAGAGCTGTTAACTGCCAGCACACAGAACACCCTTAGCAAACACTGAGAGTCTCACTGGTTCCAGCCAGTTATGGAAATCTTTGTCTAATGGTTACCTAAACACTGAGATAAGTAAGGAGAGATTTCAGCAGCAAAATAGAACAAAGAATACAGACAACAAAACTAGTTCAGAAAGTCATTGTAGAAAAAGAAACAACTACTACAGCAAATAATAACAAAAACAAATGCTGCAGAGGGGAGAACATTCTGCTGTCCAGAGTTGCTACATCATATTAAAATGTCCAGTTTTCAACCAAAATTTTTAGATATGCAAAGGGACAAAAAAAATATGTTCAATCCACAAAACAAATGGCAATAGAAACTGTCCCAGTGGAAGCCCAAATGACAGGCTTACTAAAGATAAGACTTTATTTATTTATTTGCTTTTTAGGGCCCCACCCACGGCATATGGAGGTTCCCTAGGTCAAATCGGAGGTGTAGCCACCAGCCTACACCAGAGCTCACGGCAACACTGGATGGTTAACCCACTGAGCAAAGCCAGGGATCGAACCCACAACCTCATGGTTCCCAGTCAAATTCGTTAACCACTGCGCCTCGATGGGAACTCACTAGACAAGACTTTAAATCAATTATAAATATGTTCAGAGAGGAGTCCCTTGGTGACTCAGTAAGCTGGGGATCCAGCACTGTCACTGCCGTGGCACAGGTTCAAGCCCTGGCCGGAAACGTCTGCATGCCATGGGCACCACCAAAAAAAATACATATATTCAAAGACTAAGGGAAGCTATGTCTAAAAGACTAAAGCGTAAGGACAATGTATCAAAAAATACGAGTATCAATAGAGAAATTACATATATATATATATAAATCAAAGTTATTTTAAGAGAACCAAATGGAAATTATAAAACTAAAGAATACAATAACCAAAATAAAAGTTCTCTGGATGGGCTGAACAGTAGAATGGAAGTGATAAGACAACAGAGACAGTGAAGAGATCAATAGAATTTGGCCAACCTAAACAAGAAATTAGACTGGAGGAAGAAAAAAACAAACACAGAGCCTCAGGAACCTATGAGCCAAACACAGAGGCGCTAAGATTCTTACCAAGGTCCCACAAAGGAAGATGAGATTGAAAAAGTATATATAACGGCTAAAAACTTCCAAAATTTGGTGAAACACATGAACCTACAGGGAGGGGAAAAAAAAAAACTAAAAGCACTCCCAAGTAAAATAAAACTAAAAGCATCCACACAAAGAAACATCATAACTTAACTTCTAACAGGTAAAGACAAAGAAAAAAGCCTTGAAAGCAGCCAGAGAAAATGATGAATTACTTACAGAGGAACATAGATCTAATGACAGAAATTCAAATCTAATTTCTGATTTGAAACCATACAGAAGAAAATAGCACAACAGTTTTCATATATACTGAAAGAAAAGAACTGTATACTGTAAACCCTATGTACGGCAAAAAATATCCTTCAGGAATAGAGGGAAATAAAGACAAATCAGATAAACTAAGAGAACTTGATGCAGCAAAGTTACCCTGAAAGAACAACTAAAGGTTCTCTAAATAGAAAGGAAATGAAAGCAGAAGGCTGGGACTTCAGAAAGGAAAAAAGAACACTGGAATGGGTAAAATTATTATACAATGTATGAGTTTCATAAATCACATTTGTTGATTAAGGCAAAATTTATCAAACTATCTGATGTGATGTTCAATGTTATGGTAGAGAAACACGTAAGAAAATTATATTTTAAAAGAGAGAGGGCAAAAGGACCTACATGGAAGTAAAGGTCTGCACTTTGTTTGAAGTGGTAAAATATCCATACCAGAAGATGGTGATAAATTACATGTGAATATTCCAATATCTAGAGCAACCACTAAGATATACTTAAAAACACAACAAATCAAGATGGAATCAAAAAAAATATATCCAGATAACCCACAGGGAGGTAAGAAATAAGAAATAGAGAAATGAGAAAGAAGAAACAAACAATAATAATAAAATAGCAGACTTAAGCATATCAATAATTACCTTAAGTGCAAATACATTAGTCTAAATACACTAAAAGAGACAAAGAAGAGTAGAGTTTTTTTTAAATGATCTTAAACATAACACACACACACACCACTTTAAATACAATAGGTAAGTTAAAAATGAAAGTGTGGAAAAAGACATACTATGCAGATTTTTTTTTAAAAAGCAAGAGTTACATAGCAATAACTATCAATAAAGTAGACCTCAGAGCAAGTAAAATTATGAGTAATTTTAGCAAGACCGAGAGATACTACATAATGATAAAGGGAACAACACACCAGAAGACATGACAATCCTAAATATATACACATCAAATGACAGAGCCTCAAAATACAGGAAGCAAAAATTGATAAAGGAAAATAGACAAATTCACAATGATAATTGGAGACTTGGCAACACCACACTCTCAGCAATTGATAGAACTACTAGACAGAAAATCAGCAAGGATATAGAAGAGATGAAGAACCGAACGATCAACCAACAGGCTCTATCTGTTATGTATACACCATCCAACAAAAAAAAAGCACCCACGCAACAATCTCAAGATACACCATATCCTGAGTCCTAAAACAGATATCAACTAAGAGAATGAAAATTATACAGAATAAATTTCCTAATCATGTTATCAAGCTAAAAATCAGTGAAAATGAAATCTTCAAATACTTAGAAAGTGAGTAACACACTACTAAATACTTCACGGATCAAAGGGGAAATCTGAAGAGGAAATTTTAAAATGAATATAAGTTAATGAAAATACGGCATGTAAAAATATGTGGGACACAGCTGCAGTTCCCGTCATGGCACAATGGTTAATGAATCCAACTAGGAACCATGAGGTTGCGGGTTCGATCCCTGGCCTTGCTCAGTGGGTTAACGATCTGGCGTTGCTGAGGTGTAGGTTGCAGACGCGGCTCTGATCTGGCATTGCTGTGGCTGTGGCTGTGGCATAGGCCTACGGCTATAGCTCCAATTCGACCCCTAGCGGAACCTCCATATGCCACGGGTGGGGCCCTAAAAAGCAAAAAAAAAAAGAAGGAAAAGAAAAATATGTGGGACACAGCTAAAGTAGTGCTGAAATGAAAACTTACAGCACTAAATTTTTACATCAGAGAAAAAAAAGAAAGGCCTCAAAATCAATAATCCAAAAGACATGAACAGGCATTTCAACAAAGAGGCTATATAGATGGAAAATAAGGACATGAAGGATATTCAACATCACTGTCCATTGGGGAAATGCAAATTAAAACTACAATGAGGAGTTTCCTTGGTGGCTCAGCAGATTAAGGATCCAGCATTGTCACTGCTGTGGCTCGGATCTTCTGTATGCCACAGGCACAGCCAAAAAAATTTTTTAATTAAAATTAAAAAACCACAATGAAGAGTTCTCGTGTGGGGCAGTGAGTTAAGGATCCGGCATTGTCACTGAAGCAGATTTGGGTCACTGCTTCGGCATGGGTTGAATTCCTAGCCTGCAAACTTCCATATGTCACAGGCATGGCCCCTTGCCCACCCCCCCCCACACACACACACAATAGTGAGCTATCACTACACACCTATCAGAATGTGGAAAATAAAAAAAAATAGTAATAAATGCTGGCAAGGATGCCACAAAACTAGAACACTGGTGGGAAGAGCTGATGGGATTGTAAAACAGTAGAGCTGCTCCAGAAAAGTTTGGTAGTTTTTTCTAAGACTAAACATACAACCATCAGCAACTGCACTCTTGGACATTTATCCCAGAGAAAACTTACGTTCGTAAAAACACCTGTATATAAATGTTCATAGCAGCTTTATTTGCAATAGCCAAAGACTAGAAATAACTCACATAACTGACATCTTTCAACAGATAAATGGTTAAAGAAACTGTGGTACATCAATACCGTGGAATACTATTCAGCAATAAAAAGGAACAAACTACCAATACATACAACAAGTTGGATAATCTCCAGGGAGCTCTGCTGAGTGAAAAATGATAATTCCAAAAGAATACATACTGTATGATCCCATTTATACAGTATTCTTCAAATGAAAAAGTTATAGAAATGGAGAACAGATCAGTGCCTGCCAGGCGTTAGGAACTGGGGGAAGTGAATATGGCTATAAAGAACTCTCAGATACTTGTGGAGATGAACAAGTCGGTATCTTGACTGTGTCAATGTCAATTTCCTGGTTATAATATTGTACTAGATCTAATATTACTTACAACTGCATGTGAATCTATAATTATCTCAAATAGCTAATTTTTTAAAAGCCAAAACAGAAAAAAATTTCCATTTACAAAAATGCATGTATGATATCCAATCTGTCAATGTGACTGTCCACTCCTCTGAGTAAGGACAACCAAATCTAGGAAAACAAAGCAAGAGCCAAAAAACATACATCAGATTAGAAAGGACTCCGTCTTTTTCTTCAGATATTCAGGAACCAGTCACCTCTTTTCAAAGAATCATGACTATTTAATAAGAATTGGATAATCTTTACAGATAACAGTAAAAGTTATCCTTTGATGTCTAAATGCTGTCTACAACATCCTGGCCAAGCAGTTCCACGAGCAAACATGAACATCTTCAATGACAGAAGACCCACTTCATTTATCTATTCACTTATCATCTTTGAGAAAATGTTACCAAAAAAGCTTCTCCTTAAGAGTTATACTCTGAATTTAACTTAAAAATTCCAAATCTATAATGAAAATATAATCATACACATACACAGCAAAATCTAACAATAAAAGTTATAAAAGCAATAAATAGGAAAGCGCCTCAACTAATGCCATGTCTTGCTACTTTTAGGAAAACTGAGGGGCCGTACTCATCTTTGTAACACCCAAATACTGAGAACGTAATAGTACATACTTATTCAGTGACATTTCTTATCAACTTACTTCTTTTTTTTCTGTAAATGGAAAGTAACCTTTATTTTTTATTTTTTTAACTATTCAATGAATTTTATTACAATTACAGGTGTACAAAAATCATCACAACCAAATTTTATAGCATTTCCATCCCGAACCCTCAGTGCATCTCCCCACCCCCCTTATTAATTTACTTCTGAGAATTCATTTAGCCCTGTCATGAGTTCCTAGCATAGGTAAACACACAGTGGTTATACCCATCTTCTAGAATTAGAAACATCAGACCTGACTAATAACAATCCCAACTATAAGAAATAAGTAGTTTGGAGAAGTCAAAACACTAACCATTATTAAACAAAGCAACTTTCAACTCAATCTAAGACTACCTGAATAATTAATCAGATTAACAAAAACACGTAAGTCTTGGTTCCATTATATGCCTGCATTCATTTGTTTCTGGTCATCGAAGGCTTAAGACTGAAATTGAAGAAAACTACAATCCAGAACAAACTTCCACTGTACCCTCCTTCTGGGTCAAAATCTTAAAGAATTGAGTCAACCCTATAAATCAAATGAACCAGCACCTAGAATTCTGGTGACAGTCACTTTGGAAATTCGTAATTCCCAGCCCGTCATCCTAAAAGATGGTGAAACTGGAGACAAAAGGAATTAAAAAACTTGACAAAGTAGACAGCAGACCCCAAAACACTGGTCTTCGGTTTTCTGATCCATTGTTCTTACCAGTATATCACACAGCCTCCAACCAAGACAGCATTTTTTAATTGGCCACACCTGTGGCATGTGAAAGTTCCCAGGGCAGGGATCAAACCTGCACCACAGCAGTGACAGCACAGGATCCTTAACCTTCTCAGCCACTAGGGAACTCCCAAGCCAACATTTTGAGCACCCAGGCTAAGGAACAATTCTAAAGCCTATTAACTTTGTTAAAAGGGCATGTACTTAGAACTATTTTTCCAGTTAGAACAATAAGTTCTCTAGGAATCGATCAATCCACATCTCTTCTAACACCCTTATAATCACCAGAGAATTTGAGAGAATATGCGAAGTGGTTAAAAAGTACCACAAAACTGTGTGGTAAAAATCTAAGCCACTCAAGCCTGCCCAATCCAATGGTTCTAAAAGTTCCTCTTTCTCCTCAACACACTCCTATCATTAACACAAGAATAAAGTTAAACTAAACTAACTGAAAATAATGGAGTCCACAGTTGGACTTCAAAGGGATCCATGCACTCCCCAAAATCATATACAAAATGTACACAGTCACACTGACCCTCAAATGGTTAACGACCTCAAAAAAGTAAAATACCATTGTTCTAACTCCACTACCAGTCAATATGCAATGAAAATAAAGGTATTCTGCTATAAATTAATCACACAGTAAGTCCTGTACTGTTTTTGACTAATCAAGAATACAAGTTTATGGGAGTTCCCAATGTGGCTCAGCGATAAAAAACCCAACTAGTATCCATAGGGACACGGGTTCGGTCCCTGGCCTTGCTCAAGGGGTTAAGGATTCAGTGTTGCCATGCGCTGTGGTATAGGTCGCAGACGTGGCTCAGATTCCATGTTGCTGTGGCTGTAGTGTAGACCAGCAGCTGCAGCCCCAATTTGACCCCTAGCCTGGAAACCCATATGCCACAGGTGCGGCCCTAAACCAAGACCAAAAAAAAAAAAAAAAAAACTTTGCATGTTGAGGAATTTCTGCCTCTGATACCACATATAAAAGGAGTAACAGAACCTCAAACTCAAAATAACATTAACCACCCAAACCATTCTCCTCACCAACATCTCATTACTTGAATGAGTGAACTCTCAAACCCAAGACAGTTCAATATAAAAACTAATATTTTCATATGACAAGCAGCCAAATTAGCAAAGCATTTTAACAATTAATATACAGTATGATCTCACTGCGTTGGAAAAAAATACCACAGAATATACTTATATATATGTTGAAATATGAAGTTAGTCAATAAGTGTTTTATCAGTGGCTGCCTGAGAATAGGAAATAAATGACTAGAAGATGATGTGGGAGAGATTTTGTTTTCACTGCAACATCCTTTATGTAACTTTTCAATTTTGTACTATGTGCAAGTATACCTATTTAAAAAAGTTATATGAAGGTATTTCAAAAATTAAAGGTGGCATCACGGCTGCAATTAGAATGGTGGCAGTGAGGGTGGAGAAAAACAGATTTGGAATTTAAAACATAGAAATGTCAGAATATGATGACTATTAGAACTTGACAGGTTAAGAAAAAGAGAAGTTAAAAATGACTCCTAGTTCCCACCGTGGTGCAGCAGGTTAAGGATCTGCTGTTGCCGCAGCTGTTGCAGCTCCAGCTCGGATTCTACCCCTGGCCCAGGAACTTCCATATGCCATAGCCAAAATAAATAAATAAACAAACAAATAAATAAGACTCTAAGGTTTCTAGCATGGGTAGTGGTAAGTGCCATTTACTAAGACAAGGAACATCAAAGACAATGATAAATTCAGTTTACTGTCTCTATCTCCCACCTCTCATTCCTAAACTGCAGCTTCACTTTAAAAACTGTCTTTTCCCTATGCTATACAGCAGGACCTCACTGCTTATCCATTCGGATGAGAAAAAGAATGTGTGTGTGTGTATATATATATGTGTGTGTGTATATATATGACTGGGTCACTCTGCTATATAGCAGAAACTGACAGAAGTTTGTAAATCAACTATACTTTAATAAAAAAACTTTTTTAAAATAAATAAAAACTGTCTTTTCCAAAATGATAATAACATTTATCTTGTACTGAGCACATTCCACACCAGGCCCAATGCCAGGCACTTTACACATTTCTTCCCTAACACAAAATCCAATAGCCTGCAAAAAATCTATTACCGTTTCCATTTTACAGATGAGAAAACTGAGCCTCTGAAAGATCAATTTGCCCAAAGATCATATACATCTAGTAAGTGACATAATTCTACCCTAAAATCCATGCAGTGCTTTCTAAAATCAATACTTCACAACTACGTTCCTTTCCCCTCCATTTTATTCTTCTCACTGTAGCCAATAATATTCCCAGAATATCTACTTCTGGTCATGTTACTTCGCTGACTGGAGAGTTGAGTTCAATGACTCCCTAAAACATCCTATGGCCTACAGTAATGGGGACCTTCACATGCTCAATTATCTCCTCCCAATTCCACTAAGACATCCCAACCTCTAACCACACTAAACTATTCACAATTCCTCAAACACCATTCCATACCTCCAACTCTCTGCTCCTTTTCCTCTTGCTAAACTTCTATTTATGTTTGATAACCAAAACCAACACACTGTGCAGTTTCTATCACCCACTTCTCCAGTCTAAACTAACTGTTCCAAAATGTTAGAAATTTGTGTGGACGGTTTAAACTACCCATAATCAAAAGTTTCAAATGTTCTGAAGTTCCCTGGTGGCTCAGCAGGTTAAGGATCTGGCATTGTCACTGCTATAGTTCCAGCCACTGCAATGGTGCAGTTTCGATCCCTGGCCTAGGAACTTCCCCAAGCTGCAGGTACAGCCCCCCAAAAAAGTTTCAAATGTTTTCACTGCTCCATCATTTGAGAGTTCATAGTCCTTTGCATATACCCAGATTATTGCGCTTAATACATCCTATGGTCACTCACTCAGTCTCTCCATCTCTCTCTATAGAATGCACGGGCAAAGGCCAGCTCTTACTTATTCCCCCAGGACTTGGCACAGTCCCTCACTCACAACATTTCAACATATTTCAGTTCAGCAGTTCCACAAATCTATCAAGCAAAGTAGAAGCTTTTCTAGTTCTCATTCTGATACCTGATATTCAAAAACCTAAAACATTTAACAAGTTTATCTTAAAAACATACTTCTTAAAATATACAAACTATTCAAACAGACTGAAACAACAAAGACTCATAAAGTCCTTAGGGACAATTATCTCTTTTGTCACATCTCATGTAAATATTCTATTATAGAATTCTACCATGATATTAAAATACAAAATCACATGTTTTCAGCTAAATATCTGTTTTCTACTCATTTCCCAAGGAACTAATTCTTAACTTCCATATGGCAAATAAATAAACGCCCATGGATATCTGATATTAAGTTATTTTATGTATAATAAGGACATTGTGGCTAAGTTTCAGAGACAAACAGAAATATCTATCGATTAAATGATGAGATTGATATCTGAGATTTCCTTCAAAATAATGGCAGTGAGGGGCAAAATACAGATGAGACAAGACTGGTTATGAGTTGAAAATTGTTGAAGCTGGGTAACGATCAGTGTTAGCTGATTGGTTTACTTTCTCTGCTTCTGAAAATATTGGAAATTTTCCCTGATAAACTTTTCTTAAAAGAGAAAGATCAAATGAACATAATGTACTAGATACATAATCCGAAAACAATCCTTTATCCAAAGAGGTTTCTTCCATTGTTCTAAATTAAATTAAATGACTTTACATAATACTCTTAACTATAACAAAGCCCGACCTTCTTCCTGAGAAGAGACTTAGCGGTAGCATCTTTTATTTATTCTAACACAGACAAAATGCTACCACAGACAAAACCACAAAAAGAATACAAGAACACATTCACGAAAGAATGACAGTCATTAATATAGAGAAGATAGAATAAAAGAAATGGGTAAGAGAAAATAAGTAATTTTTACTTATTTTCTCATAGAAGCAAGTGGCAAACAGCCCATAATTTGGCTGAGAAACCTAAAACTGTCTAAATAAGGGATTACGCCCACCCTTCCAGGTTATAATTCTTAATTAGGTCCCAAATGTCAGCCTGGGCCAAATCAGGCACAAAAATAAAGTCGTCAATGAACAGATGCTAAAGATCAAAATGAATGAATACAGCAACTATTACAAAAGCTACCGAAATAAAATACAAAGAAATGAACCAAAAAGGATCCACATCTCTACTCCACTTACCCCTACCTATCCCCACTGAAGGACGATTAAGATCAGAAGTATCCCAATTTGACAATAAGTCATTCACAGGTATCTCTAACTATACACACAGTAGTATAAAAAAACCCACCTTTAATCAACTAAAATTTAATTCTGGTACAATCACTACCAGTGTGCTTATTTTATTAATGTTAAGGTAATGCATGTCTACAGTTAAAAAAAAAAATAACAGCAATACAGAAATATGGTTTAAAATCTCCTGCCCTCCTCACACTAAAGCTGTTTTGTACTGCAATATGATCATTACTTAACTACTTATTGAGCATCCTTCCAAAAGTTTGTCAGAGAATTTTTTTTTTTCCTCTCTCTCTTTAGGGCCACACTTGCGGCATATGGAAGTTCCCAGTCCAATCGGATAAGCTGCAGCTGCTGGCCACAGCAACTGGAGATCTGAGCCACATCTGTGACCTACACTGCAGCTCACGGCAATGCCAGATCCTTAATCCACCGAGAGAGGCCAGGGATTGAACCCATATCCTCATGGAGACCCATATCTTCAGATCCCATATTCCTCTTTGTATCTTCTATTTCTTTTATTTTTTTTTTGGCCGCACCCGTAGCGTGCATAAGTTCCTGGGCCAAGGATCTAACCCACGCCACAGCAACTATCCAAGCCACAGCACTGACAAAGCCAGATCCTTAACCCACTCTGCTATAAGGGAACTCCCTCATTAAATGTTTTAAGGAAAAAATAAAATACATCAGGATATGTCGAGTCTCATGTGCTTTAACTCATTTTAACCTAGTAACTGTCAGTTAACTTTTGAAGTTAATTCTAGTAATCTAAAATCCAGGGTCTGTTAGTTAACTTTTGAAATTCCCAAATCAGGAATATACAGTCCAGAATAGTTAAATCTAAAAATGAGAGACATGAGGAGGACAGGAGCCAGGATAGCACTCCTACCTTTACTTTAGTCAGCCCTAGAATGTGTTAGGTGGCATAAGGGATGTCAGAAGTTAGTTTCCATCAGTGAAATGAATGATGTTCAAATTAACGTGCCTTGGCTAGAAACACTGTAAAAGCATTCCCACCTTTGCATGAACACGGTCTAAGATCGGCAAATCCAGAATCCCAATACTCTCCACAGTACACACACAGTCAAGGAGTCCCATCAGCCCTGTGTTCCACCACAGACCAGGTGATTCTGGGGCTAATGCCTACTGCTTCTAATATATGCTACATGTGCCTCCAAAGCACCTTTCCAGCAAGGTCCTTGTTTAGACCACCTACAAGGACAAAGAGCTGGGACTTCCTCAGGCTTCACAAACAGGCTCCTGTGACTGCTTTTGTGCATGCTTCAATGTTTTCATGAATGGCAAAAAAAAAAAAAAGACAAAAAGAAAAGAGGTTTTTTTAACTTGTAAATTGTTAATTTGACTTTTATCATAAACTCTCAGGATACTTCACACTTTGCTTTTGCCACTGACATCTCTGTGTTAGTTATCCTTATACTTATCTCACCCTTTTGGAATTTTAAGTTTTCAGTGCAGGTAAGGGCTATCTATGTTATCTTCCTTTATATTCCCTGCATAGAAGACTTGAATCTAAGGTTCTCAAATATTTGTTGCTGTAATTTACTTTCCACAAATTACAAACCAATATGGAAAACTGATACAATTACATGTGAAGCTTCAATTATGTATTCAATAAATAAACTCCATTAATTAAATACAAATAAATATATGTGGGTCCTAAATAACCAAACCACTATTTCAATTCTTAGACAATCTGGTGGTGTTTTGTAACATAAATTAGTTCTCTGGATACCACACTTCAAAAATAATAATCCACTGTGTTATAAGTTATTAACACCAATTTCAAAGAGCTCAAATCATAACAATGAGTTTCAAAGTAAAAATAAACTGAACAAAAAAAAAAAACCTTTTCAAACCTGCTAAATAATACTGGCATTATATAAATAAAAACTAAATGTTACATAACCAAATCAGAAAAAGGTATTCTTTATTCTGTAGCTAGCAAAGCAGTGAACCTTCACTTTGGTTTAAAACGCATGGCCCACCATTCCATTTTACAACCTACATCACAAAAACTCAGCTCTCAGGCAGTTTTTCTTAACAACCTAGTCAAATGTTCCCTAGTCATTTCCATTTGTAATTGATTGTACAGAAAGAGCTATCCAATGTGTCTGTGTTGGTGGGAAGGGGGCACAACTTAAAAAGCACTGGAAATAAATATATCCCTTTAAGTGTCAGCAAACAAAACACAGAACGTAATACAGAATAATTTGAAACATCAACACTCAAATATCATAGTATAAATAAGACGCCTCTAGGAGTTCCCGTCATGGCTCAGTGGTTAACGAATCGGACTAGGAACCATGAGGTTGCGGGTTCGATCCCTGGCCTTGCTCAGTGGGTTAAGGATCTGACGTTGCCGTGAGCTGTGGTGTAGGTTGCAGACACAGCTCGGATCCCGCGTTGCTGTGCTGTGGCGAAGACCGGCAGCTACAGCTCCTGTTAGACCCCTAGCCTGGGAACTTCCATATGCCAGGGGTGCAGCCCTAGATAAGGCAAAAAAGACAAAAAAAAAAAAAGACACCTCTAGAAATGACCTAATAATTTTCCCCTACCATCTACGTGCAAGCAAACCAAATTTAGGAAAATATATGCTTTAATGGACCTTAAACTTCTTCCACTGCCCCCAAAATTTTAAATTCCAACTATTTTCATACTAACTAGCTCCTAGTTAAAAAAAAAAAGGCACATATATCTTAAAATGGTAAACAACCCATAATTACTTCTAAGTATTCTACAGAGTCCTTCTATTGATCAACAGAATTCCAACAAAAAAAATAAAAAATCCCAGTAAGGGTATTTAATAAATTTCAAAATGATACTTCAAAATGAACAACTATGTATTTTAGCAATAGTTTCCTTGACAAAAAGATTCGCAACCCTTGATCATATTACTCCTACAGACACAAATGTATAGTATTACCATATTCATATACTATATGAATTATTACTATGTTATACTTTAACTCAAATCCTTATCAACTGAAAACAAGATTAACCCAAAAGATTTTCAAAAATGTACTAAAATGCCACCATAGTGTAATTTCTGTTAAAATGTTTCACTTTTCAGTTACTTTTCAGTAATTCTACTGTAATTAAAAAAATAAGAACCTGAACTACTATGTTCCCAAAAGATCAGTGGTCAGCATTAGTTTACAGAGGAAAGTGGTCAAGATAATGCCAATTTCCAATATTCTGATTAAGTTACCACTTGCTGTTTACAATCTTTTAAAGATACTTTAAAGGTCTTACTACAAAAACAATATACTGTATTACTAATTTATTTTTAATCCAAAACCCCAAGCATTGTATATCAAATAACAATCATTCAAACAAAATTCTTTCAATGACTCCAATATAAATTAATCTTACAAAAGCATTCAGAGACTAAGAGAAATCGGCAGTTTGGGCAAAGTATCCTCACACTTAGGAAAGGAATATACAAGTTTAGGGGCAAGTAAGACATACTTATTATTAAATGTTTTAAACCTTCCAAAGCTTTTAAGTCAAGAGTTAATCTAAAACCTACTAATGAAAATTTAAAACCTTAAAAGAAAATCCAATAATATACAGGAGTAAGAATTTTTGAAAGCAATTAGTTTCAGCTAAGTTTCTATCAGAAAGAAAAAAAAAGTATACAAAATGCAGACTCCATCTGTGGTGGTGGGGGCCGTGGGGGGGTGACAAAGATCATAGCTAAAAAGAGAATAATCCTCGGAGTTGTTCAATTCCAGTGTCTGCCCTTGGGTAAGTAGCCTGAACCTACCCGTCAAAGAAAAATCGACTCTTATTTCTAAGAATTTCAGAGAAAAAATTCTGAAACCAACACAGCTCAACATTCCACAAAAAAAAAAAAAAAAAAAACACAGTTTACCAGGATTGTCCAAAAGATGGGTGAAACTAAAAAATTCAGTATTCCTATAGCAGGACTCCAGATCATTCATTCTATTCAGAACCAAGTTGAAACACGTGGTATGAGGTTATGTAATATCAAGCTTTACATTACACATTTCACTGGTATGCTCACAAGGATGCAAGCAAGAACTGCATGTGGTTGCAAGCGGATGCAACCAAGAATTGCATGTGGTTGCAAGCACATACTCTAGACTGTTTTAGTTTAATGTTAAGGCTAATGAGTCCTGACCTAAATAGGTAGGACATCACAAGCATGGGGTCTGAAGCAATGAAGAATTTTTTTTTTAGCTTAACAAAATACTTAGTAGTTTATCAAACTGCCCAGTATTCTATGAAGCCTTCACTCTTCCACAAAACATAATGAAGCTTTACAAGTTTCTCATTTATGTTACCGTAGCCAAATATCAAGAAAGTAAAGCACACTTTCACAAAAAGTATTTGAAAATGCTCGGTTCTTTTATAACTTAAACTCAAAAGTGCATAATAACTGCAGGGCTCAATATTCAAAATTACAATCTGCAATACAAGGTAAAGCACGATTCACTGTGAATACATCTAAATACAAGCGTTCTGACACATGAAATCACCTAGCATTTTATACATTATCCACATAAAACATCAGATTCCATTTATTTCTTCATTACTGTAACCAAAAGCAATAGATTTGGCTAAACTTTTCCAAATGTATTATCTTTGCAAACAATTTCACCAAAACCCTATTATTACTTGGGCAAAAATAAATCACTCCAAAAAAGTGCTCCTTAAGTTTAAATATTTGGCTTAATCTTTTGGAATGACAACTTTGACAGTAGTCAAGTAATTTTAAATAAAATATTTTAAATACTCAGGTTGAAAAAAGATTTTTTTCAAGGCTTAAATCATTTCAGAGCTAGTCGCTCTTCATTTTTCCGGCGATAATTGTAATGAAGTCAATTAATACCTACATAGTCAAAGTTTAATTCAACTTTTGTCTATCGGTCAAAGGGACTGGGTTTACTGAAAAGGATTATTCCTGTTTAGCTTTCTGGTCATTACCTGTGTTTAAAATCCCTTACACTTAAGTTACATTGAAACAAAAACAAAAGTGTAATTTCAGATAAAAGGAATTAGTGACCCTCCTAAATCAAACTACAGACAAAAAATCGGGACAACTAAGTTAAAAAAAAAAAATCAACTGAAGAATAAAATTCAAGGCTTTAGTCATTTCAAACTTCCTTAGCAATTGCAACAATAAAGCCAGGTGTCAAATGCAAAGCTGCTGATTTCAGCTAGGAAAGAAATGTCTAATGAATGCAACACCTATCCCGCACACTCCAAGTTTCACGGTCCCAATCATGAAGCAAGCATACAAATATCATTTCGATCAGATTGTGGTCAAGAGACACAAACTGATGAACACAGATCGAGACTCCACTGCCTTTGTTCAACAGCTTACGGATGGGTAACTAAATGTGCTACAGGTTGATAAGCATTTACCAGGCTTACTAATGTTGCTTTCAAGCTTGAGAAAGGTACAAGCATTCTAGATGCAAATAATCTCGGGTAATTTTTACCAAACATCACCGAGCTACACACTCCGAAGGAGAGGCCTATTCATCGCTACTATTTATTTCCATGTTTACCTCTCCTCCCTCCCCCAAACCCCCCCTTCACTTTCTCCTCCCACCCTGTCCCGCCATCTTGGGCCGATAGGAGCAGCCATTACTTAACTAAATGACAGTGCCAACAACTTTGCACACAAATAAACAGAGACTACACCCCGAATTCTCCCCGGCCTCCCCTGTCAGACACGCAGGAAACGAGGCTCCGGGAAGAAAACACGTTCACAAATGAGTGCAGGATTTCTGCGGCCGAAAGACCCCAAAAGTAAACAAGTCACCTAACTTCAGGTAAAACACAGACCCATCGAGAGGCATGTCAAGAGCCCCCATGCAAACTCTTCACCGCCCTAACCTCCATGCAACTTCCCCCTTCTGGGAGCGGGGACACAAGAAAGCCCCCGACGGTGGGTCAACAGTTGACTTCACGAACAGCCTCCTGGAGGAAAAGATTAAAAAAAAAAAAAAGCCCCACGGGAGGCAAGTAACTCGGAAATGTGGGGGAAATCTGCACGCATTCACGAGCCCTGGACCCTAAACTGCCACCTCGGAGAGATCGTGGCTCGACTTTCCAAAAGCCGCCAAATAACAAGCTTATTTGGTCGACCCGGGGCGGGGGGGAGCTCGGCCCCGAAACGCTGCCGTCTCTGTTCCTCCAGCTACCAGAGGAGAGGGCGATTTCGCAAGGGAGCGGGCGAGGGATCCGGGGGTGGGGGGAGAGCAGAGGCAGGAAATAGTTTTCCGGAAGCCCCTCGGCCATCGTTTGCGGCCACAATGAGCGCCGGCCGGGCCGCGGGGCCCGGGGCGAGCGGGGTGCCGGCCGCGTAGACCGTGTCCGCGCTCCGGCCCGCGGCTGCCTTACCTTGCCCAGTAGGGCCTTCGTCCTGGCGCCATCTTCATGAAACCTCACAAACCCGAAGAGGCGGCTGTAGGGAGAGACACACACGCGACCCGTTAAGGTTCCGGCGGCACCACCGACCCACCCCTGCCCGAGCCCGAGGCCCCGGCGGCGGCGATCACGGCACCGAGAGCGCCAAGCCGAGGTGCCCGCCCCGCCGCCGCCAGAGGCGAGCCGCGCACGGGCCTCCCCAGAGAGCGGCGCCAACCCGTCCGGAGCCGACCGGGCGGGTGACGGCGGTCCGTACCTGTCCAGTCCGCCGAGCGCCTCCCTCTCCTCGGCTGTCAGGCTCGGGGATGCCTCCTCGCTCTCGCCGCTCGCTTTTCCCGCCGCCATTTTCTTTTCCTCATCACCGAAAGCGGCGGCGGCAGCGGCGGCGGTAGCGAGCGACACTCCGCAGGATTTCATGGAAACGCAGCGAATTCACAACTCCAACGCCGACACCCCCCCTCGCGGGCCGGGGCCCGCAACGACGCTCCCAATCTCCGCGCGGGACCGGCACACCAACTTTATCGCCGCCTTCTCCTCCGCCGCGGGCGGCAGCGACGAAAAATCCCAACGCGGCGGCGGTGAAGGCGGCGGCGGCAGGGGCTGCGGAGCCCCCGGGTCGGCAGCTGCGGCGGCTCGGCTTGTAGGGTCACATCGCGGGGGCGGGCGAGGGGCAGCCACGGGCGGGGACGGCGGGAACGGCCGGAGCGCGCGGGGCTGAGGGACACGGGGGGGATTCGTTGGAGACACAAACTTCCCCGGCACCAGCACAAAGTTGTTGTAATTGTGTCACACAGCGAACCCCACGCCGCCGCCGTGACCCCCCCCTCCCCGCCCGGCCAGCGCCGCCAATCGGCTGGGCCCGCTCGCTTCACGTGACCTTTGTTGACTCACGTCAGCCGTGGCTCCACTCAACTTGCTAGCTGCCCAAGCCCCGCCCACCGAGGCCGCCACCGACGGGGAGCGGGACGCACGCCAGTTCTGGCTGGTGGTTGGCTGCTGGGCCCGTCTGTCGGGGCGAAGGGTTGTCACCGAGAGGGAATAGCCGGTTAGGTTGTGCCCGTTAAATATACTGGGGCAGAGAATGGAGGGTCCGGGCCGTGTCACCTCGGGAGCCGCGCCGGGCTCGGGAGGGGGAGGGGAGCGTTGGGGAAGGGCGAGGTCCGGCACCGCCCGCGGCGGGCGCGAGCAGTGAGCGAGGACGTCATGGACGGCCTTTGCCTGCCCGAGAGCCCCGGGGTGGGCCCGGATCGCGGCTCCCGCATTCTGCGCTCCGGGGGTCCCGGCCCCAGAGGGCCCGATAAGGGTCGCGTCGCCGGGAGGCGGTGCCTGGCCCCTGACCTCCGCCCTCCGAAGAAGGCGCACACTTTTGGCACCGCTGGAAATAATGGCCTCAGCGAGGAGTGCATTCGGGGAGCGACTGCCGGCCCCAGTGCTCCGCGCCTCGGGCGGTGCCTTAGGCCAGGCCTCCGCTGCAAGCCCCGATCCCCTCGCTCGCGCCGCAAGTGAAGGGATAAAGGCCCCATGATCCCCGGCCGGAGGGAATGAAGAGTCTCCCACGGGGATCTGGCTCACTGACCACGCTCCCCACCGCCGAAGGTCTGTTGGCGGCACTTTGGGGCCAAATTTTCGTGCTACCTACCTTTTACCAGTAGTTCGTTATACTATTGTAAGGAAAAGCGATGACGAAAAATTGTTAAAGCGACATCTCCAGAATGTTGGTTTCTGTTGCTGTGATCTCAGTGGGGCCTTCATGGAAGAGTTGGGGCTACTTGTAGACAGGCCTAAGAGAAGACATAATTCAGATCCTCATCGAAGCTTGCAGCCCAAAAAACCTTTTTCTATCCCCCCCCCACCAACATGTCTTAGGCAACTGTAACACTTTCTTGTTCTGGCCATAAGGAAATAAAAGTCACTAGTCTGTCTTTCAATCCATAGTATAATTGGGAGGAAAAGAAAACATGCATTCAGTCCATTACTCTTTTCAAAAGACAGATTTAATAAGCTATGTCTCATATAACAGATCTGTTATAGGGCACACCTCCAGTCATCAGGGATAAGAAAAAAATTAATGGACATATGAAGACAAGGTTTCCTTTATAAACACGTACTCTGTATTTTCAATATTGTAACCAATAAACATGATATATTTAACTTGAATGTCAAAATATAAGGAAGATAATTCAGTGCTGACTCAGTAATCCTAGCAGTATTTGGTGAGAAGCTATGGAAATCCCAACTGGTTTTGCACACAAACACGGTTTTAAATTGTTCCCCTGAGACTAGTAACCAGACTAACAAACTATAGTTTTATATGGATTATATTTCATGTTTAATTACTTTCTCTGAAACATCTCTCCCAGTCTTTATGCTAGTCCTTCCATTTTACTTGAATAAGTAAGTACGGGGCTGAATGTTTTCTACAGCTAAATTAATGCATTCATTAACTGTCAAAACAGATGACCTTCAAAGCCTGGGAGACTTTGACACCACTATCTCCCCATCACTATCACACCAAACACGCTCTTAGACTTACACAAATAGAGATAGAAATTTTGCCAGTATTTGGCAATTTTCCTGGAGCTGGTGATTCTTGACTCAGGCCCTTTCCAAGAATTCTTAAACTACCCACCTCCAGCCCCTCAAAACCTTCTTAGCAGCAGAATTGCATGGAGTGAGTGCAATGGGTGGGGTTGCAGTCTAGCAGACCTGGATGCAGATCATTACTCTGCACAGGCTTTGTGTCCTTGGGAAAGTTATTTATCCTCTAAGCCAGAACTGTATGTCTAGTCCAACTACAGATATTCGTCCTCTATCATGAAGCATGAGATAATTTGTATGCAGTAATATAGTCCCTATACCACTATACAATTTTTTTAGATCTTGCACAGTTTGTAATCTGTCAAGTAAATGTATGTAGGTAAAGTGCCAGGCACATAATATGCATTCAAAGACCTCAAAAAAATAGGAACAGGAGTTCCTGTCGAGGCTCAGTGGAAATGAATCTGACAGCATCCATGAGGACGCAGGTTCGATCCCTGGCCTCTCCCAGTGGGTTAAGGATCCGGTGTTGCCATGAGCTGTTGTAAAGGCTGCAGATGTGGCTTGGATCTGGTGTTGCTGTGGCTGTGGTGTAGGCCAGTGTTCCCAGGCTAGGGGCAGCTCTGATTTGACCCCTAGCCTGGGAACCTTCATATGCCATGGGTGCAGCCCTTAAAAAAAAAGTAGGAACAGAGTTCCCATTGTGGCTCAACAAGTTAAAGACCCAACATAGTCTCTGTGAGGATGCAGGTTCAATCCCTGGTCTTGCTAAGTGGGATCTGGCGTTGTTGCAAGCTGCCAGTATAGGTAGCAGATGTGGCTCAGATCCAGTGTTTCTGTGGCTGTGGCTTAGGCTTGCAGCTGCAGCTCCAGTTCAACTCCTAGCCCAGGAACTTCTGTGTCCCACAAGTGCGGGCCTGAAAATAAATAAATTAATAATGTCAATCACCTCCAATGACCTCCTCTTTATCCCTCTCTTATGGATAAGCCCAACACATAGGCAGTTCTAATCTACTTTTTACTGGGGGCATATAATCCAACTTTGCTACATCTCTCTATTCTAAAATTAAACCTTATATCACTTAGGACTGATTTTCGTTTCATAATTATAACTTAATACACTAGGAGCTGGGGAGAGAAATTTGAATTTACCAAGTTGATATAACTAATATATGCAGAGATAAATCAATGTTTTTAAATTATATAAAATTTGTACCATGCCGAGTTGGATTATGGACTAATTAGTGCATCATTTGTAGCAGCATTGTATTAATACTAATGCAAGTACCATCGATTAATATCAGAGAAGAAACCCACTCAATTATAGGAAAATGAATTTAACTTCCTTTCCAACAACTGCTTAACCTGAACTATTTAAGAATATATAGTTCAGGAGTTTCCGTCGTGGCACAGCAGAAACGAATCCAGTTAGGAACCATGAGGTTGCAGGTTCGATCCCTGGCCTTGCTCAGTGGGTTAAGGATCCGGCGTTGCCGTGAGCTGTGGTGTAGGTCGCAGATGCAGCTCGGATCTGACATTGCCGTGGCTGTGGCATAGGCCGGCAGCTGTAGCTCCGATTGGATCCCTAGCCTGGGAACCTCCATATGCCGCAGGTGAGGCCATAAAACAACAAAAGACAAAAATACATAGTTCATTTACAATGTTAGTGCCACATAACCTCTGCAGATAATAAGAAGTCATGTAACAGAGCCATGATTTATCTAGTCTTGTATAGAACTATACTTATCCTTTAAATCAGGTCAAAAATTCAGCTCTTCCCACACTTACTGACGTCATAAAGATTATCCAGCTGATGTCCAAACACGTTGATGACAAAAATAAATATAGGGTTAGAGTTCAGGGCAGATAGCCAAGTACAGACAGATCTTCACGTATTACAAAAACTTTAGTTGTCAAAATAGTTTCAGAACTTCTGAAAAAAGCCTTGACTCCCACACCACCGGGAGCCTAGACATCTGCCTTTACCAAGCTGTAATGAGGCACCTCAAATCCTACCCCCCACCACCACATTGGGAGCCTGGACTTCCACCCCCACCTAGTAGTAATAAGGCATCACTCTCCTTCCTTGCTGAGTTGGTGTCAGAGGAGGCCTACTGGAGAGTCAGAACTTTCACCGCTGCACAGTGATAACAAGGCTGCCACTCCCATGGCATCAGTGGAAGCAATGTGAGCAACAGTAAAGAGACACTCCTATGCCTCCAAGCATAGTGATATCAGTGGAGGCCTATTGGGAAGCCAGAACTTCCATTCACACTCAGCAATAACAAGAACACCCCCCCCCACCTCAACTAGTGTCAACCAAGTTTAAGTGGAGAACCTGGACTTCCACTCCTACCTGGCAGTAACAAGGCAGTGCTTTCCCTTTCCCAACAGAGTGATTCAGAAGAGACCTGCTAAAGCAGAATATTTAGATAAGATCCAGAGTCATATAACAGAATTCCCACATTGTCCAGGTTTCAATGAAAAATCACTCATACCAAGAACCAGGATAATCCCAACATTAATTAGAAAGGACAGTCAACAGATGTGAACACTAAGGTGAACCAGATGTTCACATTATCCGACAATGACTGTAAAGCAATCATAACAGTGTTTCAATGAGCAATTATCAACTAATTCAAAACAAATGAGAAACTCAAAAGCCTTAACGGAGAAATGGGAAATTTCAGCAAAGAAATAGAAGATACAGGATTTCCCTGATGGCTCACTGGATTAAGGATCCAGCATTGTCACTGCTGTGGCTTGGGTAGCTGCTGTGGCACAGGTTCGATCCCTGGCCCAGGAACTTCTACATGCTGCAAGCTTGGCCAAAAAAATAAAAGAAGTAGAAGATATAAAGAGGAACCAAATGGAAATTTTAGAACTGACAAATACAATAATCAGGAGTTCCTGTTGTGGTACAGTGAGTTATTGATCCAGCTCATCTCTGTGGTGTTGACGGTTCAATACCCAGGCCCAGTGCAGTGGGTTAAGGGTCTGGCGTTGCCACAGCTGTGGAATAGGTTGCAGATGTGACTCGGATTTGATCCCTGGCCTAGGAACTTCCATATGCTGCAGGTGCATCTGAAAAAGAAAAGAAAAGAGAAAAATATAATAACCAGGAGTTCTCGACATGGCTCAGCAGTTAACGAACCTGACTAGTATCCATGAGGATGCAGGTTCGATCCCTGGCCTCGTTCAGTGGGTTAAGGATCTGGCATTGCCCTGAGCTGTGGTGTAGGTCACAGACATGACTCAGATCCAGTGTGGCTGTGGCTGTGGTGTAGGCTGGCAGCTGTAGCCTCAATTCAGCCCCTATCCTGGGGACTTCCATATGCCGCTGGTCCAGCCCTAAAAAGACAAAATGTGTGTGTGTGTGTGTGTGTGTGTGTGTGTGTGTGTATGTGTGTGTATGTCTGTAGTAACCAAAATTCAAAACTCAGTCTGTGGGCTTATCAGAATGAAGGGGATAGAAGAAAGAATCAGAGAACTTCAAGACAGAACAATAGAAATGACCCAATGTGAACAACAGAAAAAATAATAATAATAAACAGAGCCTCAGAGATTTATGGGAAGATAACAAAGGACTTAACATCTGTGTCATCAGAGTCCCAGAAGGAAAGGAGAAATAGGTCAGGACCCAAAAGTTATGCAAAGAAATAATGACTGAAAACTTTCCAAGTTGACACAGTTCCTGTCCTGAACTCTTACTTGGAGAGTTGTATAAATAAATTCTATGCCATAAAATAGAGTGATGAGTGCTGTAAGCTTTACCCAGATTTCTGCTGATGCTCATAGAAGAGGCATCTTTATCAGCCTAGAGGTACCAGGTAAAGCTCCTAGAGAATAAAAGATGAATTGTTGGTACTTGGGGGTGGGTACAGGGATGGATATCTTCCTGGCAGAGGCAGCAACAGATCTGAAAAAGTGCAGAAGCTAAGAATATGAGAGTTCTGGTAAAGTCAAGAAGTTGAGTATGGCTGTGACCAAAAGGAAAGAATTGGAAGTTGAAGTTGGAAAACTAGGCAGAACCATGAAAAGTCTAGTAATACCTTACTAAAGAATCATACCAATGTTTATATTATGATTTTAGGCATAGCAACAGTAAGGTTGCTTATTCGTGTTAGTGCTGCTGCATTAAACAGAAGATTTCTTTTCACCTAGCCTTACCAGCTGGCACCAAGCTCAAAGAATATTGACTTGCTGGCTGGTCTTGCCCTTTTGCTAGACCAGGGGCCAGAAAACCATAATCTACAGGCTAAATCTAGCCCACAACCTGTATTTGTACAGCCATTTCATCACACATTAAAATTACGCGAAATTCAAATTTTGGTGTGTATAAATAAAGTTTTATTGGAACACAGTCATGTTCATTCATGTATGTATCATCTATGGCTACTTTCACAAAGCAACCCAGAGTTGAATAAATGCAATAGAGAATGTATGTCTTATCTCTTCACACTGATGCTTAGTGCCTTACAAATCACAATGCTGTTATAACTTGGCAGTATTTCAAGAACCACAGATATAACACCATGACGTATTTTTTTATTACCAGAATATACCTATCGTGTCAAAACCAGAAAAAAGAGAAAAAGGACTTCATATGTCATGCTTTTTAAGGCACCATGGAGTGTAGACTATTTTGTTATCAAATTCAATAGCCAAGCATTTATTATACAATAATGATAGTTTTGCTAAGAGAATATATGTCAATATTATCAGACCACACTCTTCACAATATTCCCTACTAACAGGAAAGCAACAGTGAGAACAATTAGAGAGATTAAAACAGACTATTTTCTCACAGCAGAATTTCTTTACAAAAATAAAAGGTGAATATGAGGCTTCACCGAAAGTAATTTTCTGAGTGGCTCATTTCTTAGGCAAACAAGGAAAGCTGTTTCATTAAATTATGTTTGATTGCAATAGCCAAAGTAATGTGTCCAGTGAAAATAAATTCAAGACTACTAGACTTTCAGCTAGAATAGTTGTGTGAAGAGTTGAGGACATTGGGAGCAACATCAATAGTCAACTAAAGAACAAAGCAGGAGTTCCCACTATGGCTCAGCGGGTTAAGAATCCAACTAGTATCCATAAGGATTTGACTCCGATCCCTGACCTCGCTCAGTGGGTTAAGGATCCAGCATTGCCACAAGCTGCAGCATAGGTTGAAGATGTGGCTCGGATCCCACGTTGCCATGACCATGGCGTAGGCCGGCAGCTGTGGCTCTGATTCAACCCCTCGCCTGGGAACTTCCATATGCCGCAGGTGTGGCCCTAAAAAACAAAAATAAAAACAAAAAGACAAAGCAATTCTTGGCTCTTCATGAGTTAACAGGTAATACTGATATTACTCAGTTGTTCATTCCAAGTGTCAAAGTCTTGTTTGAAATGACTAAAGAATTAGCTCCTGTGCATAACCTGCATGGAACAACTACAAGGGGAAAATATTTTCAAAGAAGCTAAAAAGTACTGATTCCATACAACATGAAGAGGAATCTGCCAAAATGTGTTACAAGCTATAAGTAGTAAAAATATATGTAAAACAGAAAAATGCTTATTTGAACGAATAAAGCTTATGAAAATGTAAGGTGTTTAAACCCTATGGGTATTTATATATTACTCATTAATAATTACTTTGTGGTAACATTTGAAATGATCATGTGTTATTGAACCAGTGACTTCATTCATTCACATGGCCTTAACCACAGTCACTTCTGTGAATTTTTATCCCAAATAGAAATTGAATATCCTGACTAGTTCTATCACACACAGTTCAGTTGTGGGTCTTTTCAGCTCAAGAACAAAACTGAAAATTATTGAATGAGAATAGTCTTCAGCCACTATAATCAAACTATGAATGGCTTTGGAAATTAGCTTTTGTGGGAGACTTGATAATATGTCAATGAATTTCACCAATTCCAAGGTAAAACAACAGTTATATATGAAACTTCAGTAAAATCATTTTGATGATGAATAGCATTGCTTGAATTACAAGTACTGTCAAGCTACTGTATACACTTCCATGCTATGAAAAGTTAAAATAAGAAGCATATTATCCATTCCGATACAGATTTGCAACGGATACATTTTCTAAGCTCAAACCACAGTTCCAAGCAGCATTTTTTAGACCTCAATGCAGTGCAAAGGAAGTTTCTATATTTCAAAATTCAGTTAACTGTTCAATTGAAGAGTTTCTACCTAACCATCAATTGAAAATGATTAATCTGCAATGTAGTGACATACTGAAATGCAAATATCAAGAGAAGAATCTAATAGAATTCTATAGCTGCCTTCCATGCAATGAATATGCTCAATTAAAATCACATACACATGGATTGGTGTCAGTGTTTGGCAGTGCCTATGTGGAAAGACATTCTCAAAAATAAAATACATAAAATCCTTTTACAGATCAGCATTAACAGATGAACATTTGCAAACTAATCTGATGAGAGGGGATTTTGAACCTTAATTAAGCAAATACATATTCCCAAAACAAAGACTTCTATTCTTTTCATTAGTAAACCCATATTAACAAAAAAATACTCAATCATTACTATTATATTTAAAATGTCATCAATAAAATATTTGTGGAAATTTGTTTTCTCTCTTGTTTTAAATGTTTTTAAAAATTTGTTTTCTCTCTTGTTTTAAAAGTTTAATGTCTTTAACTTTGCCTCTTGACCTTCACAATCTAAAATATTGATTATCTGGAGTTCCCTTTGTGGCTCAGTAGTTAACGATCCTGACTAGGATCCATAAGGATGTGGGTTTGATCCCCAACCCTGCTCAGAGGGTTAGGGATTCGGCATTGCCGTGAGCTGTGGTGTAGTTTGCAGAGGCGGCTTGGATCCTGTGTTGCTGTGGCTGTGGTGTAGGCTGGCAGTTGCAGCTCCAATTAGACCCCTAGCCTGGGAACCTCCATATGGCATGGTTGTGGCCCTGAAAAAAAATAAAAGACAAAAAAAAGGTAAATTCAAACTGTGTGTACATTAGTGTGCCTTCCAGCTACAGTCTTGAGATGGAGACTCTTCTGCTATTACTTCCACTGACATATGGTGGATCCAAGTATAAGTGGCTCACCAATCACCTGTAGACAGATATTGAGCCCGCAGAAACCCTTGTTTTTTTCTTTTTTTCTTATTTTTTTCTTTTTGGCCATGCCTACAGCATGTAGAAGTTCCAGGGCCAGGAATCAAACCTGCACCACAGCAGTGATCTGAGCCACAGCAATGACAATGCTGGATTCTTAACCCACTGATCCACAAGGGAACTCCAGAAACCTTTGTCTTATTTTAGGGTAAGGAGAATAATCAGCCCAGAGCTAGAGAAAGAGCACAACATCTAGGGGAAAAAATTGAAGGAAAGGAGAACTTTTCTCTATCAGGATGATCCAGGAGAAAATAGAAAACTATTAGCATCCTTAAAGTTTCCGCAAAGAAAGAAACAGAAAGAATGAAGAGGTGGGACATAAGAAAATCCAACAGGATGAGATGAAAGACAAACAGGGTAAGGAAAATGAGCAAGTACTCTAAAAAGGCAGGACCAAAATTAAAGTACACATTGGAGACAGTAAAGAGGAAAATTTACCTGGCAGAAAACTGAAATTTCTGTCAAGAACAAAGCTGATGCTAAGAAATTAAATGGAGTCTAAAAAGACAGTGACAGTGAGTGGGCTAGCTATGGAGAAAGAATGAGAACCAACCTATGGATAACTTGTGTTCTTAAAAGAGGAACAAAGGCAAATGGAAGAGACATTAAAATAAAGCAGAACAATGTATGTTGATTGAAAAAGACTACTATGTTCTAGGCAAACTCAATAAAAGGGGACACAAAATTGGACACCTCATGGCAAAATTTTAAGCTGCAGTATGAACAGGTCTATAATTTTTTAGGCAAAAAATGAACTCAGATTGCCCAGATAGAAACAAACATCACCCTGTCTGACTATTCGTATCTAGCGTAATATTCATCTGAGTTGTTTTTCAGGTGTAAAGATGTCAGAAAAACACTCTCTGCTATTTAAGGGCTCATACAATACATCACTTTCTTGAAAAAATTGGTTTACAATATTTTTTCAACCGAGAAGCATTGTCAAGCCAAAATAGAAGTTTACCTAAATAATTGCATCGTATTTAATTATAATACAAAATCTAAATCTCAATGTTTTTCTCCAATTAGGTTCTGAATTTTTTAAATAGAAAAAAAAGTGTACGAACCTTAAAACCTGAGTTAACGTTTTTATGGGTTAGAATGGGGAAGGTGGTGAAGATAAAATGTGCTAAATTCTATATCTCTAAAGTATGATTCACTCTGGACCCAGTGATAGGGATAAAGTAGGATGATTAAATAGTCAATTTAGGAGTTCCTGTCGTGGCTCAGTGATAACAAACCCAACCAGTATTCACAAGGACGTAGGTTCAACCTCTGGCCTCACTCAGTGGGTTAAGGATCCAGCGTTGCCGTGAGCTGTGGCGTAGGTCACAGATGAAGCTCAGATCTGGCGTGGCTGTGGTGTAGGCTGGCAGCTGCAGCTCCAATTTGACCCCTAGCCTGGGAATCTCCATATGGCACGCGTGCGGCCCTGGAAAGCAAAAGCAAAGTAAAGCAAAGCAAAGCAGAGCAAAGAATTCAGTAACCTGGCAACAAGGAAGGCCAGGTGCATCCAAGCACCAGACACTCTCAAGCGACAAATCCTGATAGTTAAAACACAAGACAATAGATATGGGGTCTGAATCTTGTTACAGGAAATTAGGAAGTTAGTAGTCCTTGAAGAGTAGCATTTCTGCATGTAGCAGAGACAGAAATACAGGTGAAAGAGGAAAAAACTAGGTAAAAGGGAACATTATACAGAAATCTGAGATGCATGACTGCATTTTAGTATATGTTACCACACTTTTGCTAATACACATATGACAAATGGCACATGACAGTCCCACTTAAACCATATGGGGTCAGAGGAGGAACTAATGATGTAAGCTTTGACGTCCACCCTAAAATGAGGAAGAAGGGGGTCTTCTCTCCTCACCACTTTTTCTTTTTTTCATTCTTTTTTTTTGCTTTTTAGGGCCACTCTGCAGGCATATGGAAGTTTCCGGGCTAGGGGTTGAATCGGAGCTGCAGCTGCCAGCCTACACCACAGCCACAGCAACACCAGATCTAAGGCACATCTGCAACCTACACTGCAGCTCACAGCAACGCCAGATCCTTAACACACACACACACGCGCGCGCACACACACACACACACACACACACACACACACACACACACACACCGAGCAAGACCAGGGATCGAATCCACATCCTCATGGATACTAGTCAGGTTCATTACCACTGAGCCACAACAGGAACTCCCGCCCCACTTTTTCTTTTATTATAAAAGTGTAGCCCTGTTTGTCCTTGGTGGCAGCTGCATTCCTTTGCCAGCCTGTTTGTGTCTCTCACAGGCGTCCTATACTAATAAACTCACTCTTTGCCTGCCACCTTGCCTCACACTGAATTCTTTCTGCGACAAGACAAAAGAACCCAAGCTTCAGTAAGTCCTGACACAAGGTGAGCAGTTTCATCTAAAAGACGGTGGGTTCAAGTCCCAATCTGAGTTTTGGCTGGGTTCGAGGTCCACCGGAGAAGGAGTGTGGTTTCACCAGCAATTAGATAAAAATTAGTTTAAAGAACAACTTAAAGGCCCATGCCAGGTAATATCTTTACCGTATCAATTCAGGAAAGAGAAAGGTGTAGTAAAAAAGTACAAGTTTCCCATTCCTCCAGGTAACTGCTTTCATTTCAATTAATAAATAAAGTTAAAACAGTGGAGAAGATTAAAACAAAACTGAAAATAAAGAAAATGGAAGCAAAATGCTAATAAATAAGTCACAGAACAAAATGGCATAAAACCAAAGATTTCAGAATTTTAAAATGTAAATCCCCTATTAAAAGACTTCGTTGAGTAAAAGAGATTAAGTATAATCTAGTCACAGGACGCATACTACTTAAAAAATAACGTAACATGTTACAAAGTAAAAAAATAGGCAAAGATATATTAGATAAATGCAGACCAAAAAAAGGAAGGGGGAGGGGTTGGTAATATTATCAAATCAAGACAAAAAGCATTAATCAGGCAAAGAGAGCTAATTTTTTTTTCTTCTTTGGCTGCCCCAAGGCATATGGAGTTCCCAGGCCAGGCTCTCAAATCTGAGCCTTGGTTGCAGTCTACACCCCAGCTGTGGCAACGCCAGATCTTTAACTCATTGTGCCAGGCTGAGAATTGAACCCATGTCCGTGCCGCTGCAGAGACACTCTCGATCCCATTGTGCCACAGTGGGAACTTCAAGAGTTAATTTTATATTAGTAAAAGGGTACAAATAAAATTCTCAATGTCTTGACCTTCAATGCCAGACTATTATATCATCAAAATATACATAAAAAGGAGTTCCCTGGTGGCTCAGGGGGTTAAGGATTTGGCATTGTCACTGCTGTAGCTTGAGTTGCTGTTGTGGCACAGGTTTGACCCCTGGCTCTGGAACTCCCACATACCGTGGGCATGGCCAAAACAAATATAAAATATACATATATATGCTATTAGAAACTGTATTAGTCAAGGTTCTCCAGACAAAACTAGCAGAGAGAGATTATTTGAAGGAATTGGCTCGTGTCATTGCGTGGGGACTGGCAAGTCCAAGATCTATAGATCTGTAGGGGGGCCAACAGGCTAGAAACTCAGATAAGAGTTGATGTTGCAGTCTTGAGTCCAAGATCCGCAAGACAGGCCAGCAGCTTGAAAACTCAGGCAGAGATTCTATTGCAGTCTTGAGACAAAACACCTTCTTCTTTGGGAAACTTCAGTCTTTGCTCTTAAGGCCTTCCAGTAACTGGATGAGGCTCACCCACATAATGGAGATAATCTGCTTTTAGTTAAAGTCAACTGACAAATCTTAATCCCATCCACAAATACCTTCACAGCAACATCTAGACTAGTGTTTGACCAAACAGATGTGCACCGTAGCCTAGCCAAGTTAATCCTAGAAATATAGGGAGAAATTGACCTACAGACAATAGCAATTTAAAACATACCTCTTAGTTAATGGGGATATCAAGCAGATGAAAAAATAAATATGGGAGTTCCCGCTGTGGCACAATGGGTTAAGTATCTGTCCTAGTCTCTGCAGTGGCTCTGGTTGCTGCTGAAGCACAGGTTTGATCCCTGCCCCTGCAACGTGGGTTAAGAAATCCAGCATTGCCGCCGCTATGGCTTAGGTCACAGCTGTAGCTCGGATTCAACCCCTGGCCCAGGAACTTCCATATGCTGCACGTGTGACCAAAAAATTAAAATTAAATAAATAAATAAAGGAGATCCTGCTGTGTTGAAACAGCAGCATCTTGGGAGCACTGGGACACGGGTTCAATCCCCAGCCCAGCCCAGTGGGTTAAGTATCCCGCATTGTTGCAGCTGCGGCTAAAGTCAGGACTGCCACTTGGATCTGATCCCTGGCCCAGGAACTCCGTATGCCATGGGGAGGCCAAAAATGAAATAAATAAATAAATAAATAAATAAATAAGAATGTAAGGAATATGAATACTATTAAAATACATATTATGGATTACATAGAAACTATATGTGAATATAATATATATTTTCTTATATAATAAATTATATATAGGAGTTCCCATGGTGGTTCAGTGGTAACGAACCTGACTAGTATCCATGAGGATACAGGGTTAATTCCTGGCTTCGCTCAGTGGGTTAAGGATCCGGCGTTGCCATGTCTGTGGTGTAGGTCACATATACGGTTTGGATCCCACATTACTGAGACTGTGGCATACTCCCCCAGCTACAGCTCCAATTCAACCCCTAGCCTGGGAACTTCCATACGCTGCAGGTGACAAAAAAAAAAAAAAAATTGTATATAGATGAGAATTGTGGTAGCAATCTGAAAAACAAGTAATATTGGATCCATATTTCATACTTTGCACCAGAATATATTCCACATAGATCAAATATTTAAATGTTTAAATTGAAACCATGAAAGTACTTGGAGAGCCATGGTAGACTTTTTAGTATAATCTTAGAGTGTGGAAAGCCTTTTTGGAAATGACACAGAACCCAAGAGTCATAAAAATAAAAACATACATACCTACATACATACATAAATTAGACTAAATAAAAGTTACCTCTGCCTGGCAAATGCCATTCTAAGCAAAGTCAAAGGACACATGAAAAATTGGAGGTAATATTTGAAATTCTTATCACAATCGAAAGCCTTACGTCTCTGAGTTCTTACAAATAAATAAGAAAAAAAAGACTAACAGTCTAATAAAAAATTGATATGAGCAGCCAGTTCATAGAAAGAAAAATACAAATGGCTCTTAAAAGAATCAAAGGATGTTAGAATTCTGTCTTAATAAAAGACAAACAAATTAAGGGTAAACTGAGATACCATTTTTCACTAGTCAGAATGGCCAAAGATACAAAATATAATACCCTATGCTGCTGACTCTGAGGAAGCAGGCAGTTTGATACATTGCTGATAGGTATTAATAACAGCCATAGGAATTAATCTAGCCATGCTTATCAAAATTGCAAAGTAAGAAATTATTAGAGAGGAGTTCCCACCGTGGCACAGTGGAAATGAATCCTACTAGGAACCACGAGGTTGCGGGTTCAATCTCTGGCCTCACTCAGTGGGTTAAGGATCCTGCGTTGCCGTGAGCTGTGGTGTAGGTCGCAGATGCGGCTCGGATCCCGCATTGCTGTGGCTGTGGTGTAGGCCGGCAGTTGCAGCTCCGATTAGAACCCTAGCCTGGGAACTTCCATATGTCGTGGGTGCGGCCCTAAAAAGCAAAAAGCAAAATGTTGGAAGTCCTAACCCCCAGTACCTCAGATATTTGGAAATAAGAGTTGTTGGAATCATACTGGAGTAGATGGAGCCACTAATACGATTGGTGTCCTATAGGAAGAGGGAAATTTGGGCACAGCTATGCACAGAGAGAAGGCAGATATGAAGACACAGTAAAGGATGTGGCCACACAGCCATCGGAGTGAAGCATCTACAAGTCAAGGAATGTCACGGATTGCTGGATTGCCAGTAAACACTAGACGACAGGAAGAGAAAAGGAAAGAGTCCCCCCACCCCTGACAGCTTTCAGAGGGATCATGGCCCTGGAGAGACCTTCATTTAGGACTCTGGCCCCCAGAACTGTGAGAAAAAAATTTTCTGTTGTTTGAGGCTACCCAGGTGTGGGTATTTTGTTACAGCAGCCCCCAGGGAGGTAATACAAACACAAATATCTTCACAGGTGAATGTAAAACCAACTGGGGTACAGGGGTACGTCCTTACAATGGGATACGACAGGGGTGAATCACGAAGACTGAGCCAGCCACCAGAGGTTGCCTTCTGTGTGATTCCATTTATGGAATGTTCTGGTAAAGCCAAGAATACTGGATGAAGAACATATCCGTGCTCACCAGAGGTTTGGGGGGGGGGCAGAGTTTGACTACAAAGGGAAAGTCTGAGGAAAATTTTGGAGTCAAGGAACTGCTCTGTACCCTGAGTGCGAAAGCGGCTACACAAATCTACGCATTGTTAACAGTGACAGAACTCTGGGTCCCACGAGAGGTAATTTTATGGTCTGTTAATTTAGCTATTAAAAAAAAAATGAAAACACATGCAGATGTACATACCCAAACACATTTCTTTTTAAAATGCTCGAAAAGGAGTTTTCCTTCTGGGTTTCTGCCAGAAAGGCTGCTTTGTGGGGGCTCGGCCGCTCTCGCCCTTGTATTCTGTGAGCCTGCTCTTCCATCTATAAATGGAGAGAATCCATCTAGAGCAGAGGTTTTCATAGCGACCCCTTCCTCGCCCCCCCCACTCTCCCCGATTGCATCCTAGGGCTCTCCTTTTGTGAGAGTGGGAGTGGAGGAGGGTTTGGATCAAAAGGTCTTTCAGAGGTCACTG
>PVHT020000193.1:4724337-4750914 GCA_004024745.2 Catagonus wagneri
ACCCTCTCACCCCACCCCTCCCACAGCACCCCCGCCCCTGCCAAAAAAAAAAAAAAAAAGAGAATAGCTGCTATGCCCAAGCCAGAAACAGATGCCTGGGAATTTTGAACAATTCTGGATTTCAGGGCCTACTTCTGGGGCCCACTCCTTTATCCCTTTGGCCAGTGTCCCATGGATCCTGGTGGATCCCAGGGGCCCTGGCTCTAATGGTCAGTGATTCTAAATAAGGCCTTTTGGGAGCTCGAAATCTGGCACCGTGCGTTAAGAATCCGACTGCAGTGGCTCAGTTTGATCCCCAGCCTGGTGGGGAGGTAGGTTAAAGGATCCAGGGTTGCTTCAACTGTGGTGGTGTCATAGGTCACAGCCGTGGCTGGGATTCAGTCCCTAGCCTCGGGACTTCCATATGCAGCCATTAAAAAAATAAATTAAGACTTTGGGGGCCGGGGGTGGGGTGGGGTGGGACAGGGAGCCCTGAATGCTGTTTGCTTCTTGTTCGCACACGGATTAAACACAATGACGCAGTGGGAACTCTGCAAAGGCTCTAATCTAGGCCTCCTCTTAGGGTGGCTCTGAAAGAACCTTAAACCATTTGTTTTTACAGACAAGGTGATTTTTTTTTTTTTTTTGGAAGAGTGCTCTGTAGACCACAAAGGGCTGTGCACAGATGGGGGAAGTGCTACCGTGAAGATGAACGTGCTGACCCCCCAGCCAACAGGGCCAAAGAGTATCCTTTAGAACAAGAGCAGCCCTTTCCTCTAAGCATGAAACCGTTCCCCTACTAGGTCCCATACTAAGGAATCGAATCCCCACAGCAACCCCGGGGAAAGACAGGCTGTCCCTGCTTTGACAGGTGAGGAAATGGAGGCTCTGAGAGGCCCCAGTCTTAACGGCAGGGGGTGACAGTGCCAAGTCCCGGCCAGCAGCTCCAGCCTACTACACCAAGGCCCATGAGAGGAACTGAGGCCTGGTGTCCAGTTTTCTCTTTTTCTTTTTTAGGGCCACAGCCGCAGCATGTGGAAGTTCCCAGGCTACGGGTCAAATCAGAGCTGCAGCTGCAGGCGTATGCCACAGCCACAGCAGCGCCAGATCTGAGCCACGTCTGCCACCTATGCCGCAGCTTCCTCAACCCACTGAGTGAGGCCAGGGATAGAACCTGCATTCTCACAAGCACCATGTCAGGTCCTTAACCCACTGAGCCACAGCCAGAACCCCTCTTTCTCTCTCTTTGCAAGTGCCCTGGAGAAGGGGATTAATGTTCCTTTTGCACAAAGGCTGCTGAGGGTTGTCATAGAGTAAAGCACCAGCAAAAATATTTTCAAATTTATTTAATGGGATGGGTTTTTTTTTTGGAAACTGTTTTATATGTATATCTAATCTAGAAAACCCGAGTTGGGTGACTGTAGTTGAAGGTGGGGGCACGGGTGGACTGAGGCTCTCCCAAGAAACCCACTTATCCAGTAGCTTGGCACTTATAAGCACATGGGGATGCCAAGATGTCTAGGGCTCTGACTTTGAGTTGGGAAGAACCAGGTGGGATTTGGGGAGACCCATCCCTGGGTTAGTCAGCCTCCGGCAGATCCCAAAACACAGGTCTTTCTGAACCGGGCACCACCTTCCCCAGCCTCCTCTGGGGCCAGGCCTTGCCACTCACAGGATAAGAAACACTGTCACCATTTTACATTGAAGGAATTTTATTCTTTAAAGATAAAGCATTCTAAGCTAAAAACTTTCCCCCTCCCCGCTGCCCCCTTTTCACTTGCCCTTCTAAAAGGCGATATCTAGTTTCTTTACCAACAAAAGTTCAAGGTTCAGTTCAGTGTTGGAGTAGGATTTGCAGCAGATGTCAGGGGCTTGGCCGCGAATAGCTCACATCGGCATCATCAAGCAGACTTCTTTCTCGTAGATGTCAGGAATCATACCCACCGGGGAATCGACCATGTGAACGGTGTTCTTACTAAACAGCTTGAATTCGTAATGGATCAGCTGTTCCCAAAAGCCGTTGTTGGGCCGCACGATGGGGCGGCACGACTTGGTCCACGTGTGGGCGTCCAGCAGCGACATGGAGTGGTACTTCATGAGGTAGGCGAGGCAGAGAGCGGCAGAGCGGCTCACCCCCGCGGCGCAGTGCAGCAGCGTTCGGCCCTGCTTCATTTCCACGCTGTGGATCTGATCTGCGATAGGGTCAAAAAAGTCGTAGAGGCGCGAGGTAGGAGCATCCGCCACCGGCACGTGTACGTACTGGATGCCTTCGAAGAATATGTTGGCTACCTCCATGGACACATTGATGACTGTGGTGATGTGGTTAGTAGACAGCATGAGTTTGCTGTTGGCTGCCGCACCATTGCCGATGTATAGACTGCTGGTTATCTGGGAGAGGCCGTGGACTGCGGGCTGCTGGACAGCCTGAGCCGAGAGGGGACACGGGGGTGTCGTCATCAAGGCAGCAGGACAGCGGTCTCTCTGGGCTGGATCGGGGCACTGCTCCTGGGAGCGAGTTCAGGAAGCGTCAGCTCCGTCAGGTCCCTGGAGAGGGTCTGGGGACAAGTACACCGGTCACTGGTCACCACCCCCTACTGTATCCACGCCCGCGCCCCCGCCCCCTGCCCAGTGCAAGCCGTCACAATCCCTCACTGCCCTTCCCACTGGTTTCCATGGCAATGACAGCTTGCTACAGGGAGGACTTGGCCGCAGGGTCGGGTCTTTAGAGAAACACCAGCTCTCTCTTCTTTTTATCTTTCTTCAGAGTCATTTATGTTTTGAGCGGAATTCTTATCTGTCTTGGTGTTTTAAAACGTTCTGTTACCAGATATCTATATTATGTCTCAATTATTGGACCACAGCGAACACAAAATCTAGGACTGCTTCTATTTTATTGTTGTTGAAGAACAGGGCTTACACTTTTTTCTACAAAGTAACAGTATCATATTTTAAATTGGGGCACAGCATTTGGCTCATGTGATATGCTAATCTCTGTAAAACTGCAGCGAGATAGGGCTTTGGCTGGGCTTGGTGAGCTGGCCTGATACTTCTTTGTTGATTGTAGCCATAGAATTATGTCCCCGCTCACAGACACATCAGGACTGTTTTTAAGGGAACATGGCTGATATATAGCCCTTTATCTATGAGTGAAGTTGGCCTGTGGTGAGCAGTTGTGACTAATTTAGCTGTGTCAATGTCCATTTGTGCATACGGCCCAAATGATTTATTACTTGATTCTACTGTATTACCTGAAACAACAGCTCAAATTATCTTGTCTACTTTCTCCAAAAAGAATGTCGGCGGGCTTGTAAACTACAAGTCCTTTTGAGTAGCCCGATGGCCTCTTCCCAGTAATGTTCAAAATTCTGGAACAAGTCAATGCTACATCATAACTGGGCCCAAAATAGATTTTTAAAACACTCCCTGAGATTTGCATTTCCTCTCAGCTAAGATTTTTGTAGACTTTGACTGAAGATTCAAAACAACTCTAACCTAAAACTAACAAATTCTTTCACAGAGCAGTTAAGAGACTCATTACCCTTCCCCAGCACGCTTTACCATTTGGGGTTGTGTGCAAAGGTGTGCTCCTTAAAACTTAAAAAATTGGAGTTAAAAAACAACAACAACAACAAAATAATCCCATACACCATTCTTTTTTTTTTTTTTTGCCTTTTGTCATTTTATGGCCGCACCTGCGGCATGTGGCGGTTCCCAGGCTAGGGGTTTAATCGGAGCTGTGGCCACTGGCCTGCGCCGCAGCCACAGCAACGCAGGATCCGAGCTGCGTCTGCAACCTACACCACAGCTCACAGCAACGCCGGATCGTTAACCCACTGAGCAAGGGCAGGGATCGAACCCGCAACCTCATGGTTCCTAGTCGGATTCGTTAACCACTGAGCCACGACGGGAACTCCTTTTTTTTTTTTTCCATACACCGTTCTTAAAGACAAATATGGCTTATATTAAATAGATTTTTTTTTCCAACCAATATGCTGTGATGCCCTTTCGGCGGAGGGATTTGGGAGGTCTTAAAACTCCACTGTAGAGAGACAGACTCACAGACACAGAGAACAGACTTGTGGTTGCCTAGGGGGAAGGGGGAGGGAAGGGAAGGACTGGGACTTTGGGATTAGCAGATGCAAACTACTATATATAAGGTGAAATAAACACCCGGAATTATATTCAATATCTTGTGATAAACTGTAATGGAAAAAATATGAAAAAGAATATATATATATATATGTATCTGAATCACTCTGCTGTACAGTAGAAACTAATACAACATTGTAAATCAACTATACTTCAATAATTTTTTTTTTTTTTTTTGTCTTTTGTCTGTCTAGGGCCACACCCGTGGCATATGGAGATTCCCAGGCTAGGGGTGGAATCGGACCTACAGCTGCCAGCCACAGAAAGGCCAGATCCAAGCCCCGTCTGCGACCTACACCACAGCTCACGGCAAGGCCGGATTCTTAACCCACTGAGCGAGGCCAGGGATCGAACCCGCAACCCCATGGTTCCTAGTTGGATTCGTTTCCTCTGTGCCACGACGGGAACTCCAATAAAAATTTTTTAAAAATAAAAAACCTCCACTGTAAAACTTCTCCTGGGTAGGAGTTCCCACTGTGGCTCTGACTAATATCCATGAGGATGCAGGTTCCATCCCTGGCCTGGCTCAGTGGGTTAATGATCCATCATTGCCAGTAAATTATGGTGTAGGTCACAGATGTGGCTCGAATCCCACGTTGCTGTGACTGTGGCTTAAGCCAGCAGCTGTAGCTCTGATGCAACCCCTAGCCTGGGAACTCCCATATGCCACATGTGCGGCCCTAAAAAAAAAAGAAAGATTTCTCAAGTCAGTAGACAAGGCTCCTTCCTTCCTGATCTAAGCCTGCCTTTCCAATCTCATTCATTCATTGACTCACCAGATTTTTATTAAGGCCTGTGTGCTAGGTCTTTCCACTTACATAAATCTTCAGTTCTGACCAAAGAAATGGAATGTTCTTGGTAGCTGGCAAAATATACACTCCTGCTTCCTTACTTTTGCCCAAACCATTCCTCTCGCTTGAGAAAACTTTCCTGCTTGAGAAAATTTTCCCACTCCTGCCTACTTACTGAACTCTTTCCAAGCCTCAAGAATTATCTCAGTTAATTTTTAAAAAACCATTGGAAATTCCCGTTGTGGCTCAGTGGTAACGAGCCCAACTAGTATCTATGAGGATGAGGGTTCAATCCCTGGCCTTGCTCAGTGGGTTAAGGATCTGGCGTTGCGGTGAGCTCTGGTATAGGTCACAGACGTGGCTCAGATCTCCAGTTGATATGGCTGTCGCATTGGCCAGCAGCTATATATCCGATTCTATCCCTTGCCTAGGAACTTCCATATGCTACAGGTGTGGCCCTAAAAGATAAAATTAAATTAAAATAAAATAAAGCATCAGCTGAGCATCCGATCTGTGTCAGGTACAGTTCTAGCATTGTGTAGATGCAACACAACACACACAGGCCCAGATATCAAAGAGCTTATAGTCTAGTTAGAGAGATACATAGTTATGAAAGAGTCCAGAAGAGAGGGTGATTCATTGTTTTATGTGTGCATGTGCTTGGGGACTGGGAGCCGTTCGGGGATGTCATGAAAGGCTTCACTGAAAACATGACCTGGAACAAAAGCTTTTTATTCATTTGTTTGTTTTTATTATTTATTATTTACTCGCCCATATTTTGTCCCAGTTTTTGTTCTGCAAAATTTCAAACCTACGGGAAAGCTGTAAGAATGAAATAATGAGCACCTGTTTACCCTTCACCTATATTTTCTCTATTGTTAACACTTCACCGTCACATTTGCTTTTTCTCTCTCTTCAGATGTACAAACGTGCATATTTATCTGTTTGCTTGTTTCTTTTTGCTGAGCCATTGTTAACTGCAAACATAGCAACACTTTAGTCCTTTCAGACAAGGACATTCTCCTCCATAACCACAATACAATGACTGTATTCAGAAAATGTAACGTTGACCCAACATTTTTATCTAATATATAACCCATATTCAAAATTCCCTAGTCCTCCCAATAATGTTATTTGTAGCTGTTTTTTTTTTTTTCCTCTTTGATCCAGGGAATTAAGGATCACACAGTGCTCTTAGTTGTTATGCTTCTTTAGCATCTTTTAATTTGGAACAGCTTCTGAGCCTTTTGTTTGGCTTTGGTCTCTTCTGGCCATTTGATGTTTTTGAAGAGTTCAGGCCAGTTTTGCAGAACATCCTTCAATCTGGAAGTGTTTGATCGTTCCTCTGGATTATTTTTTGGCAAGAATAGTACAAGACTGTGTCATTCTCAGTACGTCGTACTGGGGACATGTGATATGCTTGCCTCATTGATGATGGTGATAAATTTGACCACCTGCTGAAGGTGGCGTTAACTAGGTTTCTACATTATAAAGATAACTTCTAGAGTTCTCTTGTGCTGCAGCGTGTAAAGGATCCAGTGTTGTCACTGCAGCGGTTCGGGTGGCTGCTGTAGTGAGGGTTCGATCCCTAGCCTGGGAACTTCCACATGCTGCAGGTGTGGCCAAAAAAAAAAAAAAATTAAAAAAAAAATAAATAAAGGACACAATGGAATCTACTCAGCCATAAAAAAGAACAAAATATTGCCATTTGCCTTAACATGGATGGAACTAGAGACTCCCATACTAAGTGAAGTCAGAAAGGGAAAGACAAATACCATATGATATGCCTTATAACTAGAATCTAATATACAGCACAAATGAACGTTTCCATGGAAAAGAAACTCATGAAATTTATGGTTTCCAAATGAGACAAGTTATGGGGTGGAAGGAAGCACTGAGGGTTTGGGATGGAACTGTTACAAAATTTGGTTGTGATGATTTTTTGTACACCTATAATTGTAATAAAACTCATTAAATAATGGGAAAAAATCCTTCCCTGCCCCCAGGTAAGAAAGATATTTCAGTATATTTAAAAAAAGAAAGAAAAAGAAAAGAAGCTCATGGACTTGGAGAACAGACTGTGGTTGCCAAGGGAGAGGAGGAGGGAATGGGATGGACTTGGGATCTGGGGTTAATAGACGCAAACTATTGCATTTGGAATGGGTAAGCAATGAGAGCCTGCTGTATAGCACTGGGAACTATATCCAGTCACTTGCCATGGAACGTGAGGGAGGATAATGTGAGAAAAAGAATGTATATGTAAGACTGGGTCACTTTGCTGTACAGTAGAAATTGACAGAACACTGTAAACCAACTATAATGGAAAAAATGAATATCATAAAAAATAAATAAAAGGAGTTGCATGTTATGTTGTCTTAGGGATAGATAGAGTAGGTGGTCCCCATCAGAATGCTCTAAGGCACAGGTACTGAGTACTGAGAGTTGTATTTTTTTTTGTCTTTTTGCCTTATCTGGGGCTGCACCCGCGGCATATGGAGGTTCCTAGGCTAGGGGTCGAATCGGAGCTGTAGCCGCTGGCCTTCGCCACAGCCACAGCAACGCGGGATCCGAGCCGCGTCTGCCACCTACACCACAGCTCATGGCAACGCTGGATCCTTAACCCACTGAGCGAGGCCAGGGATCGAACCCGCAACCTCATGGTTCTTAGTCGGATTTGTTAACCACTGAGCCACGAAGGGAACTCCTGAGAGTTGTATGTTAATTCCACTTCCCTGTGGCGCTGAGGCAGTTGCACCTCTGTATACAGCCAGCAGCAAACCAGCTTCCTAGGACTGGTTGCTGGGCTCAGTCTTGTGCTTGGTTTCTGGATGGTGAAGGGAGACAGATATGAATGTGGAAGTCTTTAAATAACATTCTTCAGTCCAGAAAACAGATAATATGAGAAAACAGTTGTGGTTTATTTGTTAGGTGAAAAAAATCAGTTTATAAAAAGTAGTAGTGGGAGCTCCCTTCTTGGCTCAGTGGTTAACGAATCTGACTAAGAACCATGAGGTTGCGGGTTCAATCCCTGGCCTTGCTCAGTGGGTTAAGGATCCGGCGTTGCCGTGAGCTGTGGTGTAGGTCACAGACGCGGCTCGGATCCCGCGTTGCTGTGGCTGTGGCGAAGGCCGGCGGCTACAGCTCCTGTTAGACCCCTAGCCTGGGAACCTCCATATGCCGCAGGTGTGGCTCTAGATAAGGCAAAAAGACAAAAAAAAAAGTAGTAGTAATTGGGAGTTCCCTTATGGTGCAGCGGGTTAAGGATCCAGTGTGGTCACTGCTGTGGCTCAGGTCACTGCTCTGGTGCAGATTCAGTCCCTGGGAACTTCTACATACTGCGGGCATGACCAAAAAAAAGGTAATGATTTTTTTGTAAAGGTGAAATATATACATATGTATATTAATATATGTATATATATGCATATATATCACAAGTATATTAAATATTAGTGAATCCTGTTTAGGGAAATATTAATATCAAAAGCTGTCCTGGGTATATACAGAGTAAGAATTCAACGAATGTCAAATATTAATTTGGTATTATATTTGAGCAATGGGATTAAAGGGGATGTTCTTTTTTTGCTTGTCTATATTTTTAAATTTTTAAAAATAACTTGTTAGTTTTATAATTAGAAAAAATGAATCAAATGTGTTTAGACATCATCAATAGATACCTTTTTTTGGCCTGTAATATTAGCAAAGGTGAAAAATATTTACTTCGTGGCGATGGAATTCAGAGAAATGATCGCTTTCCTCCGTGGCCGGGGTTGGAGACAGGGAGAGTAACACTGGTCAGACCACGTGGAGATGAGGATGTAGAGCAAAGAAAACTCTCACAGTAGTGATGGCATCTATTTGGAAACCAGTGCAGTAAGGCTGAAGATACACACAGCCTATGCCACAGAATTCTAGCCCAGGTAGAAACTCTTGCTCATATACATAAGAAGATATTTACACTAATAGTTATTGCAGTGTTATTTATCTATTTATTTATTGATTGATCTATTGTTTTTTTAGGTTGCACCCACGGCATGTGGAGTTTCCCAGGCTAGGGGTCCATTTGGAGCTGCAGCTGCCGCCCTACACCACAGCCACAGCAACGCCAGATTCTTAACCCACTGAGCAAGGCCAGGGATCGAACCTGCATCCTCATGGATGCTAGTCGGGTTCGTTAACAGCTGAGCCACCACGGGAACACCGCAATGTTATTCATCATAGTGAAAAAATGGAGGCAGTAAAAACGTCTACCAAGAAGGAAATGAAAATTTGACAACATAGTCATATAAAGAATACTGTACAGACAGCTATGAAAACGAATGAACTATAGCTACATGTGTAAACCTGGATAAGCCTCAAAGGTATAACGTTGTACAAAAAGCAAGTTGCTGGAGAAAATGTGTAACATGAAGTTTAAAAACAAGTACAACACTATCACACATTGCTTACACATGCAGATACCTATAAATGCATATACGTATTCATATATGTATATATATATACTTGTACGGAACTAAGAAACACCAAATTGAGGACCGTGATCTCTCCAGGGAAAGAAATGGATCTGGGTGAATGAGATAGTGTGTTTCAATGTCTTAATATTTTATTTTGTTAAGAAAATAGATTTGGGAGTTCCTATTGTGGCTCAGTGGGTTACCAACCCGACCAGTATCCGTAAGGTATGGGTTCAACCCCTGGCCCAGCTCAGTGGGTTAAGGATCTGGCGTTGCCATGCCATGAGCTGTGGCTCAGATCCCATGTTGCTGTGGCATAGGCTGGCAGCTGCACCTCTGATTGAACCTCCCCCAGCCTGGGAGCTTCCATACGCCACACGTGAGGCCCTAAAAAAAAAAAAACGAAAAAAAAGAAAAAAAAAAAAAGAAAAGAGACCTGGATTTCTCACTGTGGCACAGTGGATTAAGAATCCAACTGCAGCTGCTTGGGTTGCTGTGGATGCGTGGGTTCAATTCCCTGTGCCCCTGGTGCAGCCATTAAAAAGAAAAAGAAAGAAAGATGGAAAGAAAGAAGGAAAGAAGGAAAGAAGAAAGAAAGAAAGAAAGAAAGAAAGAAAGAAAGAAAGAAAGAAAGAAAGAAAGAAAAGGAGAAAGAAAGAAAAGGAAGGAAAATAGATCTGAAGCAAATATGACAAAATGTTAAGTCTGACAAACTGGATGTTGGGTATCCAGGTATTTATTATCATATCCAGCAGACTTTAGGATTGCTTGAAATATTTCATAATAAAAACAGATGGGGAAAAACACACATGTGCTTTGAACTAGCAATTTCCCTGCTGAAAATTTATGTATTTATTCTAAGGAAATCCTCACAAATGTGTGCAGAGATCTACTTACCAATATGTTCATTGTAAGTAGTATTATTTACAATATAAAAAACTACAGACAACCTAATCTAGGAATAAGGCCTTGTTTAACTAGATTATGAAATCTTGGTAAGGTAAAATATAATGCAGCTCTTAAAAAGATTACCTAGAAGAATATTTATTGCCCAGGAAAATTCCATACTATTTCATTAATAGAAAATACTGTAAAACAGTTTGAGCTCAGTAAAATTAAGTAATATCTTTTATCTACGTACATGGATTAATGAAGGGCAACAGGCTCAATTGTGTCTTAGGAGCACTGGGACGCAGGTTTGATCCCTGGCTCGGCACAGTGGGTTAAAGATCTGGTGTTGCCACAGGTGAGGCTTCAGTCAAGACTGCAGCTCAAATCTGATCCCTGACCCAGGAACTCCATATGCAGCGGGGCAACCAAAAGAGAAAAACAAAGAAGCATACGCACAAAAATATCCATAGTCGGGAGTTCCCTTCGTGGCTCAGTGGTTAACGAATCCGACTAGGAATCATGAGGTTGTGGGTTCAATCCCTGGCCTTGCTCAGTGGGTTAAGGATCCGGCGTTGCCGTGAGCTGTGGTGTAGGCTGCAGACGCGGCTCGGATCCCGCGTTGCTGTGGCTGTGGCGAAGGCTGGGAGCTACAGCTCCTGTTAGACCCCTAGCCTGGGAACCTCCATATGCCGCGGGTGCAGCTCTAGATAAAGGCAAAAAGACAAAAAAAAAAAAAAAATCCATAGTCATTCTTTCTGAGCAGTGTTACTACAGATGCTTTTTATTTTCTGGATTCCCCCAAATGGTAATAGTTTATAATTAGAAAAATAATACATTTAAAAAAGAGACTAATCAAATGGTTTTGGTGAGAGATGATATGGAATGGGATGAAAAAAGCAGCAGCTGCAGGATGAAGAAGGGACAAAACCGGAAGTTTCCATGTGGCACATTGGGTTAAGGATTCGGCATTTCGGCATTACCACAGCTACGGTGCACATCACACCTGCAGCGTGGGTTCGATCCCTGGCGGGGGGAAGAAGAGACAAAATCAAGGGTGATTTAGAAGGCATAATTAACAAGACTGTCTAACAGATTAAGAAGAGATGGGGAGAGGAAGAACAGCATGATAACTTGCTGCTTTCCGACTTGGGCAGCCGAAGAGATCATTCCCTGAAGTAGGAAGTACTTGAGGACGATCAGATTCTGCTCGAAAGATAAGCAAGGAATATAGTTTAGAACAGGACGAGATTGACAGGCTCCAGGACTAGCATCCACAGTGCGGGGCTCCTATCTGACACCCCTTCCTTTCTGACTACTCCTCAATGAGAGCCCTAATGTTCCGGTACTTATCCCCCCCACACAACCACATGCCTTAAGGAAACTATCCCTATTCCCAGTTTCTAGAATGGCAAGGTGAGCCTGGAGTGGATTCTGATCATTCTAAGCTAGTTGTGCAAACCCACTCCTCTAGCCAGTGACTGGTTTAGAAGTGGGCAACTTAATCCAACTCTGGCAAATGCTATACTAAGGGAAGCCTACAGGGGGGGTCCCCAAGAAAGGTTTCCTGGCTCCTAAGGAAGAGACAGTAGCACTAGAGACAGCTTTTCTTCCTCAGAATAAGCCATTTCCGGGCGTGGTACCCAGATTTCTGCAGTCATCTTACAGCCACTTGGAGAAGCAGTCTGAAGGCAAATCCAGCTTCCTGAAGATGGAGGAGCGGAAAGGCAGAAAGAACTTGGGTCCTTGATGGGGTAATCATGATTTTTTTTCTTAACCAGTCCCCAAACCCACCTACCTCTAGACTTCTAGTTATGTGGGATAATAAATTCTCTTACTGTTTAAGCAATTTTGAGTCAGAATTTTCTGTCACTCACAGCATTCATCTGAAGTAAGAGATTCTGTGAAGGTGTCCATGGTAAGAACAAAGGCTTTTGGGAGGAAGACTTGCCTGAGGTTCTAAGTAGCAGAGTCTGGATCCTACTGAAAATCTCAGGCAAGTTATTCGGTTGATTTAACTTGTCTTGAAATAGTAAATGCAGTATAACATGTATTATATTTCATTTCCATAACTCCAGGCTTATTTTGACTCTAATAATATAGAATAAAAAGTGAAATTCTCCCTTTCATTTACACATCAAGCCTAATTCCTTTATTCAGTGGTAACTGCTGAGAATAATATGATGAGTTTCCTTTCAATTTTTTTTTTTTTTGGCTTTTTGTCATTTTAGGGCAGCACCCACGACATATGGAGATTCCCAGGCTAGCGGTTGAATCGAAGCTGTAGCTGCTGGTCTGAGCCAGAGCCACAGCAACGCAGGATCCTAACTGTGTTTGTGACCTACACCACAGCTCACGGCAACACCACATCTCACAGCAACTCCAGATCCTTAACCCACCGAGCAAGGCCAGGGATTGAACTTGCAACCTCATGGTTCCTAGTCGGACTGGTTAACTGCTGCGCCATGACGGTAACGCCTCCTTTCAGATCTTTTACTGGGCATTTATACACACACGCACACACACACACACACACACACACACATGACGTACATTTTTACCAAAATTAGAGGAGAGGGACTGTTCAAGATGGTCTAAGGTAAAACAAAGGCCCTGTGTTACATTTGAAATTGCTCAGGGTACACAGAGATAACGTAGTCTTCTTCCAAAGTGAGCAAATAATATGTCAACGGGCCAGTGGAAATGCTGGGCAAGAAAAACAGACATATAGATTAAAACAGTGTGTTCAGAGAAAAGGCAAATATTTCAAGTCAGAAGTCTTGCCATCAGACTTCCATTTTCTGTCACTGATTTCTGAGAAAGGTGCTTCTCATGTGGGCAGTTCAACACAGCATGCTCTAGGATGAGCTCTTTTTTTTCTTTTTCGGCCACCCCTGAGGCATATGGAAGTTCCTAGTGATACCGGAAAGATGATACCGGAATCCAGGTTCTTGTTCACGGCAGTCGAAGAATGAACTCCGCGAACACACGGGCAGCAAGCAGCATTTTTATTAAAGGCAAGCAAATAGTTCCCAGGGCTGCTGGGAGGGAGGAGAAGAGCCCGCTTCTCTATTGTCCTACAGAGGTTTTTATTTCTTAAAGATGGGGTTGTACCAATGTGGGGTCCAGAAACATGCCGTTTTCTCCCATTAGCCTTGTTCAATTACCTATATCAGTCCTTGTCCAATATGGTCTTAGGGGTTGAAATGTCCCCATAAGTTTGATGACTTCTTTGTCCTTCTCTTCCCTTGGACTAGGTCACCATTTCTCTCATTCCTTTTCTATCAGTTGAGGAGCGGGTTAGAGATTACGGTCTGTTTGGGGGCAGGCACATTTTCTATAGTAAACAAGGCCTGTGGGGATGTTACTCCTTGGAGCCCTTCAACCATAAACGTTAATCAAAGGCCGTATCAAAGAATGCATCGAAGCCCATGCTCCTACACTGACTACCTGAGTTAATATTCCGTCTCACTAGCCCAGGGATCAAATCCCAGCCTGAGCTATGATCTGCTCCACAGCTGCAGCAATGCCGGATCCTTAACCCCCTGGGCCGGGCTGGGGATGGAAATGGCACCTTCACGGGGACAAGCCAGATCATTAAACCACTGCGCCACAACAGGAATCCCCAGGATGAGTTCTTTTGGAACATCCTCAGGATTCATCAGGATGAGTTGTAGTAGCAGAGATTTATTTTTAAAGCGTGGGTAATACAACAGCAATGCTGGGGAAATTAAGGTGTGCCATATTTACATAATTACACTACACATACTAGCTTACAAATTTTTTCACTTGACAATATATCTTGGATATCTTTTGTTCTTGCCGTTGACCTCGTTCTTTTTATTTTATTTTTTATCTTTTTGCCTTATCTAGGGCCGCACCCGCGGCATATGGAGGTTCCCAGGCTAGGGGTCTAACAGGAGCTGTAGCCGCCGGCCTTCGCCACAGCCACAGCAACGCGGGATCCAAGCCGCGTCTGCAACCTACACCACAGCTCACGGCAACGCCGGATCCTTAACCCACTGAGCAAGGCCAAGGATCGAACCCGCAACCTCATGGTTCCTAGTCCGATTCGTTTACCACTGAGCCACGACAGGAACTCCAACCTCAGCCTTTTTAAAGGCTGTGTGGTACTCCATAGTCTGGTTTCACCGTATACTATTTACCCATGACCATCCTGATTGATTTTGAGATGTATAGAGGTTCAGAATATGTTACCCCCAAATACTGCCGCTTTGACATATTGATTATTTTGAATTAAAAGTACTTAAGAAACAGCTGGAGCACAAGGAACTATATTCAGTAGCCTATGATAAACCATAATGGAAAAGAATACAATAAAGAGTATGTCTACGTATTACTGAATCACTTAGCCATACAGCAGAAATAAACACAACATTGTAAATCAATTAGACTTCAATAAAAAAATTGTTTTAAAAAGAAAGAAAGAGGAGTTCCTGTCGTGGCTCAGTGGAAAGGAATCTGACTAGTAGTGTCCATGAGGATGTGTGTTCGATCCTTGGTCTCGCTCAGTGGGTTAAGGATCCAGCGGTGCCATGAGCTGTGGTGTAGGTTGCAGACGCGGGTCAGATCTGGCATTGCTGTAGCTGTGGTGTAGGCTGGCGGCTACAGCTCCAATTTGACCCGTAGCCTGGGCTTCTCCATAGGCTGCAGTTGTAGCCCTAAAAAAGACAAAAAAGAAAGAAAGAAAGAAAGAAAGAAAGCTGATATAAAAACATTCTGACTCTCTTTTGTTCCCCAGAAGGCAGGAGATAAATTTCCTATGTGAAAAATACCCTCCCTGTACCAGGAGAGTGGAAAGTATCTTTATCACTAGAGATAGGGAATATAGGGCAAAAGGCTATATTAAAAAACTCTTGTTTTTACTTCACCATTTTATTACCCTTATTTACTAGTTAATATCCTTTGTACATATTTTTCCAGTCTTTTATTGACAGTCTATATGAACTCTTAAAATAATAGGGGTTTTAATTTGTTTGTTTGTTGTATATGTTAAACATATTTTCTCCTAATCTTTTGTTCTTGTTTTTCAACTTTGTTTTTAGGAGCTTTTGCCATATATAAACTTAAAATTGTTATTTTCTTTAACCTGTAAATCTTTCCCGTTGAAGCTTCTGGGTTTTTGTTTTCCTTAGGAAGACTCTCCAACACCATGATTTAAACAAATGTTCACTTTTATTTACTTCCTGTATTCTACAGTTTTGTTTTTTATATTTAGATTTTGTTTCACTTAAAAGAGATTTTTAGCATGAAAAATTTCAAAATACCATGATGTTGTGACTGACAATAAGAAATATGTATTTGGTCTTCATCCTAGTTTCTGGCACTGAGCTCTTAAATCCCTTGGAATTTCCTAAATAATAAGAGTGATAAAGGTGTAATGGGTGCCTTTTGTTATTCATATAAGCACACCTGAGTTTATGTTAATGAGTTGGCTTTTGGCAAATCCTTGGGTAACCTAAGGAGGAGGGCTGGTTGCCAGGGGAACCTGTGATTAGAGGGTTGTAATTTTCAGCTTCCACCACTGCTTCTGGGGAAGGGAGAGAGTTTGGAGGCCGAAATAATCACCAGTGCCCATTGATTTAATCAAATCTACTTAGGTAATAAAGCCTCCATAAAAACCCAAATGGACGGGTTTCTAGGTTGGTCAACACATGGAGATTCAGGCATAGTGGCAAGCTCATAGAGGGCACTGAAGCCCTGCATCTTTTCCCTCCACCTTGCCTAACGCACCTCTTCCATCTGGTTGTCCTTGAGTTATATCCTTTTATGATAAACCTGTCATCTTGTAAGGAAAATGTTTCTCTAATTTCTGTGAGCCTCTCTGGTAAAGTAACTGAACCTGGGGAGGGGGTCGTGGGAACCTCTGATTTATGGTAAGATGGTCAGAAACACAGGTGATAACCTGGATTTGTGATTCTTGAAATTCTCCCTGTAGCTCCCCCCGACCAATCGGAGGTAACTCTTGGTAATAAGTTTCCTTTTAGACCCTTACTGGGCATTTTGCACACACAGACTTTTTACCAAAATTGGAGGGGATGTTTAAGATGGTTTAAGGTAGGAGTTCCCGTCGTGGCTCAGTGGTTAACGAATTCGACTAGGAACCATGAGGTTGCGGGTTCGATCCCTGGCCTCGCTCAGTGGGTTCCGAGGGTCAGGCGTTGCCGTGAGCTGTGGTGAAGGTCGCAGACGTGGCTCGGATCCCGCGTTGCTGTGGCTGTGGCGAAGGCCTGCAGCTACAGCTCCTGTTAGATCCCTAGCTTGGGAACCTCCATATACTGCGGGTATGGCCCTAGATAAGGCAACAAAACAAAACAAAACAAAAAAACAAAAAAAAGGTGGTTTAAGATAAAACCTAGGCCATGAATTATCATCTTGAAGTGGGTATAATGTGTGTGTGTTTGTATGTATCCATGAGCAATTTACATTTTGGTTTTGTGTATTTTTGTAATGTTTTATTTATTTATATATCAATTCATTTGTATAATGGTTAAATATACATAACACAATTTGCCATTTTAACCTTTTTTTTTTTTTTGTCTTTTTAGGGCCACACCTGCGGCATATGGAAGTTCCCAGGCTAGGGGTCGAATCAGAGCTGCAGCTGACTGCCTAGGGCCACAGCCACAGCTACGCAGGATCCAAGCCGCATCTACGACTGTGACCTACACCACAGCTCACAGCAACACTGGATCCTTAACCCAGTGAGCGAGGCCAGAGGTTGAACCCACGTCCTCATGGATACTAGTTGGGTTCATTACCGCTGAGCCTCCACAGGCACTCCCTAGCCTTGTTCTTCTCATTTGTAACCCGAGAACATCTCTAGGGTCTCATTCAACTGTAGTTAAAACCAGTGTAATGTTTTGGCAAAATCAGGTATCAAAAATCTTTTTTTTTTGTCTTTTTCTAGAGCCGCACTCAGAGCATATGGAGGTTCCCAGGCTAGGGGTCTAACAGGACCTGTAGCTGCCGGCCTTCACCACAGCCACAGCCACAGCAACGCGGGATCCGAGCCGCATCTGCAACCTACACCACAGCTCACGGCAACGCCGGATCCTTAACCCACTGAGCGAGGCCAGGGATCGAACCCGCAACCTCATGGCTCTTAGTCGGATTCGTTAACCACTGAGCCACGACAGGAACTCCAATTTATTTATTTATTTATTTATTTATTTATTTATTTATTTATTTGAGGTATCACGAATCTTGACAAAGAAGATGAGGCCTCCAGGGTGGAAAAGTTGTTTACAGTTTACATGTTGATAAATACGCAATGTTATAACTTAGTCATCAGATGGAATCTAACCACCAAAGTATGTAATTTCCTTAAGCAAAGAGTTGAGTGAGATCTAGGGCGAGAGAGCTTTCCTTGCATCTCTTCATATTTTCCTAACAGAGTGATGTATACATGTACTTTTTAAACATTTTTATTTATTTAGTCTTTTCAGGGCCGCACCCCTGGCATATGGAGGTTCCCAGGATAGGAGCCAAATTGGAGCTACAGCCACCGCACTACACCACAGCCATAGCAACGCCAGAGGTGAGCCACATCTGTGACCTACACTACAGCTCTTGGTAAGGCCAGATCCTTAACCCACTGAACGAGGCCAGGGATCGAACCTGCATCCTCATGGATACTAGTCAGGTTCGTTCCTACTGAGCCAGGATGGGAGCTCCCTGGATACATGTTGTTTAATTTGTCAACTATTTCTATAAGTTTTGTTCTAAAAAAACACTTTCAACTTTCACATGGTTATTTCAGAGTTTATCTTCTTTTGTCTAGATCAGTGTTGTCCAATACAAATATAATATAAGCAACATATATTATTTTAAACTTTCCTATTGCCAAACTTAAAAAGTAAAAGGAAATGTCTGTTTAATTTTAGTAATATATTTTAACTCAATATATCCATAACTCAATATATCCATAAAATACTACCATTTTAGCATGTAATTAATACAAGGAGTCATTGAAATATCTTACATTTACTAGGTCTTTGAAATCTCGTGTGTATTCGTAGACTTACAGATTAATTGACCATAGGTTTCTGGGTTTATTTCTGGCTTCTCTACTCTGTTCCATTGGTTTGTATGTCTGTTTCTGTTACCAGTACCACACTTTCTTGATTACTATAGCTTTGTAATATTGTCTGAAGTCTGGGAGAATTGTGTCTCCTGCTTGTTTTTTTTCCCCTCAGGATTGTCTTGGCAATTCTGGGTCTTTTATGGTTCTATATAAATTTTTGGATTGTTTGTTCTAGTCCTCTGAAAAATGTCATGGGTAATTTGATAGGGATTGCATTAAACCTGTAGACTGCTTTGGGTAGTATGGCCATTTTAATGATACCTATTCTTCCAATCCAGGAGCATGGATAGATATCTTTCCATTTCTTTTTTTTTTTTTTTTTTTTGTCTTTTTGCCTTTATGTAGAGCTGCACCCGCGGCATATGGAGGTTCCCAGGCTAGGGGTCTAACAGGAGCTGTAGCTGCCGGCCTTCGCCACAGCCACAGCAACGCGGGATCCGAGCTGCGTCTGCAACCTACACCACAGCTCACGGCAACGCTGGATCCTTAACCCACTGAGCAAGGCCAGGGATCGAACCCACAACCTCATGGTTCTTAGTTGGATTTGTTAACCACTGAGCCACAAAGGGAACTCCTCTTTCCATTTCTTTGAATCCTCTTTATCTAACTTTTTTTTTCTATTTTAGGGCCACACCTGTGGCATATGGAGGTTCCCAGGCTAGGCTTGAATCAGAGCTGCAGCTGCTAGCCTACGCCACAGCTACGTTAACAAGAGATCCGAGCTGAATCTGAGACCTGCACCACAGCTCACAGCAACACTGGATCCTTAACCCACTGAGCAAGGCCAGGGATTGGACTGCATCCTCATGTATCTTAGCTGGGTTTGTTAATCGCTAAACTACAAAGGGAACTCCTCTTTGAATCCTCTTTAATTTCCTTGATTAATGTTTTATAGTTCTCAGCATATAAATTTTTCACCTCCTTGGTCAGGTTTATTCCTAGGCATGTAATTTTTTGGGGTGTGATTTTAATAGGATTATATTTTTATGTTCTTTTTCTGATATTTCATCATTAGTACACAGATATGCAACCAATTTCTGAATGTTAATCTTGTATCCTGCTACTTTGTTGAATTCATCTGTTGAATTCATCGATTGGTTCGAGTAGTTTTTGTCTGGAGTCCTTAGGGTTTTCTCTACTTAGTATCATGTCATCTGCATATAGTGACAAGTTAACCTCTTCTCTTCCAATCTGGATACCATTTATTTCTTTTGCTTGTCTGATTGCTGTGGCTAGGACTTTCTGTTATTTTATTTTCTGTGTGACATTTTGGAATCCATCTTTGGAACACATTTTCTTTCTTTCTTGTTTATTGCCTCACACACAACATGCTGAAGTTCTGGAGTCAGGCATTGAATCTATGTCACAACAGCAACACAAGCCACAGCAGTGACAACTGCTAGGCCACCAAGGAACTCCTGGAATTCAGTTTCTTAATCTGAGTGATGTCTAAGGTCCTCTGCAGTGCTAACATTCTCTTTTATTATATCTAGTTTGTGCCTTATTTTGACAATTCGTGAAGTAAGGTTCTGCTCATAGCCAAGTGAGTCTTGTTCAGTTTCCAACAAATTTCATCAGCATGACTTTTAAATCCTACATTATTGTCACACTTTACATTTGCAAAGCATTTTTAACTTTTCGAAACCCCTGTATATGCATTATTTCATTTCATTCTCCCAACAGACCTATGAGGTAAGCAGGCTGGGTATTAATGTATGAGAAATTGAAAAACAAGAGGGTTATGTTTAGTTCAGATGTTTAAATAACACACTGGCATAATTGGAAGGATCCTGAATGATAATTCCACTGAAAGATAAGGGACCAAGGTGTGGAGATTTTAAATGACTTGTCCACATTCAAATAGGTAATAGGAGATTGGAATTAAAACTAAAATCTTCCGATCTTGGTTTCACTCATTTAAACTGTGCTAAATTTTGCTTGAGATTAATGCCCTGATTATGTCCAAATTTATATTACCCTGAGACATGCTAAGTTGTATGGAGCTTGACAGAAGCCTGCTGTTCTTATGCTAATGCAAATTTTTCTCTCCCTTCCTTATTTGCTGTCTTTAAAACTTTGTTAGTGTCTAAAACATTTCACCAAAGTGTTTCATTTCAGTGTTAACTCAGACACAAGTGATGATAATTATGTTCCAAAGTTTAGAAAATTATGCACAAATTATCAATTAAGCAAATGCTTCAACAGTTATATGCCTCATCAAGAGAGATTATGCAAACTCTGGGAGAATGACAATTTTACACAAGATGTTTTTATTTATTACATTTCCTAAATTGTTGTGGATAATTTCCAATAACTTTATCAAAATATCACACCATTTACATCCCAGAAGAAATTTTGTGATCAGAGATTTTTCTTGAATGTTTATAAATATAACACCCCTATGCCAATCTTAGGCTTACACGTGAAGTGTGCAAAGTTTTTCAAACTCAGTAAACTCTTGTTTCCTACACATCTGCTTTTTCCTCAGTTTTCACTGTCTTGGCCAACACTGTCATTGGATGCCTACTTACTGGAGTTAAAAAATCTTGTCCTAGTGACTTCTTCCTCCACCATATCTAATATGTCAGCAAGTCCTGATGACTCTGCTGTGGAATATTTCCTGAATCTGTCATCTCAGTTTCCTTTCTAATTGAAGTTCCTATTAAGACAGCAGTAAGGCAACACAATGGCTTTAAGAGGTTGGGCATAAGTGTTTAAAACACAGTTCTCTGGAATTTGTTTGAGGTCTTTGAACCATTCTATTCAGTTTTATAAAACAAACTTTTATTGAGCACTTACTCTGCACTAGACAATCTGCTAGATTTCGTAGGGTCTAAAGATAATTATGAAACGTGGTTCAGGTCCTTAAGGGGACAGATATCAAGATACATACTTACAATATAGTTAAAGGCAGAGCAGAAAAATGTCTATGACATAGATGTAATATATCTAGAAAGAGTTTACAAGGAAGTGACTTCAGAGCAGTTTTGACAATCTGGAGGCAGACCAGTGCTGGAAGGCTGTAGACAAAGAAACGACTTGTGAAAAGTTATGGAATTGGCTTCCTGGTAAGATAGCACACAACAGACCCTCTCTAGTTTAAATTCATACTGTCAATAAATAATATGTCATAGGAGTTCCTGTTGTGGCTTAGTGGGTAAAGAACCCGACTAGTATCCGTGAGGATGTGAGTTTGATTCCTGGCTTCGCTCAGTGGATTAAGGATCCAGCATTGCTGAAAGCTGTGGTGTAAGTTGCAGATGCGGCTCAGATTTGGTGTTGCGTGACTGTGGCTTAGACGGGCAGCTGCAGCTCCGATTTGACCTTTAGCTTGGGAACTTCCATATGCTGCAGGTGTGGCTGTAAAAAGGAAAAAAAAAAAAGAAAAAAATATGTGTATGTGTGTGTGTGTGTGTATTTACATGTCATAAAAGTGAAAAACAAACAAACAAAAAAACATAGCCAGACTTAAAAGCAAGATAACTGCTTGGGCAGAAAATGAACAGAGATAGCAAATGATGGGGGTCATGAAGCCTCAGGATTTGGAGGGTCTGGGTCTGGAAGCTGATAGCTGTTCTGCAAAGTTAAGGGAGTTAATAGAACCCATACAAGAGACGGTCATCAGGGTCTCTGCTTAAAGCCAATGGCCAGAGTGACACTTCTTTATCTAGTAAAAAGACTGAGGAGGGATAAAAAGCTATTGCCAAAAATTTTTAGAGGCTAGGACTTTCAGCAAGCTATAGATTTAGAGTGGTGAGAGGACGCAAATGCTGCCTTGGCACCTGGAACTGAATCATGTCACCCACTGGACACTATCAGAGAAGACCTTGAAAACACCATCATAAAACTTGATTTTGTACTCAACTCCAACTGGGAGTGGCGTGAAGGGGACATCAGAAATTTTAGAGAGGATAGGAAAAAAAGAAGGAAGGAGACCCACCCACTGGCCATTCAAAAGATCCTACCGAGGAATTCTCTTAGGGCTCATCCGGTTAAGGATCTGGGGTTGTCACTGAAGTGGCTTGGGTGGCTATGGTGGGGGTTTGATACCTGGCCCCGGGAACTTCCACATGTCATGGGGGTGGCCAAAAAAAAAAAAAAATAGACAAGAGATGCCAATGGCCAAAATGCCAAAAACACATCCAGAAATCTAAGGCCAAGAAAGACAAACTATAAATCAACAACCTGGTAAGAAATTTATTGCAGGCAATAATAACTTATAAAACAAAGATTTTAAGCCAACAATATTAGGATGCCCAAAGAATAATGAAAGAGTAATTTTTATTCAGAAAGGCATGGGATTAAAAAAATGTATACATGTATGTGTGACTAGGTCACCTTGCTGTACAGTAGAAAATTGAGAGAACACTGTAAACCAGGTATAGTGGAAAAAATTAAAATCATCATAAAAATAAAAGAAATGCATGGAATTATGAATAAAAAATAAGCAGAAGAGAAACAAGAAGAGGTAGATATGAAAAAGTATCAATTATGCATTTTTTAAATTATAGTTGATTTACCATGTGCTAATTTCTGCTGTATAGCAAAGTGACCCAGCCATATATATATATATATATATATATATACACACACACACACATACACACATATATGTATATATATATGCATTCTTTTTCTCATAATTATGCATCTTTAAACTAATTTTCAAAATTATGCATTTTTAAATATAACTGAAAAATTTTAAACATAATAGATGGGATAAACTCTAGACTAGACATAGTTAAAGGGACATTTTTGTGAATTGAAAGGTAGTTCCAATGAACTCCTCTAAAACAGAACAAAGAGAAAAGAAGATTAAAAATAAACAGGGAAGGGTAGTTACAAGACATGGAGGATTAAAAGCAGGAATTCTAGGAATTCCCATCATGGGGATCCATGAGGACTTGGGTTCGATCCCTGGCCTCGCTCAGTGAGTTAAGAATCCAGCATTGCCGTGAGCTGCGGTGTAAGTCGCAGGTGCAGCTCAGATCTGGCATTGCTGTGGCCGTGGTGTAGTCCAGCAGCTGTAGCTCCAATTCGACCCCTAGCCTGGGAACTTCCATATGTCAAGGGTGTGGCTCTAAAAAGGCAATGAACAAAAAATAAAAACTAAAAATTAAAAAATGAAAGCAGGAATTCTAAAATAAGAGAGTTGGGGAAATGGAAGAGAGGTGCTATTTCAAGCTATAAAAGCTGATAACTTTCTAAAATTGAAGACATGGGTCTTTACATCAAAAGTGATGAATACCAAACAGGACAAAAGAATCTACAGCTAGATACACTGAAGTAAAATTGCAAAGCATCAGAGAGAGAGAAAATATAAAATGTTATTGCAGAGAGTAAAAACTTACTTTCAAAGGTCCAGCAATTAATCAAACTAGCACATTCCTCATGACATCAGTAGATAATTGATATCTTCAGGTTATTGACAGGAAATAACTGGAACCTGGACATTTATTTCCTGTTAAAATGTCACTTTAAAAAGCCGGAGATAAAACAAGGGCCTTTTCATAGCAGCATGCTAGAAGAATTTGTCACTCACAGGCTTTCACTGTAGGAATTATTAAAGAATGTACTTCAGCGAGAATAAAAATGAGCCCAGAGGGAAGGCATGTGGAATAAGAAATAGCAATGAGAATAGAAATTGACAAAATACGTCAATAAATTTAATTACACGATGACTATCACCTTAAGAAGAAAACAACTTATTGAATTAAAAAAGTAAAAATGAAACTCTAGATAAAATATAAATGTTATAGTGGGGGAGGTTTTTCAATAGAGAGTTAAAGATTAAAATCTGCGATGTGTTCAAGAGGGGATAAAAATACTGAATAACTTTAGACTATCTTGGAAAAATTTGTACTTAAGTATGGATATAAACATTAAGGGTAACCACTAAAATCCCAGAAATGCAATCTATAATTCTCAAGCAAGCAGAGGCAGGAAAAGAAAAGAAGTGAAAAAGGATCTTAAAAAAAATGCCAAAATAAAATTGGTCCAGGTGTATCAGAAATCATCAGAAATGTTTGCAGATAAATCAACAAATGACTGAGACTGTCGGATTGAGTAAATAAAATAAAATCCAGCTATATACAGCTTATAAAAGTAATAGCTAAACGAAATAACATAGAAAGTTTTAAAACAAAGTGATGGAATCATTTCTTGAATTTTATTCAACCAACAACATAATTTTAAATGGGTGGAATTATAAGGAGAAATTTATAATTAACAATTATATTGTGAGAATTTAACAAAACCCTCCTATGATTTATACTGAGATTGTTAAAACCAACAGCTCCTGTTAGACCCCTAGCCTGGGAACCTCCATATGCTGCGGGTGCGGCCCTAGACAAGGCAGAAAGACAAACAAACAAACAAACAAACAAAAAACATAGAATCTAGGGAGTTCCCTGGTGGTTTAGTGGTTAGGGACTCAGGGCTTTCACTGGTGCAGCCTGGGTTCAATTCCTGGTCTGGGAATTGAGATCTCATATTAAGCCACTGCACGCTGTGGCCAAAAAAATGTTTGTGTGGCTAAAAAAATATATAAACTAGACTTTGAATATAGAACTTAGAGCTTGATCTAGTATTTAATGTAAAACCTTGTACCCAAGAAATAGAGAATATACATTCTTTTCAATATCCAATTCATTGTATGAGAATTTATAACATTAATGCCTAAACAAGACAAAGATTGCATGAGAGAGTTATAAAGAGGGTTGATGTTATGAACAGTGATATAAATACCCTAAATACTAGCCTCACAAATCCAACAGTACATGAAAATTATAATTCATGACCAAGTAGGATTTACCATAGAAATGCAAAGAACACATCATCAGAAAATCTGTGCACCACACTAACAAATTAAAAGAGAAATATGTATAAATAATATATATAATCAGTTCAATAGACGCAGAAAATATTTTATTTATTTTATTAAAGTACAGTTGATTACCAATATTTCCTCAATTTCTGTTGTACAGCAAAGTGACCCTATCAACACAGTTCAGAAAAGATATTTTTAAAATTACAAAGCTAATTCATGATTGAAATCTTAGTTTTAACTGCATCCGTCAAGTTTAATTTTCTTAAGATATCTGGAATGGCAGTACTGGCAAAATGTTAATAATTATTGAAGCTGGGTGATGGATATTCATTATACTGTTCTACCACTTCTCTAGATGTTCAATTTTTTCCATAATAAAAAGTTTTAAAATGCTCAAAAATTTAAAAAATAATCTGAAGTAAATAAGGCAAAATGGTAGGTGGGTCTATGTTAATCATATGTTATTCTTTATATATATATATATATATATATATTTTTTTTTTTTTTTTTTTTTTTTTTTTTGTCTTTTTAGGGCCACACTCGCAGCATATGGAGGTTCCCAGGCTAGGGGTTGAATCGGAGCTTCAGCATCTGTCCTACACCACAGCCATAGCAAGACCAGATCCGAGCCTTGTCTGCCACCTCTGCCACAGCTCAAGGCAACACCGGATCCTTAACTTACTGAACGATGCCAGGGATCGAACCTGCGTTCTCATGGATACTAGTCAGATTTGCTTCTGCTGAGCCAAGATGGGAACTTCTATTGTTTATATTTTTTATGTTTGTAATATTTTATAATATTTAATTTTTTAAAAAACTTTTTTTAGGCACCCAGCAACACTTGGAGTTCCCAGGCCAGGAATCAGATCTGAACAGCAGCTGTGACCTAGGCTGCAGCCGCGGCAAGGTGGGAGCCTTTAACCCACTGTGCTGGGCCAGGGATTGAACCTGCATCATGGCACTGCAGAGATGCAGCTGATTCCGCTGTACCACAGCAGGAACTCCTAATACTGTGTACTTAATATTTACAATTTTAACTGTACAATTAAGACCAGACAAAAAATAGTCATGGTGTCCCCCAAAGCAAAGTTTGAGTCTGTAAATAATTTGAACTGGAGTCAAGAAATAGGGGTAGGTAATGCTAAAGAGGTAATGTGGCAAATGATAAGGTCTTTAAGGGTTGTGTGTACCATGGTAAGAAAATTAGACTTCCTCCTGCAGGAAATAGAGAGTGACTGAAGGACTGGAAAAAGGAAGCTTTGCGTGATATGTTGTTACAACAATAATAATAATAACAGCAGCATTTATATAGCTCGTACTTACCTAGCATCTGTTACGTGCCTAGGCTTTGTTATAAGTGCCTTTCACACACTGCCCCCCCCC
>PVHT020000193.1:4751914-4821824 GCA_004024745.2 Catagonus wagneri
GCCTAACCCTGCTTAGCTTCCGAGATCAGAGGAGATTTGGCACGTTCACTGACTCACTTAATGTGCACAACAATCCTTTAACCTTGATTCTACTACTACTAACCAGGCCTAACCCTGCTTAGCTTCCGAGATCAGAGGAGATTTGGCACGTTCACTGACTCACTTAATGTGCACAACAATCCTTTAACCTTGATTCTACCCTAAGTTCCCTTTTATAGGTGAGAAAATCAAAGCACAAAGGACTTTGCCGAAATCACAGCTGGTAACTGACCTCAAAGATTCACACAAGGAATCCATCTTTGAGTCTCTGCTCTAGCCCTGTCCAGTATGGTAGTCACTAACCTTATTGAACTTTATTAAAATTAAATAAATTAAACTTTCAATTTCTAAATTGCACTAGCCATATTTCAAGTGCTCAATACCCAGTCGAGGTAATGGCTAGCGAAGAGCACAGATAATGAAAGTTTCCATCATTGCAGAAAGTTCTATTGGACAGCACTGCTTTAGTCTTATTATTACCATTATTATCATTTATATCTGACTTCTTCTAGGGGCATTAGATTTATTTTGACTTTCATCAGACCAGCGTTTCTCAGCTTGAGTGCTATTGATATTTGGGGCTGGGTAATTACTTTTTTTTTTTTAAGGGCCGCCACTCATGGTATATGGAAAGTCCCAGGCTAGGGGTCAAGTTGGAGCTGGAGCTGCCAGCCTACACCACAGCCACAGCAATGCCAGATCAGAGCCGAATCTGTGACCAACACCACAGCTCAGGGTAACACCGGATCCTTAACCCACTGAGCGAGGCCAGAAATTGAACCAGCATCCATCATGTATACTAATTGGGTTCTTAACTTGCTGAGCCACAACGGGAACTCCAGAGCTGGGTAATTAATAAAGGGAGGCGTCCTGTGCACTGCAGAATGTTCAGCAGCGTCCCTGGCCTCTGTCCACTAGATACCAGTAGCACTCTCTTCTCCAATTGTGACAACCAAAATCTCCAGACATTGCCAAATGTCACCTGTGGGATGTGTGTGTGTGTGTGTGTGTGTTAAAATTGCCCTTGGGTGAATTTGTCTTAAATTTACAGAGACAATATTTTCTGAACTAATGTTACCTTTACTTCAATCCTTTTAAGTGTGTCCATGGAAACCTGTCTTAAAGAGGGCACAATGATATAAACAACACTAATGGAAAAAAAAATCAGAAATGTTTGTTTGTTGTAGCTGCCACATCTGTGGTCTAGGCGAAATTTTCTTTTGTGGTTTTGAGGACAAACTCATAATAATATTTACGGATTTCTGGTCCTCACTTCTACCAGCATATATTAACTTTGCCTGTTTTCGAACTTTGTATATTTTCTTTTAAAGAGCTAGGTAATAAATATTTTAGGCTTGCAAGCCGGATGGTCTCTGTCATGACTACTCAGTTCTGCAGCAGTAGTGCTAAAGCAGCTTATGACCATACATTCATAAATGAGTGTGACTGTGTTTCTCTAAAACTTTAATTGCAAAAACATGTGTCCAGTCCATGGGCTGTAGTTTGATGACTCTTGCTTTATATAAATGGAATCACGTGGTATATATTATTTTCTGTGGTCTGGCTTCTTTTGCTCAACCTTATGTTTGTGAAATTCAATCAAGGTATTAAGCATTATTGTAGCTCATCATTCTCTTTTTCTGGACACACTTGTGGCGTATGGAAGTTCCTGGGGCCAGGGATTGAATCTGAGCCATAGCTGAGACCTACAGCAGAGCTGCAGCGACACCAAATCCTTTAACCCACTGCTCCAGGCTGGGGATCAAACCCACACCTCTGTAGTGACCCGAGCCACTGCAGTTGGATTCTTAACCCACTGAATCACAGTGGGTTATTCTTGCTTTATAGTATCCCACTGTATGAACTCATTAAGTATATTTATTTAACTATCCCACCATTGATGGACATTTGTGTTATTTCTAGTTGGAGATTTTTACAGGAAATGATGTTATGAACGTGTGTGGTTTTTTTTTTTTTTTTTGCTTTTGAGGGCCACACCTTTGGCACGTGGAAGTTCCCAGGCTAAGGGTCCAGTCAGAGCTACAGCTGCCGGCCTATGCCACAGACACAGCAACACAGGATCCGAGCCGTGTCTGTGACCTACACCACAGCTCATGGCAACACTGGATTCTTAACCCACTGAGCGAGGCCAGGGGTCGAACCCGCATCCTCATGGATACTAGTCGGGTTTGTTAACAGCTGAACCACGAAGGGAACTCCATGTATGGGTGTTTTATCTAGGAGTGGAGTCATTGTTATACGTTCATCTTTAGTAAATACTGTCAAATTGTTAATCTGAAGTGGTTGTACCAGCAGTGCATGGAAGAGCCACACGCTCCATATACTTACTAGCATTTGATATCATCTTTTTTTCTTCATTTTTTTCTTTCTGGAGTATGGGTGGAAGTGCTGCGTTACAGTTTTTATTTGCATTTGCCTTAGACTATTTGTAATAGAGAAATTGGAATGTCACATCCAATACCTATAAACATTGAGAATATTAAAACAAACACCTTGCTCTCTGCTTCAGTGTGTCTTTGTAGTATATATATATATTTTTTTTTTTTTTGCTTTTTTTTTTTAACAGCAATGCAAGATCTGAGCCTCATCTGCTACCTACACCACAGCTCATAGCAACGCTGGATGCTTAATCTACTGATCAAGACCAGGGATCGAACCTTCATGCTCATGCATACTAGTTGGGTTTGTTACCACTGAGCCACAGCGGGAACACTCTATCTCTCTCTATATATGTACATATATATATATATGTTTTAATTTTATATTCTTTTGGCCACACCTGCGGCATGGGGAAGCTACTGGGCCAGGGATTGAATTGAACCTGTTAGAGCAGTGACCCATGTCACAGCAGTGACAATGCTGGATCCTTAATCTGCTGTGCCACAGGAGAACTCCAACTTTGTAATATTTTAATACTTACTTCTCTAGTCCTTCTTAGGAGAGCTGAAGCTTAAAAGTTATTCCTCAAGAAGAAAGACAATTTTATAAAAAGTCTTAATCAAAACATTTTTACTGTTTGAAACCATCCTATGTTCTTGAGTTAATTTAATCCCATGGTAATTACTCTTCATTTCACTGAACTAATTATTATCTCTGTCACACCTACTATAACTACTGAAATTTTTTTTTTTTATACTTTAGGTAATAATTTCCCCATGACTTTAGTCACTCAGACCAGAAAGATCAGAGTCACATTTAACTTTTCTCTGTTTTACTGTCACGCTGATACCATCTCTGTTAAGCAGTCTCTGATTTGGAGGACCCCTTTTGAGCATTCGCCAGCTTACCTCAGACCAAGCTCAAGAGGGAAGAGGGAAGAATGATATAATTCCCCCTTTTTTTCTTCTTTTGTCCTTTGAGGGCCGAATCTGCTGCCTATGGAGGTTCCCAGGCTAAGGGTCGAATGGGATCTGCAGCTGCCGGCCTACACCACAGCCACGGCATCACCAGATCGGAGCCGCATCTGCGACCTACACCACAGCTCACGGCAACGCCGGATCCTTAACCCACTGAGCAAGGCCATGGATCGAACCCACATCTTCACAGACACTGCTTCGGCTTCTCAACTTGCTGAGCCACAATGTGAACTCGGAGATATAACTCCTCTTGATCACCCACCTTCTCCTCGGAGAACGTCAGGATGATTTACATCCCAGCAAACATTTATATTCACTACAGCCTCTGTCCGTCCCCTAGTGTGACTCACTCTCTTGCTCCACACTCATCCCAAACTTTTTATGATGGTTATTTTTTGGGGCCACACCCACGGCATGTGGAGGTTCCCAGGCTAGGGGTCTAACAGGAGCTGTAGCTGCCGGCCTACACCACAGCCACAGCAACATCAGATCTGAGCCGCGTCTGCGACCTACACCACAGCTCACGGCAACACCAGATCCTTAACCCACTGAGCGAGACCAGGGATCGAACCTGCAACCTCATGGTTCTTAGTCGGATTCGTTAACCACTGAGCCACGAAGGGAACTACCAGGAAGTCTCACTTTAAATGTATCTTATTTTGGGATTAATTCTCCTTTCAAAGATTTCTTTTCTTTTCTTTTCTTTTTCTTTTTCTTTTTGTTTTTTTAAGGCCACACCTGCGGCATATGGAGGTTCCCAGGCTAGGGGTCGAATCGGAGCTACAGACGCCGGCCTACACCACAGCCACAGCAACGCCGGATCCGAGCTGCATCTTCGACCTACACCACAGCAACACCAGATCCTTAATCCACTGAGCAAGTCCAGGGATCGAACCCACGTCCTCATGGATACTAACTGGGTTCGTTAACCACTGAGCCACAGTGGGAACTCCTGAAAGATTTCTCAATAAATAGAAAATCTTTTTTTTTTTTTTTACTCTAGATAAACCAACTTTATTTTGGTTAGTACGTTTTTAATTAAAAAATTTACTACAGTTGATTTACAATTTCTGTCTTGATATTATTATTGTAGCTCAACTTATATTTTCTTTTACATTTGATGTTTTGGGTATCTGGTTCAAGAACTGCTTCCCCGCTCCACACTCAGGAGTGATCTGAGAACCGGAGTCATGGAGAGACCGTCCTTGGTCTGGATTTTCTCTCTACTTATTTAAGGGCACAGAGGAGAGCAATGGTTACAGAGTTCATAATAGAAGTTTTTTAATGTAATATTTTTTTCTGGTCACGCCTGCAGCATATGGAAGTTCCCGGGCCAGGGACTGAAACTGAGCCACAGCAGTGACCACACCAGATCCTTAACCAGCCAGACCACCAGGGAACTCCAGTGTAATAACTGTTTGAGCATCTACTGTGCATGATAACTAAAAGGTTTTCTTGCATTAAAAAATTGTTATGCTATGAATATTTTCAGCCATACGCAAAAATACTATCCATCATCCAGTTTCGACAATGGTCAACATTTTAGCATTCTTGTTTCATCTATCCTTGATAAAAGCTTTGGTAAGTATTTGTGAATTTTAAAAGTATGATCACAATGCCATTGTCATACCAAATTAATGATATCTTATATCAAATTAATGATAATTCCTTAACGTTTGTGTTCAAATTCTTCCGAATGTTTCCAAAATTTTTTTTTGGTCCTGCCCATGGCATATGGAAGCTCCTGGGTCAGGGATCAAACCCATGTCACAGCAGCAACCCAAGCCACTGCAATGACAAACCCGGATCCTTCACCAATTATGCCACAAGGGACCTCCTCAAAATTTTTTTTATAGTTTGCTTGAATTGGAATTCAAACCTGGTCTACACATTTCATTTGACTGATACACCTGTTAAGTCTCTTTCTGGGTCGTGGCTTTAAGATATTTCTTATGGTCTACATTTAGCTGATTCCATCCCCCCCTTTTTTTTTGGCCGCACCCACGGTGTATGGAGGTTCCCAGGCTAGGGGTCCAATTGGAGCTACAGCTGCCAACCTACACCACAGCCACAGCCACAGCCACACAGAATCCAAGCCTTGTCTGTGAACTACACCACAGCTCACTGCAACACGGGATCCTTAACCCATGGAGCAAGGCCAGGGATTGAACCTGGGTCCTCATGGATGCTAGTCAGATTTATTTCCTCTGAGCCACGATGGGAACTACTGATTCCATCCTTGTGGTGTCATTGAGTGAGTTTCTCTAGCCCTAACCTTCCACCATATTTTCACATATTCCTGTGGGAGCTTGATTAAAATTAAATTTAGTTCTTTTGGGAGTTCCCATCGTGGCTCAGTGGTTAACGAATCCGACTAAGAACCATGAGGTTGCAGGTTCGATCCCTGACCTCGCTCAGTGGGTTAAGGATCCGGCGTTGCCGTGAGCTGTGGTGAGGTTGCAGACGTGGCTCGGATCCTGTGTTGCTGTGGCTGTGGCGAAGGCCGGCAGCTACAGCTCCTGTTGGACCCCTAGCCTGGGAACCTCCATATGCCGTGGGGTGCAGCCCTGAAAAGACAAAAAAAAAAATTTTTTTTTAGTTCTTTTGGCAAGAGTCTTATGTAGGTAGGGTTTTGTACTTCCCATTTATAACATCAGGAGATTTCACTTTGTGCGAGGTTAAGATGGATTGGAGTATTGGGCAATTTGATCCAATCTGTTACCTGATGCCTTTAGCAGTTATTGATGAGCATTGTCTAGATCCATGATTTCCTTTGGGGTTGCGGAATGGTAACTTCCTAATTCTAGCATTTCTTATTTGAGCTTAACCGAGTCACATTTTGAGTAAATAATATGTAAACAATGCTTCACTAAATTCCTCCAGTTGATAAGTATCATTTCTTATTTAGGTCCCTAAATCTTTAGGAGCTGGCAATCTTGAGCTGTGTGAGGCTAGCTCACAGAGTCAGTCTTTTGTTTTAGAGTCTTCATATCATGTTCTCGTCTGTCCATTTCTTTCTTCTCTATGTAGGTCACCAATAGCTTATAGACTCCTTCAGCAATTTTGCCATGTCACAGTGTTGAATGCAAGACAGATGAGAGTTAAGATGTCTAAAGAAAGCTAAGGCCACGTGTGGTGAGAAGCAGATCAATACAAAGAGAATTGTTAATTTTCCACTAGCACACTAAGGTTTATTTTGGGACGTCTCAGAGGACATCTTTATTTTAAAATGAAAATTTGATATAAAATAGGTAACTAACAAGGACCTACTGGATGGCACAGGGAGGTCTACTCAGTGTTCTATAAAAGCTTATATGGAAAAAAAGAATGGATGTATGTATAACTGAGTCACCCTGCTATGGACCTGAAGATAATGCAACATTGTAAATCGACTATAGCCCAATAAATTTTATTTTTTCTTTTTACAGCCACACCTGTGACGTATGGAAGTTCCTGGGCTAGACATCAAATCAGAGCTGCAGTCGCCAGCCTATACCATATGTACCGCAATGCGAATCTAAGCTGCATCTGCACCTATGCTGCAGCTTGCGGCGTTGCCTGATCCTTAACCCACTGAGTGAGGCCAGGGATCGAACCTGCAGCCTCACGGACACTATGTCAGGTTCCTTTTTTTTTTTTTTTTTTTTTTGCTTTTTAGGGCCGCACCCGCAGCATATGGAGGTTCCCAGGCTAGGGGTCGAATCAGAGCTTTAGTCACCTACACCACAGCTCATAGCAACGCCGGATCCTTAACCCACTGTGCAAGGCCAGGGATCAAACCCTCAGCTTCATGGTTCCTAGTCAGATTCATTAACCGCTGCACCACAACAGGAACTCCTATGTCAGGTTCTCAACCTGCTGAGCCACAATGGGAACTCCTACCTTAATAAATCTTTTTTTTAAAGTAATAATTTGATGACTGTGTTTTATATGGAAATAGAAATAAATAATCGCCCTAGTAGGACCTAGCCACCAAATGTCATCAGATTTAGCAAATAAAAGTACCAGTCATCCAGTTAAATTTGAATTTCAGATAAGCAATGAATAATTTAAAAAAAATTTTTATTTATTAATTTTTGGGCCACATCTACAGCGTGTGGAAGCTCCCAGGCCAGGGATCAAACCCACATCACAGTGGCAACCAGAGCCGCTACAGTGACTATGCTGGGTCCTTAACCCACTGAGCCACCAGGGGACTCCTAATTTTTTAGTGTAAATATGTCCCAACTATTATACTAAAAACTTATTATTCATTGTTGTCCTGAAATTGAAATTTAATTGGGTACCCCATATTTTACCTGGCAATCCTATCTGAAACTCAAATCAAGTAGGTAATGTGGGCTTGCCTTGGTATCTGGGATGAAGAAGTAGGCTTGGGTTAATGTGAAATCACTTCCTCAAAGCTGTTAGTCACAATTTTGACCTGGAAGAGGACAGGCTTAGACTTCTTTCTGGCTCATCTCTTGCTTTTCTATTATAGACACCTCCATCCCACACTTCCTGCTGAAATATCTGCAGTCCCACGCACTGGCTACATAGCCATCATTTTGCCCATGCTGTTCCCTATACTCTTCTTACGTCCTTCTCTCATTCTCCATTTGACTAATTTGTACTGGTCCTTAGCACAGGAGTTTCAGACTCTAATGTAATCAGTGAAGTCCAAATAGGAGTAATATGCTCACTCTTCTTTTTATGAAAAAAGTGGCCATCTTGGTCTACCTTTCATTTTTCTCCTTTTTTTTTGCCTTTTTGTCATTTTATGGCCGCGGGTTTATGACCGCACCCGCGGCATGTGGAGGTTCCCAGGCTAGGGGTCTAATCGGAGCTGTGGCCACTGGCCTGCGCCGCAACCACAGCAACGCAGGATCCGAGCCGTGTCTGCAACCTACACCACAGCTCACGGCAACGCCGGATCCTCAACCCACTGAGCAAGGGCAGGGATCGAACCCGCAACCTCATGGTTCCTAGTCAGATTCGTCAACCACTGCGCCACGATGGGAACTCCCATTTTTCTCCTTGATATAGAAATAGAGGTTCTCATGAGGTTGTGGGTTCGATCCCTGGCCTCGCTCAGTGGGTTAAGGATCCGGCGTTGCCGTGAGCTGTGGTGTAGGTCTCAGACGCGGCTCGGATCCCGCGTTGCTGTGGCTGTGGCGAAGACCGGCAGCTGTAGCTCCGATTAGACCCCTAGCCTGGGAACCTCCACATGCCGCGGGTGCAGCCCTAAAAAGGTAAAAAAGACAAAAAAAGAAAGGAAGAAAGAAAGAAAGGGAAAGAAATGTAGGTTCTGAGAAATAGAACTCTACTACTAGGAAAACAACAATTCAGGTGTAATGATAAATGGCAACTGATTCTCATTCTCAACATTGGGGCAGCAAAAAGTCGTATTAAGGACTGTTACTAGCTCTCGAACTTAAAAGGGCTAGCTACTGCTCAATTCTACCAAACGTTCCCACATGGAAATGTGTATCTAATACTGTCAGATTGTTAGGGTTTTCAAGAAAAGCCAGAAAACTGAATCTGTGTGTGTGTGTGTGTGTGTGTGTGTGTGCGTGTGTGTGTATGAAATCTTCCAATTGACAAATGTTAGCTCTTTAAAAAACAAACAAACGAACAAACCCTCGAAGCAGGCCAACTAAAACACCTTCAGGTTGGATTGAGCCATAAGGCCACCAGTTTGAGATCTTGTATTAAATGTTCCAATGTGACATCATTTTTCAGAGGTCTGTGTCAAGCGTACTTCCCATGGGTTGTACTAACATCTTGTGCTTAACTCTATCTGAGTTCTGGGGGACAATTTTCTGCTTTTTTATTGTTCTCACTAAAAACGGGAACTTTGCATTTCTCTCTCTCTCTCTCTCTTTTTTTTTTGCTTTTTAGGGACACACCTGAGGCATATGGAAATTCCCAGGCTAGGGCTCCAGTCAAAGCTGCAGCTACCGGCCACAGCCACAGCAACGCTGGATCCTTAACCCACTGAGCAAGGCCAGGGATCAAACTCTCCTCCTCATGGATACTAGTCAGGTTCTTAACTGTTGAGCCACAATGGGAGCTCCACATTTTATTTTCTTAACCTCAGCAACTAGTAGAATGTCTGAGACACAGGAGGTATTCAGATGAATGAATGAATGAGTGAATGAATGCATCTATGTCACCCTTTTTCCCAGCCAGAAGATAGAATTTTCAAGGGCAGAAAAACATTAACAGTCCTTTCCCATTCTAGAATGGGATAAAAATGGTAAAATAATTACTTTGGACATAAGCATTTTTTAATGAAGTATTTTGCAGTTTAAGGCTGGTAAACTGGAAGTTTAATAGCTGATTGCATCTTGGAAACCACATGCGAAGCAGATAATTAAGCTTCTGGAATTTGGCACTGTTTATAGTTCTTCCTGCAGTAGTTTTAAAATAATGTGACTTATGTTCAGTATGAATGCATTATTGTTAATATTTTATCAGAGAGTTATTATTTTCTCTTTGAATATGTCTCATTACAGGCACTGCTGCATTATTAAGTATAAATGTATTACATCCAAGGATCAATTCTCGTCCCTGTGGTACGTATTTCAGATTCTATAATAGAAGTCAATGGGTAAGTCGGATTCATTTAAGCCAAATTTACTTTATAGCCCACTTTTTTGGAATGCATGCGTTCTTTCCTTTGAGGGATACCTGCATAATCACGTAATATATTTTATGTTCTGCAGCAGAATAAAGCAAGCACATGGAGCCAACTTCATTGTTAACAAAATGTAGCAGCTGCGTGGTGACTGCAGACATCACTGGATTCATACCCAGGGACTATCAGTCATGGGTACAATTAGAATGAATCTCTTTCCGAATTTTCACAAGGAAGCAAGAGAAGATCCCCTACACATGCTGGTAGGTATATGCTTCTTTCTGGTGAATGTTTGAAGTCAACTATGATTCAACTCTGTCAAAAAGTAATGTTCCAACTCTTTCTCCAGAAATGCTATCTAAGAGTTCCTGTTGTGGCTCAGTGGGGACAAACTTGACTAGCATCCATAATGACTCAAGTTCGATCCCTGGCCTAGCTAGGTGGGTTCGGGATCCGGCATTGCCGTGAGCTGTGGTGTAGGTCACAGATGCCACTCAGATCTGGCGTTGCTGTGGCTGTGGCTGTGGCTGGCAGCTGTAGCTCTGATTCGACCCTAGCTTGGCAACCTCCATATACTGCAAGTGTGGCCCTAAAAAGCAAAAAAAAAAAATGCATTAGGAAAAATTTACCCTGGATATTGGAGTCGCCTTTGCCTTACATCACATTTGAAATCTTTGTATTTCCTAGAGGAGAAATTCTAGAGAAGAATTTATTCATTTTCTTTCTTTTTTTATTGGCTGTGCCCACTGCATGCCCACTCATGTTCCTAGGCCAGAGATTAAACCTGTGCCATAGCAGTGACTGCTGATCCTTAACCCTCTTCGCCATCAGGCAATTCCTAGAGTATCCTGTGGCAGCTCAGCAGGTTAAGAGCCTGCCATGGTAGGTTGAGGATGCTGCTTCAGTTCCTAACCTCTTTCAGTGGGTTAAGGATCTGGAGTTGCTGTGAGCTGTGGTGTAGGTCACAGACTCACATCTGGCATTGCTGTGGCTATGGTGTAGGCCGGCAGCTACAGCTCCAATTTGACCCCTAGCCTGGGAACCTCCATATGCCGCGGGTGAGGCCCTAAAAAGAAAAAAAAATTTTTTCTTAATTATTTTTTAAATTGAAGTATATTTGGAGTTCCCGTTGTGGCTCAGCAATAATGAACCTGACTAACATCCATGCAGACACAGGTTCGATCCCTGGCCTTGCTCAGTGGGTTAAGGATCTAGCATTGCTGTGAGCTGTGGTGTAGGTCACAGATGTGGCTCTGATCCTGAGTTGCTGTGGCTGTGGTATAGGCCTGCAGCTGCAGCTCTGATTCAACCCCTAGCCTGGGTAGTTCCATATGCTGGGGCGGGTGTAGCCCTAAAAAGCAAATAAATAACTAAATAAAATAAAAACAAACAGACAAACAGAAAACAAAAAAAATATTGAAGTATAGTTGATTTACAAGATTGTGGCAAATAAATTTTTAAGTGTGTTATGATTTTTTTTCCTCCAAGGCAGCTGGGCCTAAGAGATTCCAAGAATAGTAAAATGAAGGTGCCTCTTAAATCTAATATTATTTTATTTTCAAATCAGTATCTAATAATCCCAATACCTCACCTCCAATAAGTGAAATGCCACTACGATCATTTATTAATCTCCCTTTTGTCTAGAGAAAAAAGATGTTCTGTCACAAACTGGTTTTTAATTAGGGGAGATATTTATTTATTTATTTAGTCTTTTCTAGGGCCGCACCTGCGGCATATGGAGGTTCCCAGGCTGGGGATTTAATCACAGCTGTAGCCACCGGCCTACTCCACAGCCACAGCAATGTGGGATCCGAGCCGCATCTACGACCTACATCACAGCTCATGGCAACGCCGGATCCTTAACCCACTGAGTGAGGCCAGGGATCGAACCCGCAACCTCATGGTTCCTAGACGGATTCGTTAACCACTGAGCCATGATGGGAACTCTGAGATATTTAGATTAAATCAGTTTTTTCCCAAATTGTGGTCTGAGATATTCAGAAAACTGGCATGACAGTTGATTGGAGGCTTGCTGCTGAAAATGAAAATTCCTAAGTTCCAATCTATGGAGTCAGTCTCTGAGTCTGACCATTTGCCCATTCTAGCTCACTCTTTCTTTCCTTCCTTTCTTTCTTCCTCTTTCTTTCTTTTTCTGTCTTTTTAGGGCCATACCTGTGGCATATGGAGGTTCCCAGGCTAGGGGTTGAATCAGAGCTCTAGCCGCTGTTTTACGCCACAGCCACAGCAACGCACCAAGCTGCATCTGCGACCTACACCACAGCTCACAGCAACTCTGATCCTTAACCCACTGAGCGAAGCCAGGGATTGAACCCACGTCCTCATGGATACTAGTTGGGTTCATTAACCTTTGAGCCACGACGGGAACTCCTTAGCTGTTTCTTAATGCGCATCAGAGTTTGAGATCCACTGGGCTGGTTGAACTTTAGGGCCCTTTCCTCCTACAAAATTTTATGAGGCTCAGAGGGTCTTTCCAAGCTAAGCTTGTTGGTAATAGGGATTTCTTCTCCTCCCTTGCAATAGATTTAATAAACCCGAAAAAGGCCTCTCCAAATGGGATTTAGTTAACAGATGAGGTTTGTATCTAGCAGTCTACTCAATCTTAGGTTATTGAATAAATAGCACTTAAGTATTTATTCAGGGAATTAAATTTAGAACAGACCAGTCAATGGGAGTTTGGGGTTAGTAGATGTAAACTATTACATTTAGAATGGATAAGCAATGAAATCCTACTGTATATCACAAGGAACTATATATATCCAGTCTCTTGGGATAGACCAAGATGGCAAATAATATAAGAAAGGGAACACATGTGTGTGTGACTGGGTCACTTTGCTGTACAGAGAAATTGGCACAACATTGTAAATCAACTGTATTTTTCTAAAATAACAGAAAATTTTAAAAAGAATAAAATAGACCAGTCAAGTAACTTGAGTCTGTGGATATCATCCGCCATATCAGTAAAGAAAGGATATTGTGGCCCTGAAGCCCTCAGCCACTGCAGCCACCACCAGCTGTGCTCCCTGAGGAGAGAATCAGGATGGAGAAAATAGGATACTGGCCCTAGATAGTTAAAGTGCATATCAAAGGAAAGATTTCAATGAGCCCAGACTCTGGCATCTTCCCATGCATAGAAATGCACCATTTCATTAACTTGAGATTTTTTTTTTTAATTAGCAGAAATCTTTTGATTTTCAACTACCTGGTTTGTTTTTGCAAATTCCTCCCTTAACCTTTTCAGAACTGTCCCTCAGAGTTATCTGAAAGGCTGTCTCCTGGGCTTAAGTGCTCAGTACGTCTGCCAAATAAAACATAATTCTCAACTTTTCAGTTGTGCATTTTTTTTAATCAAGTCTCAGTGATTCTCATAATGTCTGGGAGACTGATCAATTTTTTTTTTTTTTTTTGCATCTTCTGTTCAGTTTCAACAAATCAGAATTCATTCAGGTTATTTCCTCTCTGGGTAGAGTTTGCTTGTCTTCAGCCTCTATAAGAGATCGAAGAAGAGTTCTTAGAGAGCAGTGTGAGGCCTTAAAAATCTAATGAGGAAGTCGACATCAAGAAGGAAGAGAGGGGCTTTTGCTTCAGCAGATCCTTCCTTCTTTATGACGATTGGGTTAGAGCAACACCCACTTGCGGCTGGTGAGGCTGTGAAGCAACTGGAACTCTCATATATTGTTGATAGGAGTGGGAAATGGTGAAGTTAAAAATGCACCTTTCCTACGAGCTAGCAATTTCACTCCTAGGTATTTACCCAAGAGAAATGAAAGCACAAGTTCATACAAAGACTTGTACTAGAACATTCTTAGCGGCTGTAGTCATAATAGGCAAAATCTGGAAACAGCTTAGGTGTGTATCAACAGAATGACTAAATAAACTGTAGTATATTCATGTAATGGACTATATCCACTAGAGCTATACCTAAGACATGGATGAATTTCAAAATGTCATGCTTCTTGAAAGAAGCCTTGCGCAAAAGATAATACACTATATGATTCCATTTATGTTACACGTTCCTGCTTCTGTTGATTTGTTCTCTGTGCAGACATAGGTTCAGGCTGCTCCTCAGAGGAGAATCTGGCTGAGGGCCTAGGCTGGAAACAGCACACACACAGTTACAATAATAACCATCATTACTGAATGCTTAAGGGCCTGGCACTAACCTGAAATTTGAGTATTGCTCCTATTTTATGGATGAGAAAACTGGGCCTCAGACAGAGCATATGACTTGCCCAAAGCTACAGCGGAAATAAGCACTCTAGCTAGGTTTATTTCTAGCTCAAGGCTTGTCTTCTTCCCAGAGCCGTAGAGTTTCGCCCTGAGGGTGCTTTTTCAAGAAGAGGACATTGGTAATGCAGGAAGAGAAATCAGCCTCGGTGGGGTGTGGGTGGTGGGGGTGAGGGTGGGCTGTGGGGTGGGGATGGGGGTGGAGAGGGGCAGGAAAAAGAAGGAGGAAGAGCAAGAGGGGGAATATTACAGAAGATAAACTCCTGTCTTGTAGATCTTTCTGTCCAGGCTAGAAACTGCCTTCTCCACCCAGCTTCACCCTATACTGAACAATTATTAATTTGTTCCTTACAAAACCTTGAAGTAGATAAGGAAATTGTCCCGAAGAAGTGAAAACAGTCATTCCCAGGTATCTTCTGGGGCTTGGTTCTAGGACCACTGCCTCCCCCCATTACCAAAATCTGTGGATAATTAAGTTCCTTAAACAAAATATATTTGCACATAACCTACACCCATCCTCCCAAATACTTGAAATCATCGCTAGGTTACTTATAATACCTAATACAATGTAAGTGCTATGTAAGTAGTTGTAAATACAATGTAAATACTATGTAAAGAGTTGCCAGTGACTGGAAAATTCAAATTCTGCTTTTTGAAATTTTATGGAATATTTTGGGGGCGGGGGTAGCGGCAGTATTTTTGATCTGCATTGGTTAAATCCACGCCTGTGAAACCAAGGATATGAGAGATCGCTGCCTGGATAAGACTGTGCAAGACTGTAACTGGATTTTGAACTGATCTAGAGATCCTGCTGTGCACTTCCTGGTAGACTAAACTACTATGAGGGAAAAAGATGCAAAATATTTTACAGTCGGGTTTTTTTTTTTTTTTAATGGCTGCAACCAAGGCATATGGAAGTTCCCCAGCCAGGGATCAAATTCAAACCACAGCTCCAACTGCAGCTGCCGCAACGTGGATCCTTTTAACCCATGCACCGGGCTGAGGATTGAACCCGAGCTTCTGCAGGGACCCGAGCTGCTGCAGTCAGATTCTTAACCCAGTGTGCCACAGCGGGAACTCCTACAGATTTTTTTTTTTAAATGCTTAATTGCTTTAAAAGGATACTAGGCAAAGGGACATGTTTTCTAGTCTTTCTTGAGGACAGCTGGGAAAAAGGATGGAGGCATTATAGAGATTCAGATTCTGTACATTCTGGTTTTCTGCCTTAACCAACACCAATTTCAACGGTGGATACAAGTGATTCCAAAGCCAGCACTTCAGATTTCTCGACAAGTCTTCTGTCTAGCAAGATGAACTCTTTCTGAAGCCCTAGTGGATGAATCTCAGACTCACTTGATGGAGGTGTGTCACAGACTCTTTGAGAAGCTGATGAAAACCTTGGAAGCATTCCTTACAGAAATGAACCCACGTGTAAAATTCTCCATGCAACGTAGAAAGCTCGAAAGGCTTGCTAAAACTCACGGAGGAGGTCCCTGTTCAAGATGTAAGCAGCTCTTTGCAGAAAGCCCCCCCCCCCCGCCCCCAGCAGGAAGCCCTTTTTCTTTCTCTTTTTTCTTTTTCTTTTTTTTTCTGTCTTTTGTCTTTTTAGGGCCGCACCCGCGGCATATGGAGGTTCCCAGGCTAGGGGTCGAATCAGAGCTACAGCTGCCGGCCTACACCACAGCAACGCCAGATCTGAGCCGTGTCTGCAACCTACCTACACCATAGTTCATGGCAACGCCAGATCCTTAACCTACTGAGCGAGGCCAGGGACTGAAGCCTCAACCTCATGGTTCCCAGTCGGATTCATTTCCACTGCGCCACAGTGGGAACTCCCAGGAAGCCCCTTTTCAAGTCATGTGAGTAAAGCTATACCGTAACTAACTTTTTTTTTTGTCTTTTGTCATTTTAGGGCCTCACCCGGGGCATATGGAGGTTCCCAGGCTAGGGGTCTAATAGGAGCTGTAGTGGCTGGCCTACACCACAGCTCACAGCAATGCCAGATCCTTAACCCACTGAGCGAGGCCAGGGATTGAACCCACAACCTCATGGTTCCTAGTCGGATTTGTTAATCACTGAGCCACAACGGGAACTCCTACCATAACTAACTTTTAAACCAGGCACCCCCACACTCTACTCATCTCCAGCCCAATCACGCCTTTCAAATCTATTCATCACACAATACCTTGACTAACTTGTGGGTTCTTTCCATAGATCAAAGAAGTAGAAATGAAGACTAAGTAATGAACAGATGACTCGATCTCTTCCGCAGTGTCCCCTTCAGTCATCTCCTTAACAAACTGTGTGACCAGGAGTTCCCGTTGTGGCTCAGATTCTACCCCTAGCCTGGGAACTTGCATATGCCGAGGGGGCGGCCCTAAAAAAGCAAAACCATAAACCAAAAACCAAAAACCAAAACGAAACAATTGTGTGACCACACTGTGCGAACAAGAGAACGTCTAGAGGAAGATTACTCCGTTGAAAATAGGAAAAAGTCAAGAAAGATTAAACAGACTGGTAAGATGTTGGTAATTACTAGAGCTGGGTAATGGGTATCCAGAAGTTCACTGTACTTTTTCCTTTATATTTTTGTATGTTTAAAAGGCTCCATCGTAGGAGTTCCCTTCGTGGCTCGTGGTTAACAAATCCGACTAGGAACCATGAGGTTGCGGGTTCGACCCCTGGCCTTGCTCAGTGGGTTAAGGATCCGGCGTTGCCGTGAGCTGTGGTGTAGGTTGCAGACGCGGCTCGGATCCCTCGTTGCTGTGGCTGTGGCGAAGGCCAGTGGCTACATACAGCTCCGATTCGACCCCTAGCCTGGGAACCTCCATATGCCGCGGGTGCGGCTCTACATAAAGGCAAAAAGAGAAAGAAAAAAAAGGCTCCATCATAAAAAGTATAAAATAAATCAAACAAACATAAAAACAAATTAAAAAAGAGGGAAATCCTATCACATGTGACAACATGGATGAACCAGGAGGACATTATGCTAAGTGAAATAAGCCAGTCACGGAAGTAGAGAACCTGCATTATTCCACTTATATGAGTTATCTAAAATAGCCAAACTCTGGGAGTTCCCATTGTGGCTTAGCAGGTTAAGAACCCGACTAGTATCCATGAGGATGGGGGTTCGACCCCTGGCCTCACTCAGTGGGTTAAGGATCTGGCGTTGCCGTGAGCTGTGGTGTAGGTAGCAGATGCAGCTCGGATCCCAGGTTGCTGGGGCTGTGGCGTAGACCGGCAGCTGCATCTCCAATTTAACCCCTACCTAGCCTAGGAACTTCCGTATGCTGCAGGTGCAGCCCTAAAAAGAAAAAAAAAAATCACAAATTTGCAGGTCACTCTCTAAATACATGTAATAGGAGTTCCCTGGTGGCTCAGCAGGTTGAAGACATGGTCACTGCTGTGGTGAGTGTTCGATCCCTGGAGCTTCCACATGCTGAGGGTGTGGCCAAAAAAAAAAAAAAGTACATGTAATAAATGATCTGCGGGGGGGGGCGGGGAAGCAGGGCAGGTAAGGAGGAGTATTAACTTTTGTGTGCAAATTGGGGACTTCTAGCATTTAGGGGTCCCCAAGACCTCTTCACCCTAAAGTGGATGAAATTCAGCCAGTTAATAAAATTATCCAAGTTCACACAGTCTTTTTATTTTTTTATTTTATTTTATTTTTTGCTTTTTAGGGCTACACCTACGGCATACAGAAGTTCCTAGGCTAGGGGTCGAATTGGAGCTGTAGCTGCTGGCCCAGCCATAGTCACAGCAATGAAGGATCTGAGCCTCGTCTGGGACCTACACCACAGCTTGAAGCAATGCCAGATCCTTAACCCACTGAGCGGGGCCAGGGATTGAACCTACATCCTCCTGGATACTAGTCAGATTCATTACCACTGAGCCCCAACGGGAACTCCTATATGCAGTCTTTTTTTTTTTTTTTTGCTGAATTTTGGAAGTGTTTATTATGAAAAAGAATATTACCTTGGCATTTCTTTCAGACTATTTCTTTTTTTTAAATGATTTTTATTTTTTCCATCATAGTTGGTTTGCAGTGTTCTGTCAGTTTTCTACTGCACAGCAAAGTGACCCAGTCACACATACATATACACATTCTTTTTCTCACATTATCCTCCATCATGCTCCATCACGAGTGACTAGATATTGTTCCCAGTATACACAGCCTTTAATCCGTTTTTCCTGGTACCTCATTCTAATTATAGGGGATAATAAACGATTACCAGTCTTTTATAAAAGCTTACAACATGCAAAAGAAAGAAATACAAAGAAAATCAATCAAGGAACTAAAAATATGCTCTAATCATATTTGAAGAGGAAGAGATGTTAGGGGGTTGCTGTGTAACTGAGCTAAATTCTCAGCTACCATGCTAGTCACTGAACAGATAATATCTAAAAATGATAAACAGTGGTAGAAGAATATTTAGAGATACAGTGATAAACCTCAGAAGATAATCAAAGAGTTCAAAGAAGAATAGATAAATGTAGAGCACGAGGGGAAGGGTAAGAGAAGGCATTCTAGAATATCTGATGTTTTCAATGTGCAAATTTTACTTTAATAAAAGACATTAAAATTTTTTAATTGACAGAACATTGTAAAGTAACTATATATTTTTTTTTTAAGAATCAGGATTTCCCTGGTGACTCAGTGGGTTAAGGATCTGGTGTTGTCCTGCTGTGGCTCAGGTCACTGCTGCAGTGCAGGTTTGATCCTTGGCCCCAGAACTTCTGCGTGGGGGAGGGGATAGTCAAAAAAAAAAAAAAAGAAAGAAAAAGAAAAAAAGCAGAAAGCAAATACCCATGTTCAAGCTCTACATAATTGTGTCTGAGTGGAGGGGAACAGGAGGAACCTAAGCACACATATGTGGAAAAGGCTTTCCAGAAGATTCTGATCTGAGTCTCCCCTCTGCCCTTGGTGCTCTGAACCCAGACAAATGCTAGTCTCTTCCCCGGGGTCATTATGAAACAAATTCCTAATAGATACGAAACTCTTTGAAGTCAAATCCATGCCATTTGCCATGTCCTCCCACAAATAAACATTTTGGAGAGCATAAAGTATAAATAACGGGAGGGCATCAACTTAGGTTTGATAAAGGCTCATGAACAGACACCTAAGGCTGATTAGTTATACACTGGTCCATAAATTTATAAAAATCAACTGATCCTGGAACTAGAGAAGAAGAAATCAGATTTTAAAACATCTTTTTTTTCTGTCCTTTTTTGGGGACCGCACCCCAAAGCATATGGACATTCCTAGGCCAGGGGTCGAATCAGAGCTACAGCTGTTGGCCTGAGCTACAGCTTTTGTCCTACACCACAGCCACAGCAACTGGGGATCAGAGCGACGTCTGCGACCTACACCACAGCTCACGGCAATGCTGGATCCTTAACCCACTGAGTGAGGCCAGGGATTGAACCCACGTCCTCATGGATACTAGTTGGGTTCATTTTGCTGAGCCACAATAGGAACTCCCCAAGAATATTTTAACTCTTCTAAATACTTAATTATAGTTGCAAAGAACTGGGACCAAGACAGGAAAGAGCTCTTTCCGGAATTTTATTTGCCGTTCCCAACACCCAAAATGCTCTTCCACACGATCTTTGCCTGGTTGATTATCTCCTTGTCATTCAGGTCTCAGTTCAATGTCATTTCACTCATTCATCCAGCACAATCATTATGGAGCAGCTACCAGTGTAAGGCACTGTTCTAGCCGGCTGGGGAGCTAGGAGACACCACAAAGTAGTAACTCTCAGAAAACGCTGGGGGAGACTTTTAGATGTTAGACGTTGTCTAACAAGCAAATAAATAGATAAATGATCCCAAGTTGGGTCCCCTGGGGACAAAATTAAGTCTGAGACAAAATTAACACAAATTTCATTCCCAAATTGGGGGCAAGGGAACTCATCTAACATTACTTTCTTTAAAAAAAATTTTTTTTAAGACATTACTTTCATTTCAGCCTGGGTTCAAGGATGTTAGAGACTAAATAGAGGAAATGCTGAGACAGTCTCTGATGGGTGAGTGTTCTGTTATAGAGGGGTTTTGGGGTTTCTTGCCCTTTTTCGAGGTTGAAGGTCTTCTGCCAGCGTTCAGCAGATGTTCTGTGTGACGCGTTACCCATGTAGATGGGGTTTTTTTGGATGTGTTTGCGGGAGAAGGTGAGCGCCACGTCTTACTCCTCTACCATCTTGATCCTGCTCCCTTTGGTTTTTGGAAGTGGGGAGACTTTCTAATTTATCCAGGTACATTTGGCAGTCTTCGGTTGGAGCCATTTGGGGACATTTCAAAAGAGGAGGACCTTTCAATGTCAAGGACTGAGTGAGGGTTTTCTATGGCTGGTCCTTAGAACATAGGCTGTTCATTAGGGAGTGCCCTTGGGCTCAACACCCACGGGAGGCAGGAAGAGCAGGCAGGTATTGGCAGAGGAAGAGTCTAGCTGCCATGGGGCCTGGTAAAAGTCATTGTTTTTAGACTTTGTTTTTTTTTTTTTGGCTAGAGGTCAAATTGGAGCTGCAGCTGCCGCCCACAGCCTCAGCAACTCCAGATCTGAGCCCTGTCTGCGACCTACACCACAGCTCATGGCAAAGCCGGATCCCAGACCCAGGACCCACTAATCGAGGCCAGGGATCGAACCTGTATCCTCACGATTACTAGTCGGATTCGTTTCTGCTGTGCCACAATAGGAACTTGCAATTGTTTCTAGACTTTTTCGGTGACAGAGCTTGGAAATACATACGCTTTTTTTTTTTCTATAAAGATAAAACCCATCATGAATTCATACATAACACTTCTAATTCAAATTCAGGACTACAGAGTTTATTTAACCTCTTGCTATTCAATCTCTATTTCTATTTATTTTCTCATACCAAAAATTTTGATTCCCAATTTCATCAACATATTACATGAAACAGTCTCAGAATACTAACAGCAACACTGCCACTAACATGGTTGCTGAAAGGAGTTAAGGTGCTTTTGGATTTTCTTCTGCCTTTAGAGAATATCCTTGGGGTATAAAGTCAAAATAGTAACTCAAAATAATTATTCTCTGCGTGTTTTTTCTGCCAATTTGATGGACAGTTTGGTTCTTTTGTTTCATGCAGGTTTTGGTTTTTAGGGATTGCTTTTGAAAATTTAATTTTGTTTTCTAATTAAAAGAAATATACAAAATGAGGAGTTCCCCTCATGGTGCAGAGAAAATGAATCCAATTAGGAATCATGAGGTTGCAGTTTCGATCCCCGGTCTCGCTCAGTGGATTAACAATCCGGCATTGCCGTGAGCTGTGGTGTAGGTTGCAGACGCGGCTCAGATCTGGTGTCGCTGTGGCTGTGGCGTAGGCCGGCAGCTGTTGCTCTGATTTGATCCCTAGCCTGGGAACCTCCCTATGCTGCAGGTGTGGCCCTAAAAAACCAAAAAAAAAAAAAAAAGAAATATACAAAATGAGATATATTCAGAGAAGTCTAACTTCCATTACCATCTCTCCCACCCTGTTTCCTCTGTCTTTCAGTCACTTTACAAAATGTTTTTCATTCGGAGCTCCAGTGGCGCAATCGGTTAGCGCGCGGTACTTATACAAAATGTTTTTCATTCAATCATAGCAATATTTTCCTAGATCGGTCTCCCAAGGCAAAAGAAGTAAAAGCCAAAAAAATAAATAAATGGGACCTAATCAAACTTAAAAGCTTTTGCACAGCAAAGGAAATCATCAGCAAAACAAAAAGAATACCTATGGAATGGGAGAAAATATTTGCAAATAATGCAACCAACAAGAGGTTTATGTTCAAAATATACAAACAGCTCAAACAATTCAATACTGAAAAAGCAAACAACCCAATCAAAAAATGGACAGAACACCCAAACTGACATTTCTCCAAAGAAGACATACAAGATAGCCAACGGGCACATGAAACGATGCTCAACTTGGCTAATTATTGGAGAAATACATATCGCAACTACAATGAGGCATCGCCTCACACGGGTCAGAATGGCTATCATAAAAAGGTCTACAAATAATAAATGCTAGAGAGGGTGCGTAGAAAAAGGACCCCTCCTGTAGGTGGGAATGTAAATTGGTGCACCCACTATGGAGAACAGTGTGGAGACTCCTTTAAAAACTAAAAATAGGAGTTCCCGTCATGGCCCAGAGGTTAACAAATCTGACTAGGAACCATGAGGTTACGGGTTCGATCCCTGGCCTCACTCAGTGGGTTAAGATCCAGCGTTGCTGTGAGCTGTGGTGTAGGCTGCAAATGCAGCTCAGATCCTGAGTTGCTGTGACTGTGGCGCCGGCCAGCAGCTACAATTCCAATTAGACCCCTAGCCTGGGAATCTTCATATGCAGCAGGTGCAGCCCTAAAATGACAAAAAGCCAAAAAAAATCCCAAAAAACTAAAAATAGAGTTACCATATGGTCTAGTAATCCCACTCTGGGGCATATATCCAAGCAAAACTTTAATTTGAGGATACATGCACCCCAATGTTCATAGCAACATTATTTACAATAGCCAAGACATGGAAGCAACCTAAATGTTCAACAACAGATGAATGGATAAAGAAGATGTGGTACATATATATATGTGACATATACATACACACACAATGGCATATTACTAAGCCATAAAAAGAATGACATATTGCCATTTGCAGCAACATTATAAAATATTCAGGTTCCCAAAGTTCAGGGTTCCTTTCTGTAATGTAACTCACTGCATGTGCAGACAATACATGATCCTTTTCATGTCACCCTTGGAATTGGAGCTTGAGGAACTGGCTCAAATGCTGATACTCTGACTAAAGCTGTTTCTGTGAGTAGTAAATCCCTTTTGTGTCTCCTTTGCAATCACAGAGTTTTGAGCATGGAAGTGCCTTGATCTTACAGGGACATAATCTTTTTTTTTTTTGTCCTTTTGCCTTCTCTAGGGCCTCACCCGCAGCATATGGAGGTTCCCAGGCTAGGGATCTAACAGGAGCTGTAGCTGCTGGCCTTCACCACAGCCACAGCAACGCGGGATCCGAGCCACGTCTGCAACCTACACCACAGCTCATGGCAACGCCGGATCCTTAACTCACTGAGCGAGGCTGGGGATTGAACCCACATCCTCATGGTTCCTAGTTAGATTCGTTAACCACTGAGCCATGATGGGAACTCCAGGGACATAATCTTATATACTTTAAAAGGGTCACTCTGGCAGCAACATGGATGGAACTAGAGACTCTCATACTAAGTGAAGTAAGTCAGAAAGAGAAAGACAAATACCGTCTGATATCACGTATCTGGAATCTAATGTATGGCACAAATGAACCTTTCCACAGAAAAGAATGCATACATGAATGAATGAATGAGTACTTTCTGGACTAAATTTACTTGGACAGACTCCTAGATGAGCCCACCCTTTTCCAACTTCCCTATAAATATACTAACTTATAGCAAGGATCCAGCACAAAGTAAAACGAGCAAGGTTTGATGATGATTACCTCAGGGAACTTAAAATTTTGGTGAATTTCATTAGAGAACCCAGTGCTCTTATTTTTGAGTCCAGGAGCATCCCTATAGACTGAGAAAGGGCAAATTATGTGTGAGCGTGTGTACACACATGTGTGTGCATTTTTTTTTTCTTTTTTGGCCACACGCATGGCATGTGGATGTTCCTGGGCCAGGGATCAAAACTGTGCCCGAGCTGTGACAACGCCGGATCCTTGACCCACTGAGTCACAAGAAAACTCTTGTGCATGTTTTAAAGTGAGCCTGTTGTGGCTCAGCGGTTAACAAATCTGACTAGCATCCATGCGGGTGCAGGTTTGATCCCTGGCCTTGCTCAGTGGCTTAAGGATCCAGCGTTGCTGTGGCTGTGGTGTAGGCCGGCAGCTACAGCTCTGATTCGACCCCTAGCCTGGGAACCTCCATATGCCAGGGGTGCAGCCCTAAAAAAATAAAAAAGAAAATGGGGGAAAAAAAAAGAATTATCCAAGTCATTATAGACACTTAGATACTTGGGAAAGTACCAGAACAAATTATAAACCAATCAATTTTCCAGCACTTAGGGAAGCAAAAATCAGTGTGTGACCAGCATTATGCTCCCACGGTGAGCCAGTGTGCCAGACGGATTCTGTTTTCTGCCAGGAGTGCCATGTCATGCTGATCCTGGGGAAGGAGTAGATGGAATCTAGTCGGATTTCCTTAAGGCTTACGTGTCCTCCAGCATGCTTTTCTAATCAACAACCTAGACAGCTAAGGTCTACCTCTACTGTATCCAAGAAGGCTTTTCCTGCTTGCCAGAAGTGTAGCAGGGACCTTATCATATTTATTGCTACACTTTAGAGCTAGAAGCAGCCTGGGGAGAGAGTGGTGAAGAAAATGATGGGCTCATAGAGAAAAAGTAAGCACAGCAAAATCAAGAGAAGGGAAGGTATGATAACACTTTGGCTCAGGTATTATTTATCATTTTTGCACAGGAAGATAGTTCTCTCCATATGGTACTTGACAGATACGATGGATGACCTTGGCCTGGCTATAGGGCTTTGATAACAGGGCTTATTAGGTGTAATAAATAAATACATTTTATAAGCAAGGGATTTTTTTCCCCCAATTTTTAGTGCCTTTAAAAGCTTACTTTTCATTTCATTTTTTTCTGAGGCTAGGTATAATTAATATCTTCTGAAAGAAGAAAAAGTACTCAAAAAAGCAGAGTATAGTAAGAGGCAATATACCTTAGTATTTAAATAACCATGAACTTCGGTGCCCCTAGTACTGGGTTCAGATATCTTATCTGAGCCTCAGTTTCCACAATAATAAAATGGCATTGATAATGCTTAATTTGTAAGGTTGGTGGACACTAGTTGGGTTCGTTACTGGTGAGCCACAAGGGGAACTCCCCTTTTCTTTTTTATTGGCTAGCTGTATCTGTCATCAATAGGTTGATGGAAATTTAAAGCCTTATAAGGTGTAATGTATTTTTCTCACATGCTCTATTTTCTAACCTAAAATATGCTGGAAATGTGCCCATTCATTGACAACTACTGAGATACTGGTTCTGTAATAAAAAAATTCCATTCTCAGTTGTGTAAACAGTATCCATGAGGATGTGGGTTCGATCCCTGGCCTTGCCCAGTGGGTTAAGGATGTGGTGTTGCCGCAAGCCGCGGTGTATGTCACAGATGCAGCTCAGATCCTGCATTTCTGTGGCTGTGGCATAGGCCAGCAGCTGTCGCTCTGATTCGACCCCTAGCCTGGGAACGTCCATATGCCACAGGTGCAGTCCTAAAAAGCAAAAAAAGAAAGAAAGAAAGAAAGAAAGAAAGAAAAAGAAAGAAAGAAAGAAAAGGAGAATGGTTTAAAAATGAATGGGCATTGCCTTTGCTCTTGTCCAAATAAGCAGAATTTAATTGGATAGTGCCAACATTGCCATATTTCGGTGGTAGTAATAACGTGATGGGAAAAGAGAGTTGAGTCACCAAGATTTCTTAACATAAAGTTTGGTATAAGCTAATTTCTAGGGAGTTGGCAGCTATAAATCTCCATGACTGCATCCTGTTTCTCGGTCAGTTGCACTTGAAACTAGAACTGAAATTGGGGTGTAAACAGCTTGGCTGATGGGTGCATTTTATTTATTGATTGTTACTGTTATAACAGTTTTTTTGCTTAACCTTTCTTTTTTAAATTTTTTTAAATTATAGTTGATTGACAATGTTCTGTCAATTTCCGCTATACAGCAAACTGACCCAGTTATATATATATATAACTGGGTGTATATATATATACACATTCTTTTTCTCATAGTATCTTTCATCATGTGCCATCACAAGTGACTGGATATAGTTCCCCGTGCTATACAGCTGATGGGTGCATTTTAACGACATTTGCCTAATTCAGTCCCTCTGGGTTGCTTTGAGGAAGTGCAGATCTCTCATCATTCAGCTCAACGTGGTGTTTTCTTCTAGCAACACCCCTTGCATAATATTTGTTGGTGAGGATTTCCCATAGTGGTGCAGCAGAAATGAATCCGACTGGTAACCGTGAGGTTTTGGGTTCGATCCTAGGCCTCGCTCAGTGAGTTAAGAATCTGGAGTTGCCATGAGCTGTGGTGTATGTTGCAGACGCGGCTCAGATCTGGCATTGCTGTGGCTGTGGTGTAGGCCGGCAGCTGTTGCTCTGATTCGACCTCTAGCCTGGGAACCTCCATATGCCGCAGGTGTGGCCTCAAAAATGCAAAAAAAAAAAATACTCTTGGGTATACATAATATAAATATAGTTCTATTACAATTTTGTTTTATTTATTTATTTATTTATTTATTTATTTATTTTCAGGGCCACGCCTGCGGCATATGGAAATTCCCAGGCTAGGGGTCAAATAGGAGCTGCAGCTGCCGGCCTACGCCGTAGCCGCAACAACACCAGACCTGAGCTGCATCTTTTAACTACACTGCATCTTGCAGCAACACTGGGTCCTTAACCCACTAAGCGAGGCTAGGGATCGAACCCTCATCCTCCTGGACAACTATGTTGGGTCTTTAACCTGCTCAGCCAGAACAGCAACTCCTGCAGTTATATTTTATATGCTTATTCTAATGGCACTTCTGGCATAGGGACTATCAAGTCATTTGTATTTTTCAATAAACATTTAAATGAAGCAACTGAACACGTCTTTCTTAATGTCTACTGGAGAAATGTTGAAAACCAAAGTAAACATGAGTTTGATCACAATGCAGACACGTGGAACATCTTAAAAATAACACAGACCAGAGAAATATGCTTCCAGATGTCAGGATTAAAAAAAAAAATGTATTCCGTAAATGATCTCATGCACATCAGGCAACTATCCAGTGATGATAAGCAATTATTAGCAATAACAAGGAAGCATCACTGTTGGGCTCAGGCTACCCGCAGCCCACATTGTACATCATTACGGCATCCTGATGTATTTCTCTGTGGCTTCTTTTCTCTGACCACATCAAAGCCTGAAGCAGAATACGGTGATTTAAAAAGATAGACATAGTCAACGTATTGATCCCTGAAATTGGCTGCCTGCAGAATTGTGACTGCTTTTTGTGTTTTTTTTTTTTTCTTTTTAAGGCCGCACCCGCAGCATTTGGAAGTTCCCAGGCTAGGAGCTGAATAGGAGATGTTGCCTCCAGCCTACACCACAGCTCACGGCAACACCAGATCCTTAACCCACCGAGCGAGGCCAGGGATCGAGCCCGCATTCTCATGGATGCTAGTTGGGCTTGTTAACCACTGAGCCATGATGGGAACTCCACTTCTTTTTTTTTTCTTTTTTTGTCTTTTTGCCTTATCTAGGGCCGCACCCGCGGCATATGGAGGTTCCCAGGCTAGGGGTCTAACAGGAGCTGTAGCCGCCGGCCTTCGCCACAGCCACAGCAACGCGGGATCCGAGCCGCGTCTGCAACCTACACCACAGCTCACGGCAACGCCGGATCCTTAACCCACTGAGCAAGGCCAGGGATCGAACCTGCAACCTCATGGTTCTTAGTCGGATTCGTTAACCACCGAGCCATGAAGGGAACTCTGGGAACTCCACTTCTTGTTTCTGGGAACCCTTCTTAACAACTTTCTCTATATGTATGACTGGGTCACTTTGCTATACAGCAGAAATTGCCACAACATTGTAAATCAACCATACTTTAATAAAAAAAGAGAAAAAGAAAACCCAACTCCATCTCTTAATTTCTGCCTGGCTCGAATTGCATTTCAATAGGCTCTGACTTTGTTGGAACGGAGAGTAGGGAACCGCCATCTCGGATAATGAGATTGGAATCTGAAGGCTCCGTGCGTTTCACCAGGACCTCATAATATCATGTAAAAACAGCTTTACATTTTCTTATCTCCTCCACATATGGAGATGGCAGTACATAGAATCTGTTTTCACTTTTACAAGACTATCGGTCCCCTTTTCTTTTTGAAACATATTAAATGTTAAATGCAAAACATCCGCAGCCCTCTGAAGGAATGATCCCTAGAAGCAAGTAGGCGATTTACAAAGTGTGGAGCCCCGTTTTGACTGGTCTGTAGTAACGGAATAATGGCTTTGTTTTGGACTTTTCTGAATGAATTATAATAGTATAGCAATTCATATGTTAATATCCCCAGGTTAACAATGCCCTATTGTTATCGCAATATTAACTTTTAAAATGGATCCTGGGAGTTCCCCGGCGTGGTGCAGTGGTTAACGAATCCGACTAGGAACCATGAGCCTGCAGGTTCGATCCCTGGCCTTGCTCGGTGGGTTAGTAATCCAGTGTTGCCGTGAGCTGCGGTGTAGGTTGAAGACGCGGCTCGGATCCCGCGTTGCTGTGGCTGTGGCGAAGGCCGGCAGCTACAGCTCCTGTTAGACCCCTAGCCTGGGAACCTCCATATGCCGCGGGTGCGGCCCTAGATAAGGCAAAAAGACAAAAAACAAAACAAAACAAACAAACAGATATTGTTGCTGAAGCTCGGCCTTTGTCCACCAGTGCCCAAAAGAAACTCGAGACAGAGTTTTGGGTGAAGGAGAAAAAATAGCTTTATCGCTTTGCCAGGCAAAGAACGGTCACAGCACCCTAACGCCCTAAAGACTGTGCCCCACTTTTAGGAGAGAATAGGAAATGGTTTTATAGTTTAGGAGTGGAAAATAGAGCCACAGATAAGGATCAGGGTAGGTGCAAGCTTGCATTGTTTTTCCAACTGGTGTTAAGTGGTCCCAGGTCTGATTCTGGTGGTCCTTTTTTCTAGAATAAAGAATGCTTCATTAACATCTTCCATCTGTGGGGGTTTTCCGTTCTGCAGAAGAACTCAAAGATATTGTTATCTATCTTCCTTGAGGAGGGACCGGGACCTTGTCCTAAGGCTGCACTATTGCCCCCCCCCCTTTTTTTAGGGCCGCACCCACGGCATATGGAGGTTCCCAAGCTAGGAATCTAATCGGAGCTGTAGCCTCTGGCCTACACCACAGCCACAGCAACGCCAGATCTGAGCCACATCTGTGAACTACACCAGAGCCTACAGCTGACAACATTGGATGCTTAACCCACCGAGCAAGACCAGGAATCAAACCTGCATCCTCATGGATACTAGTCGGGTTCCTTATGTCTGAGCCACAGTGGGAACCCCTGCACTACTGTCTCTTGACTGCTCCACCCTGGTCTCTGCATTTCCTCTCTTCCCTCAGCAGCATCTGTTTGAACTCAGGGAAGGTCAAGGAGGCTGAATGGCTGAATGAGTCCTATTTCCTAAAAAGCAATGGGGGGCTTAGGCTTTTGTGCCCAGGAGCCCCCAGGACCCTGCTCACTTACATATCAGCAGTTTTCTTGAGTTATTTCATGGCACCTACTAGAAAGCACAGTACCTTTATACGTGATCGAACATTTCTGTTTAGCAGGTGAATACAGGAGTTAGGAGTCTTGGAGAGGAACAACAGACAGGCTCAGATATCGTTCTAAAATGGATCAGTCAGTCAGGGACTTTGGGGTGCAGATAAGGATGAATTTATAGAACTCCAGTCCCAGAGCTTGACTTAGACCCTGACAGAGTGGCAAACCTTCTGGGAAAGATCTGTGTGCCTTCTTGAGTCCTTTGGAGACCTCGCCGAGAACAAAACAGCAGAGTTCCCGCTGAGACGCAGCCAGTTAAGGATCTGGTGTTGTCTCTGTGGTGCTGGGGTTTTCATCCCTGGCTGTGGAACTTCCATATGCCGCGGGTGTGGGTGAAAAAGAAAGACAAAAAAAGAGAACAAACGGCGATAGAAAATCCATATAGGGAGATATGACAAGATTTTTTTTCTTTTTTTATAATGATTTTTATTTTTTTCATTATAGCTGATTTACAGTGTCCTGTCAATTTTCTACTGCACAGCGAGGTGACCCAGTCACACATACAAGTATACATTTTTTCTCACATTATTATGCTCCATCATAAGTGACTATACATAGTTCCCAGTGCTATACAGCAGGATCCCATTGCTTATCCATTCCAAAGGCAATAGTTTGCAATTATTATCCCCAAATTCCCAGTCCCTCCCACTCCTTCCCCGTCCCTCTTGGCAACCATAAGTCTGTTCTCCATGTCTGTGATTTTCTTTTCTGTGGAAAGTTTCCTTTGTGCCATATATTAGACTCCAGATATAAGTGAAATTATATGGTATTTGTCTTTCTCTTTCTGACTTACTTCACCTAGTATGAGAGTCTCTAGTTCCATCCATGTTGCTGCAAATGGCATTCTTTTGTTCTTTTTTATGGCTGAGTAGTATTCCATTGTGTATATATACCACATCCTCTTAATTCAATCATCTGTCAGTGGACATTTAGGTTGTTTCCCACGATATGACAAGATTTTAAACGAGATTAGAAATTCTTTTGTTAATACAAACATTCCTTTGATTTATCAGTTATTGGATAAAATGTTTTAAAATCCAATAAGATATTAATAACTACAAATGGTCATCATCATTTCAATTGGGGTGAATACAGTAACAGCCAATCAACAATGGCCTGAATGGCCTCATAAGTAAAGTCACAGGAGGATTTTTCACTTGAAGAGAAGAAAAATTCAAGATATTTTTTGGTTTTGTTATATTAGTTTTCTTTTCCCAAATTCAAGATATTTTTTGGTTTTGTTATATTAGTTTTCTTTCCCCCAAAATGGACAGATAGAGGAAAGACATTAAAATTAGCTCTTCATAATTAAAAAGTTTCTAGTTTTGTTATAGGCTAAATTAAAAGCTCTGAGGTCCTTTAATAATGTAAAGGAAATGTGGGGGAAATTGACTCAGAAAACCCAGCATACTGATAAGTAAAAGCGGAAGACTGCAAAATAGCATGCATATTGGAGTCTTTATTGTGTATATACATATAGAAAAGAATGTGAGGGCAGATATCAAAATGGCAACAGTGGTTATCTCTGGATGGTAAGATTATAGGTATTTAAATTGTTTTCTTTGTGTGTTGTTCTAAGTTTTCAAATTTTCCTCCCTTGGAGCTTGTATTACTTCCACAATTAGATAGAACTGTGTAGAAATCAAACAAGAAAAAAAGAAAATCATACTCAAGATGGAAAGAGTGAATGGGAACCATTCAAGAATGTAATCCTCCATGCTCTTAAATATATTTATCTGCAGTGTAATACGTATTTTTCTCACTTTTGGCTGCTGAGTACCTTTTGAAATCCTTCCTATATTTAGAAATTTCCAATCTCATGACTTGCTTAATTCTTACTCCCCCAAGGTAGAAGACAACGGCTCATTTTCCCAGCCTGCCTTGCATCAAAGGCACAAACCTTTTTTTTTCTTTTTTTCTTTTGTCTTTTTAGGGCTGCACCAAGGTATATAGAAGTTCCCAGGCTAGGAGTCGAACTGGAGCTGTAGCCTGCAGCCACAGCCACAGCAACGACAGATCTGAGCCATATCTATGGCCTACACTGCAGCTCACAGCAACATGGGATCCTTAACCAACTGAGTGAGGCCAGGGATCGAACCCAAGTCCTCATGGATACTAGCCAGGCTCGTTACTGCTGAGCCACAATGGGAACTCCCAATGGCACAAATCTTTGATCAAGGCTCTTTGTGACCAGACAAAGCAATAGAAGTGAAACTTCTGTTCAGAAGCCAGTGACATTAGGAGGCAGACCCCATGTGGAATCCACAGCTGAGTGGTATTCATTGTTCAGAGCAGAGGTGGCTGAAATCCTAGCAGGGACTGCCTGGGCTTGGTGGTGGTGGCTGTAGGGTGTCCACGGGAACAGTCCTGAGATATGGTTTGGGTCTTGTCTGGGAGTATGGGGCCTCCAGGCTAGATTCTCCAGTCTTCTAATTGGATTCTGTGAGCTACCCTTTTTTTTTTTTTTTTGCCTCCCAAGCCAGGGATGGAACCTGCACCACAGAAGCTATCCAAGCTGCTGCAGTTACAACGCCAGATCCTTAACCCACTGCTCCACAAGAGAACTCCTCTGTGAGCTACTTAATATCCTTTCATAAATCTCATTTCCTTTTTTTCTCTTTGCTTTTTAGGGCCACATCCATGGCACATGGAGGTTCCCAGGCCAGGGGTTGAATAAGAGCTACAGCTGCCGGCCTGCACCACAGCCACCCTAATGCAGGACCCGAGCCACATCTGTGACCTACCCCACAGCTCATGACAAAGCTGGATCCTTAAGCCACTGAACGAGGCCATGGATTGAACCCACAACCTCATGTTCCTAGTCGGATTTGTTTCCGCTACGCCACGACGGGACCTCCATAAATCTCACTTCTGCTCAAACTACCTAGAATGAATTTTGTTCACAACTTAGAACCTTTGGAGTTCCCATTGTGGCTCAGCGGTAAGAAACCCAATCAGTATCCATGAGGACATGGGTTCAATCCCTGGCCTTGATCAGTGGGTTAAAGGATCCGGCATTGCCGTGAGTTGTGGGTACAGATCGCAGATACGGCTCAGATTCCGCATTGCTGTGGCTGTGGCTCCGATTTGACCTCTAGCCTGAGAACTTCCATATGCCTTGACTGCTATGGGTTGAATTGTGTCCCCCTTCGCCAGTTAATGTGTTGAAGCCCTAACTCCCAGCACCTCAGGACAAGCCTTAATCCACACTTGACTGGTGTCCATCTAAGAAGGGGAAGAGACATGGGGAGGCTGGGGGTACATGCATAGAGGAAAGGTCATATGACACAGCAGGTGGCAGTCTGCAGGCCTACAAAAGAGGCCTCAGAGGAAACCAGCCCTGTGGACACCTTGAAAGAGGACTTCTAACCTCCAGAACTGTAAAAAAATAAATTTCCCTTCTTTAAGCCACCTAGTCCGTAGTACTCTGTGACAGCAGCCTGAGAAAACTAATACACTGACAATACAAGGACCTATTTGCAAAAGAAAAAGCTCAAACCTATGCTTTAGTTCATGCATTCACACTGAGCATCAGCCAGAGTCAAGGAAGTGTGTGGCTGATTGGCCAGCAGCTAGAACAGCAGAAGCTCAGAAATCTGCCAGCAGTTAAGGCGCCAACAGGTCACAAGTCGGGGGAGTGGAAGAGGCAGGAGGCAAGATTCACGTCCAAAGATCAGACTAGTAGTCCCCAATGAAAGCAGGAACAAGAGCGACAAAACGTAACTGAGAGCTTCCCTATGCCACAGATCTAAAGAAAATGGATTCGGAGTTTCCGTTGTGGCTTAGCAGGTTAAGAACCTGACATAGTGTCCGTGAAAATGTGGGTTCGATCCCTGGCCCTGCTCAGTGGATTAAGGATCTGGTGGTGCCACAAGCTGTGGTGTAGGCTGACAGCTGTAGCGCCGCTTTGGCCCCTAGCCGGAGAACTTCCATATGCCATGGGTGCAGCTATAAAAAGAAAAAAGAAAATGGGTTTGAGGAATTCCCTGGTGGCTTAGCAGGCTGTGGCTCCGGTTCCATCTTTGGCTCTGGAATTTCTGCATGCCACAGGTACAGCCGAAAACCAACAACAACAAAAAAGAAAATGGATTTGAAGATAAACTTTTTTCCTTTTGTTTTAAATAAAATGTATTTGTTTTTATTTGGTTATAAAAGAGTAATAAGGAGTTCCCGTCGTGGCGCAGCGGTTAACGAATCCGACTAGGAACCATGAGGTTGTGGGTTCGATCCCTGGCCTCGCTCAGTGTGTTAAGGATCCGGCGTTGCCGTGAGCTGTGGTGTAGGTCGCAGACGCGGCTCGGATCCCGCGTTGCTGTGGCTGTGGCGAAGGCCGGCGGCTCCATCTCCTGTTAGACCCCTAGCCTGGGAACCTCCATATGCCGCGGGTGCGGCCCTAAAAAATGACAAAAACACAACAACAAAAAAAGAAAGAGTAATAAGCTCACTGTAGAACATTTGGAAAGTACAGAAAAAAATTAAATTTGACATATACAGAAATTCTTCACCATCAAGCCTCAAACCTAGAGATAAGCACTGTTAAAATTCGGCTGTGTTTCCTTCTGGTCATTTTTTGATGTATATATAGCACATTAAAGAAAATCCTGACCAGCATATACTATGTAGTCTGTTTCTGTTGTGATTCCATTTATTTTACTTAACAAAGAGTGGGAGCCCTTCCCGTGTCAGAGTCTCCTCTTACGGGAGTCTCAGGGGGTTGGTCTGCCCAGAGCCAGCAGAGAGGAGACTATAGCTCAACAAATTCGGAAGGATACTTGAACCTGAAAATAAGGGCAGGTCCTAAAAACAAAATAGATTCGTATCACTTCATCAAGGAGGTCTTTCAAGATCTTACCATTTATTCACTGCTGCACGTGCAAAAATGTCTCAAGTTTCAGAGCTTCATAATGCAGATATTTTTAACAAGTCACTTCAGTGAGATGGTATTATACAGTTTATTTTTTAATTTTTATTTTTTTGTCTTTTTGCCTTATCTAGGGCCGCACCCGCAGCATGTGGAGGTTCCCAGGCTAGCGGTCTAACAGGAGCTGTAGCCGCTGGCCTACACCACAGCCACAGCAACGCGGGATCCGAGCCGCGACTGCAACCTACACCACAGCTCACGGCAACGCCGGATACTTAACCCACTGAGCGAGGCCAGGGATCGAACCCGCAACCTCATGGTTCCTAGTCAGATTCGTTGACCACTGTTCCACAACGGGAACTCCTGGTATTATACAGTTTAGAAATTCACCATTGACTCTGCCTCCAGCCTTCCCCAGTTTTTTGTTACAGCAGCTTGCCCTTGTCAAAAAATTACTCTAAATAGATTGTAAACCACTTGAATCTGCCCCTTTTGTGTAGTAAAATTGGTCAGTTTCCCAAGAGTAGAGATGAAGGAAAATATGGTTTGGCAGTAACGAATACCACCCTGGGAAAAACGCTGGCTTTCTAAATCCAGGGATTTTAGTAGGAGACCTAAGTAGTTGCAGTTTTATATAACTGTTAACTAAGAATTTCAAACTCTGGGGGAAAAAAAGAGCTTTTTTTTTTTTTTTTTTTGCTTTTTAGGGCCGCATCCTCGGCATATGGAAGTTCCCAGGCTAGGGGTCCAATCGGAGCGACAGTGGCCAGCTTACGCCACAGCCACAGCAACACGGGATCCTTAACCCACTGAGCAAAGGCATGGATCAAACCCGCATCTTTATGGGTACTAGTCGGATTCCTTTCCGCTGAGCCACAACGGGAACTCGGAGATTTCCTTGAATAAAAGTTTCTTCATTTGCTTTATGCCCTTAAGACTGTTTTCAGAGGCTTTGAATGTGTATTAAATAAATGTTTCATCGCTTTTTCTGGGGAAGGGTCTGGAGCTCTTCACATCATCAGGCTAGAAGTGGTAATCTGTGCCTTCAGTATTCACATTAATTCATGATTACTGCTTTTACGTATTTTTTTTCCTTCAGGCAAAAGCTAAGATAACGAATGAATTGTATCCAGTGTGAAATAATACCATAGGCTCAATTACTTCGATGAACAAATAGATCAGTTTGAAGAATTTCCATCACAAAAGGACCATAACTAATGGTTTAACATGGAAAAAGAACCAAACAGGGAGCATGATATCTGGGTGACTGACTCTTTGTCACAGTGGGCTACACTTTCTTTCCTTTTGAATATAGCATGTGCTTAAATATTAGAGTATTTGATTGAGTCGATTCAGTCATTATTATGCCAAATGCACCTACAAGGGAACAGACCGACAATTGCTGGTTCAGCACAAAGGTTAAAAAAATTCAGCCTCTTTACTTCTTACATAACCACCCAGTTTGGCATCCTTTTGCACCTTTTGTTCCCCTTCTTCCGAGATAAAACTTTAGTAACCAATTTATATAATGGTTTGCCTTATTCCATAGGCTCGTTGAATGGCCACCTTTGCAGACATGTTTTTCAGGAAGAATTGTTATTTTAATAACATTGATTCTTTCCAACAGTGATAATGGCAGGGCACTCTTTCTGGACAGTGGGTTTTGAATAGTTTGCAGTGGGGGAGCAGAACCGAGCTTATAGGATTTATTTAGCCTGAAGGTTTGTAAAACTTAGTGTTTACTCCTTATCAAGGATGATCAAAATGGCATTCTGCTTCAGTTCTCTCTCCTCTTAACAAACCTATTCCTCAGCTCTCTAACGTATACATTATTTTAAAGATCAGAGACTTTAATGGAGTTCTCTTGTGGCACAGCATGTTAAGGATCTGGTGTTGTCACTGCAGTGACTCGGGTCACTGCTCTGGTGTGTGTTCGATCCCTGACCCCAGAGCTTCTGCATGCTGTGGGAGCAGCTAAAAATATATTGAATAAGATAAAATAAAATCAGAGGCTATAAAGGAAGGGCAGGATTACCATTTCTTTGGCTCCTGTGGAATGCGATCATAAATGACTTTATCACAAATGATTAGCAATTTATGATTGATTTTATGTTTGAAGTAAATACCAACCAAACCATGTCGTAGCTATACTAGTAAGTATAATAGAATGCAAAAAATCTCTAAAGACAAAGTGTCCTCTGAGACATATCCCAGAAGAAATGAGAGCACAATTTGTCCTCTTCTACCTGTAGGTTCTACAGCCATGGATTCAGCCAACCCCAGATTCATAGGCGGTTGAGTCTGCAGATGTGGAATCCATGAATACAGAGAGCTGATTGTACCACTCCATTTTATTTTATTTGTTTATTTTTTTTTTTATGGCCGCTCCAATGGCATATGGAAGTTCCTGGGCCAGGGATTGAATCCGAGCCACAGCTGCGACCTATGTTGCAGCTGCGGCAACACTGGATCCTTTAACCCATTGTGCTGGCCAGGGGTTGAACCCAAGACTCCGCAGGGACCTGAGCCTCTGGAGTCGGATTCTTAACCCACTGCGCCACAGCAGGAACTCCTGCTAGCCCGTTTTGTATGAGAGACTTGAGCATCCCTGGATTTAGATATCCGCTGGGGAGTAGGGAGTCTGGGAACCAATCCCCTGTGTATACCATGAGATGACTGTATATGGTTTTCTAAGATTGCTCTCCAGAGAGAAACGGTATAAGCATCAGTGACCTCCCTTTTCCTGGGTAGTAAGAATGTGTATGAGGATGCATGGAGCAGGTAGAAGACCTTCATGCTGGTTACCCGTTACTGATCTGAGACTTCAGCTTAGACACATCAAAATCCCTAAGGAATTTAGGAGTTCCCATCGTGGCGCATTTGGAAATGAATCTGACTAGGAACCATGAAGTTGCGGGTTCGATCCCTGGCCTCGCTCGGTGGGATAAGGATCTGGCGTTGCCTTGAGCTGTGGTGTAGGTCGCAGACGTGGCTTGGATCTGATGTGGCTGTGGCTGTGGCGTAGGCCGGCGGGTACTGCTCCGATTCGTCTCCTAGTCTGGGAACCTCCATATGCCATGGTTGCGGCCCTACAAAGCAAAAAAAAAAGCAAAAAAGAAAAATCCCTAAGGAATTTCCTTCAGAGCTAATGCTTGTGGGGGTGGGGTGAGGCAATATGTATATATTTATTTATTACACATATAATATATATGTATACATATACCTCCCATATATATTAAATAAATAAATAAATAAAAATAAATAATTGACTTTTTACAAAGTCAATTCCCTACTGGGAGCGAACTCCCCAGTGAAGGGGTTTGTAGGCAACAAAAGCGTCTAGAGAATTGCTATTTCCTTTAAAAGATTTTTGTTGTCGTTGTTGTTCAGGCAACAAAAATTATCCTCTTAATGTGCCTTTGAAAAAATAGATTGGTAACCAATTTCAGTGTTTTAAAATTCTATTAAAATGCCAACCGACTTCTTTCCGGCACAGCTCACTTTGTTTCAGCCTCCAGAGCTGCACTAATTTTCATTATTTGCAGTGCAAGCACTCACATTTACAGAGAATTATCAGCACGCAGTCATATTTAAAGTGAATATTATTTAAGTATTGAAGGGTATGGAATTATATTCATTGAAACATAATTAAAGTACAGTGGCATATAATAATGTGAGTGGAAGTATGTGCAATAATAATTCAAGGTAATCACTGCATTGTGATTGTGCTGCAGATTAGAACAGAATATGATGAGGTCTCCATTTAATTAGCGTGTTTTAATTCTGAGCCGGATTAGAAGCAAAGGGTACTTTCGTGAAGTGCCAGTTCCTAGTCTTACTGTAGAAGCAGGTGAAATTGGTGTTCTGAAAAGATTCTAATTGAGCTTAGAAGTAGCCAGTGAAATAAGATATAGAATTTTAACCTGTCACTCCATCACTTTGTTGTGTGTACACAGCACAGAACCCTATGTTAAGACTGTGCCAACAATTCCTGAGTGGAGCACCCAGTTATCTCCCAATCAACCCCATCTAACCCTCCTTCCTTAGCTCACGTTATTCCTCCAAGGAGAACCTCTGCTCTGACCAAGTATCCTTGGCCTTGGCCCTGGAAATACCATGAACACTTCCTGAGAACGTGTATATCAAGGCACCTGGTGCTGTTAAGACTTAGTGAAACAACAAGTTCCCGTAGTGGCTCAGCGGAAATGAATATGACCGGTATCCATGAGGACGCAGGTTCAATCCCTGGCCTCGCTCAGTGGGTTAAGGACCCGGCGTTGCCATGAGCAGTGGTGTAGGTCGCAGACGCGCCTCGGATCCCGCGTTGCTGTGGCTGTGGCGAAGGCCGGCGGCTACAGCTCCTGTTAGAGCCCTAGCCTGCGAACCTCCATATGCCACACATACTGCCCTAAAAAGAAAAAAAAAAGACTCGGTGAAACCAGAGCCCAGGAGCAAGGGAGTTTATTCAGTGAGAGTCTTCAGAGCTTCTCTGGGTCGGTCACCCCTGCATCTGGCCACATCCTCTGATTCCCAGGAGGTCTTGAATTCCAACTTGTTTCAGCCAATCAGCCCTGCCAGCAGCTTTCCAGAACTGCTGCCAGGATCCGCTTGTGTGAGAAAACGATACCCTGTTCTGGCCCTCGTAAACAAGTGCCCAGGTTGCATGTGACCCTTTCCACCTTCTTGTTAAGGCTCTGCACAGCCCTGAAGTGCCCAGAAGCCAAACCAATTCTTCCTTCTAATTCTCTCGTTTGATCAGCTTCCTACCCTTTCCTTTGGTGAGCTCTTAGGCCTCAAAATTATCTTTTTTTTTTTAATTTTTTTTTATTTTAGGGCCACACCCATAGCATACGGAAGTTCCCAGGCTAGTGGTGGAATAGGGGCTGCAGCTCCCAGTCTTCACCACAGCCACAGCAATGCCAGGTCCAAGCCGCATCTGTGACCTACACCACAGCTCACGGCAACACCAGATCCTTAACCCACCAAGCAAGGCCAGGGGTCGAACCTGCATCTTCATGGATACCAGCTGGGTTCATAATCCCCTGAGCCACAATGGGAACTCTCTCAAAAGTTACTTCTACCTTCAAATTCCTCTGACTCTCATTGGGTGGCTCAGAACAATTTGTGGATGGATGCTGAAGAAACACATCATGTTCTAGTCTTCCCAATAACGTGGTAAGCTCTCTAGAGGACAGTTTCTTCAAAGCTTTTTTTTTTCATCCTCAATGGCTACCTCAGTGCCAGTTGCCGAGAGTGGTTATTTATAGAGTATAGTGGTTAAAAGTGTGGGTTCTGTCTGCCTAAGAGTCAATGCAAAGGGAGATTTGGACTGGCAAACACAACCTTAATCAATTGATCATTTAACATTGCCATTAATGGAACCAGCTGACGTTACACTCCTTCTGCTAGAAGGCACAGAGAAAGACATTGCATCATTTTCCCAGTAGTCGTGCCAAAAATGGCTAACCTGAATCTAAACATATGGAAAGAGGAGTTCCCGTCATGGCTCAGTGGTTAACGAATCCGACTAGGAACCATGAGGTTGCGGGTTCGATCCCTGGCCTTGCTCAGTGGGTTAAGGATCCGGCGTTGCCGTGAGCTGTGGTGTAGGTTGCAGGCGTGGCTCGGATCCCGCATTGTCGTGGCTGTGGTGTAGGCCGGCAGCTACAGCTCCTGTTAGACCCCTATCCTGGGAACCTCCATATGCTGCGGGTGCGGCCCTAGATAAGGCAAAGAGACAAAAAAATAAAAAAAAATAAACATATGGAAAGAGCAGAGAAACCAAATTAAGCCGTTTGCCATAGAATAACCAGCTTCTACTCTTCAGCTGTGTCAGGATCATGACTGACAGTAGAAAGACTGAGGAAATGTTCCAGGTTAAAGATGACTAAAGTAATGTGACAGTTGAAAGCAATACGTGATCAAAGATTGGATGCTGAACCACAGGATTTTTTTCTATAAGAGACATAATTGAAAGAATTGGCAGAATTGAAATAAGATCTGAGGATCTGATGATAGTATTGTTTCAACGTTATTTGACAGTAGAGTGACAATTGTACAATGTTTATATAAGAGAATGTCCTTGTTTTTAAGGAACACACCGAAGTATTGAGGGGTAAAGAGCGTGTGCAATCTACTCTTAAATGTTTCCAGAAAATGATTATATTGTATATGTGTGCATTATATATTAACACACACCTGTAAAGATACATGTACACGCAGAAAGAGAAGGAAGCAAATTATGGAAAAATGCTCACATTTGGAGATTCTGAGAGCCGGGTCTATGAAATTCTCTGTACTGTTCTTGCGACTTGGAATCTGACATTATAGCAAAATAAGAGTTTCGGTTTGTTTGTTTTTGTTATTTTTTGAAGTGTGGACCCCGTATCAGGCTCACTGGACTAGAATCCCAGCTTTGACACTTACCTCTCATATGACTGTAGGCAAGTGACTGGCCCCTGCTACACTCAGTTTCCTCATCTGTATTTGAGGAAAACAGGACCACCTTGATCAGACTGCTGGAAAGGGCTCAGCTGGTGACTGGCCCAGAGTACGCTCTTGGTGAATGATCGCTACCATTTTTTTTTTTTTTTTTTTGCCTTATCTAGAGCCACACCCGCAGCATATGGAGGTGCCCAGGCTAGGGGTCTAACAGGAGCTGTAGCTGCCGGCCTGCGCCACAGCAACGCGGGATCCGAGCCGCGTATGCAACCTACACCACAGCTCACGGCAACGCCGGATCCTTAACCCACTGAGCAAGGCCAGGGATCGAACCTGCAAACTCATGGTTCTTAGTCGGATTCGTTAACCACTGAGCCACGACGGGAACTCCGATCGCTATCATCATTAAATGGCCAGTTCCGCATTCGTGCTGCTTATGACAACAGTCTCGCTGGCTGCTATGAGTCCTGAAAACACATGGAGGCTCTTGTTGCTACTTTTTAAGATTATTAGGCTGTTAGATTAACGGCTAGGCTTAGTTAGCTTTGGACCCCCATCCAGGGCTCAAGAACAATAACACAGTCACCCTACAGGGAGGTGACTCATGGCTCCCCATTGGGATACAACCAGGCCCATTTTCAGAATGGGCTTTAACACAGTGCCAGGTGAATCAAGTGTGCGTTGGGCTGGATGCAGATGTCTGTCCTCCTCTCTTACCCAACAGAGAGCCTTTTTTGTTTCTTGGCTTTGTTTTTTTGTCTTTTTAGGGCTGCACTCGTGGCATTTGGAAGTTCCCAGGACAGGGGTCTAATCAGAGCTACAGTTGCCGGCCTACACCACAGCTCAGGGAATGCTGGATCCTTAACCCACTGAGCGACACCAGGGATCGAACCCACATCCCCATGGATCCTAGTCAGTTTCATTACTGCCGAGCCACAGTGGGAACTCCCTCTTTCTTATTTTTTAATCAGGATTTATTGCCACTCTCTGTGGTTCTAATTTCTGCCATGCTGCTTCAGCAGTCTTCCTAGTTTCTGTTTTGCTATGACCATCTTGGACTTGAGATATTAAGTGTGGCTTTGGTGTCAAGTTCACAGCTGACCTTGACCTTGACTAATTCTGGGAGTACAGGACTACAGCAGAAGGAAAATTCAGCATTTACTTGTGTTACTGGTTAAGAAACCTATTTCTCAAATCAACTTTAACAGAGACTTGAAAAATCATAGACTCATAGGAGGTGGGCATTTCTTTAGAATTCATCCCACCCACTAAGAGAAATTTCTGTTGTTTCGGACACCTGAAAATAGGAACAATCAATATTTATCAAATTTTCCTGGAAAGAAGGCAGTAAATTAACATAGAAAATAAGTGAAAAAAATTGTTTCTTCCCTCCCTACATATGGCTGTTACTTTGAGGGAGGGTCTCAAGGCTGAAGAACTAAGTGCGAATCTGATGGCAACCAAATTCTAGAATGTACGAAAGAAGCAATCTGTTTTGACTACAGCATGCACCTGTAAGAAAGCAAAGTAAATTTCTTCTTTCTTTCTATCTTCTTTCTTTTTTCTTTTGTCTTTTTAGGGCCATTCCGGTGGCACATGGAGGTTCCCGGGCCAAGGGTCCAATCGCAGCTACAGCTGCCGGCCTACACCACAGCCACAGGAATGCAGGATCGGAGCCGCGTCTGCAACCTACACCACAGCTCACAGCAACGCCGGATCCTTAACCCACTGAGCGAGGCCAGAGATCGAACCCGCATCCGTATAGATCCTAGTTAGATTCGTTACCGCTGAGCCAAGATGGGAACTCCAGCAGACTTCTGAATTCACAATGAGGCTTGTGTTATTTGTTGGCAAGGTGTTAAGGCACATTTTAGAATTTTGTGTAGACTTCTAATGCAAGGATATGCTGAATATTACATGTAGTGCCCTTGTAAGTATCTTTATTTTGAATGTATATTATACATAAATAACAAAAGTATCAGGAATGAACATCTCTACATCTGAATTTAATATCACTGGCATTATTAAGAAATCAAATAGACATATCCAAAATCCAGAATCTTGACTCTCAGCTCTTAGATCTGAAGATGTCCTCTTCAGGAAAATAAAGATGCCTAAGCTATCAGATTCTTTCTTCGTAAGAGCTATGTCTCTCTGAGAGAAAAATTGCAAAACATAAATATAATGATTATTTTTTTCCCTCCATTTAGTGGTGTGAAAAGTCCTGCTGAAAACGGGAGTGCCTGGGGAGTTCCCATTGCGGCTCAGCCGAAACGAATCCCACTAGGAACCATGAGGTTGCGGGTTCGATCCCTGGCCTTGCTCAGTGGGTTAAGGATCCGGCGTTGCTGTGAGCTGTGGTGTAGGTCGCAGATATGGCTCTGATCCCACGTTCCTGTGGCTGTGGCGAAGGCCGGCGGCTACAGCTCCGATTCAGCCCCTAGTCTGAGAACCTCCATATGCCACGGGTGTGGCTCTAAAAAGAAAGAAAAGAAAAAAAAAAAAAAAGGAAAGAAAGAAAGAGAATGCATACTCTGGCTTCGCAGCAGAGGCGTGCAGCCTGCCCCGTGTTCTCAGAGCAGATGCCCAAGGGTAGAGGAGCCCCAAGGAGTCGGTTGCCTCCAGCTCTTCCTTCAGGGCCACTGACCAGCAGTCAGCATTTGCTCAAGGGGAAAATGGAGAAGAAGCAATCACCCAGAAACCAGAGTGTTCTGCTAAATTTCAAGAAGGCAAGCTTTAAAGAATTAGAACTTGGATAAATGGTCACGATATAAAACTATTTTTTCATTAAAAATTTTATTTTAGTTTTTTAAAAATTTTATTGGAATATAGCTGACTTACAAAATTGTGTTAATACCATAAAACTAAAAAAAAAATTTTTTTTTTGTCTTTTCAGGGCTCCACCCGCAGCATATGGAAGTTCCCAGGCTAGGGGTCCAATTGGAGCTACAGCTGCCAGCCTACACCACGGCCACAGTTACAGCCACACTAGATCTGAGCCGCGTCTGCGACCTATACCACGGCTCACGGCAACGCCAGATCCTTAACCCACTGAGCAAGGCCAGGGATCGAACCCATGTCCTCATGGATACCAGTCGGGTGTGTTAACTACTGAGCTTGATGGAAACTGCAACATAAAACTAAATTTTAAAAGCTGAGAGTGTGGAATAAAACAGACATCTGAATATTTCCAAAAGCCCAAATGTTTTTTTTCCTGTCAATCTGGTTTATTCTATTCTGTTCTGTTTCTCCTACCTCCACCTGGAGTCAAGCTCTCATGCTTAGCCATCACCATAATTGGCTAGGTTGGTCTTGAGTCTCTCCCTCATCCAATCCAAACTCCATACTGCTGCTGAGCTTGTTTTAATTTAAAAAAGAAAAAAAAAGGAGTTCCTGTCGTGGCTCAGTGGTTAACGAATCTGATTAGGAACCATGAGTTTGCAGGTTTGATCCCTGGCCTTGCTCAGTGGGTTAAGGATCTGGCTTTGCCGTGAGCTGTGGTGTAGGTCGCAGACACGGCTCGGATCCCACGTTGCTGTGGCTGTGGTGTAGGCCGGCAGCTACAGCTCCTGTTAGACCCCTGGCCTGGGAACCTCCATATGCTGCAGGTGTGGCCCTAGATAAGGCAAAAAGACAAAAAAAAAATCCTGCTGAATAGCACAGGAAACTGTACCTAATCACTTGTGATGGAACAGGATAGAGGATAATGTGAAAAAAATAATGTATATAAATGTGTAACTGGGTCACTTTGCTGTACAGCAGAAATTGACAACATTGTAAATTAACTATAATAAAAAATTTTGAAAAAAAAAAGCTTCGGGGAAAATTGGAGGCAGTCCGGTTTTCCAATAGCAGGAAAATTGTTGGAGGCACTTTGGTTCGACCATGCGAAGAAGTATTTATTGTGTAGCCATTGAATTTGAGCTTCAGAAGATTCTTCCTGACCAGGGAATGGTCATGATAGCGCACTGGGTGAACAGAAGTGGTGTGGCCTTTGTGGTTTCAATCAGGTCACCCAGATTTGTGTGTAAACTTAGCTGTGCCTGTCACATTTGGAAAAGTGAGAAGACACTGTCTAGTACCAGAAAGAAAATCTTAGTATAGAGCCAACTTTCTCAGCTGGAGTCTTGTGAGAGAATTAAACCCTAAGGCATCAATTGCATGTAATAAATTAATTTCTTTCCAATCTCCCTAGGAGGGAGCCAGTTATGTACCATCTTTGGGAAAGCTGAGAAAATGATCCCTTGAATCCTTTTCCTACGTTGTATGATTTAGAAAAGGATTTCAGCTACAGATCATCCTACATACGCCCAGAATCTAGATGATGGACCCAAACGATCTTGTACTTTTGCCATCAAGTCAACCAGCATCAGAGTCATCCTCAGGTGGTCATCAGAGGCCCCCGTCCCCATCCTCTCACCCAAAATCTTCAATGCAATGATGCCCTGGGTCTTGTAATTCTCGGCCCAACATCCTTCCTGACTCTAGTTCTTTGTTTCCAAGCGCCAACTGACTGTGAACTTGGGTCCTGGAATGAGGTGGCAGAAACTGGACCAAATCCCGGGAAGAAAATATCAAAAGAAAAAAAGAATCCTATTCTGTTGCCGTCCCATGGAGTTTCCATCCCAGTGGAAACAAATCTGACTAGCATCCATGAGGACGCAGGTTTGATCCCTAGCCTTGCTCAGTGGGTTAAGGATCTGGCATTGCTGTGAACTGTGGTATATGTCTCAGACTCAGCTTGGATCCCTTGTTGCTGTGGCTGGGGTGTAGGCCGACAGCTGTAGTCCGATTGGACCCCTAGCCTGGGAACCTCCATTTGCCATGGACACGGCCCTTAAAAAAACAAAAGGAACAGAGCTCCCACTGTGGCTCACCTGGTTAAGGACCTGACGTCGTTTCTGTGAGGATGCAGGTTCAGCCTAAAAAGACACACACACACAAAAATCCCATAAAGTGGATAGAAGCCATGGGGTTGTTTAAGACATTCGAAATGGTGAGTAAGGAGAGGTGCCATTGTGGCTCAGTGGGTTAAGAACCCAACTAGTATCCAAGAGGATTCTGGTTCAGTCCCTTGGCCTCGCTCAGTGGGTTAAGGTTCCAATTCAACCCCTGGCCTGGGAACTACCATATGTCACAAGTGTGGCCCTTAAAAAAAAAAAAAGGCAGGAAAGAAATGATGAGTAAGGGAGTCAAAATGTGATACAAATACTATTTGTCCCCTCATTCGTTTGTATGGATGACCATGTATTCAACAGATTTTTGCTAAGAATCTATTAAGTGGCAGGCAGGTACCGAGCCAAGCACTGAAGATACAGTGATGAGCAAGATGGATGCTATCCTAGGTCTGTTGGCAAAGAATTTGCACGCTAGTTGGCTTAACAATAGGAGAAATATTGAGGTTTTACAGACTCCAGAGGAAAAGCACATTATCCAAGACTTTGCAGGCAGACGAAGGAAAATCATAAGTTGGGACCAGATTGCTCAGTGGACGCCTAATGATCTAGGCAGCTCTCATTGACGTGGTGACCAAAAAAGAATATACGGGACACAGTCTCCTTGAGGAGGAGGTGGGAAACCTCTGCACTGGGAAACTTTGGCCTCTGTAAGGAACGGCAAGACCAGGGTGGGCGCGTCACCTGTGCCGCTGTGAACTCCCAGGTTACGTGTGCTTGGCTAGCTAAAGCTGCATGGGAAGATGTCACAGAAGCTTTTTGTATCTTGGAACTCACATGCCCTTGGTCCTGTCTGACTTCAGCTGCAGCGGGCACTGATGGGCCTTGAGCTCCAGGGCCTCTTAGCTTCTCTAAGGCTTCTTCCCAAAGCGTAGTGAATTTGGCTCAGCTCAAAGCATTCAGAAACTTGGAGGAGGTAAAGCCCCAGCGGCATCCACCAACCGGCGGGAGATGGATATCCAAGGATAAAAGAGTCTCAGTTCTTGTCTTCTTGAGGGGCAATTCTGAGGCTCAGGTTTTTTGCTTGTTTGTTTTTGTCTTTTTCGGGCCGCACTCGTGGCATGTGGAGGTTCCCAGGCTACACCACAGCCATAGCAACGCGGGATCCGAGCCGCGTCTGCGACCTACACCACAGCTCACGGCAACACCGGATCCTTAACCCACTGAGCGAGGCCAGGGACTGAATCCGCATCCTCCCGGATCTTGTTCTGATGAAACCCAGATGGTGGTCCTACAATGAAACCACCTTGCTCTCAGTGAAGCTGCCTCTGGGAAGGGCCAAGTTACGAGCTCAGCCTAGTCACTTTTCTTCTTCTGTTTCAAAGTCATCCTCAAATAAGCACCCAGTCAGCACATACATGAAACTTGATGCATTTGGGGAGATGCCAGGAAGAGCTGCTCATTGGCTAGAATGATTAGGAGGGAATGGAATTAGATCTGGGGTTGCCTTTTTTTTTTTTTTTTGCTTTTTAGGGCCTCACCTACAGCATATGGAGGTTCCCTTGTTAGGGGTTGAATTGGAGTTGCAACTGCCAGTCTACACCACAGCTCATGGCAAGGCCGGATCCTTAACCCACTGAGCAGGCAAGGGATCGAACCCATGTCCTCATGGATACTAGTCGGGTTCGTGAGCACTGAGCCACAATGGGATCTCCTAGGATTGCCATATTAGGAAGCCTGACCTATCAATTGCTGTTGTTCCTTCCTCAGGCAGACAGAGTCACCAACTGGTGTTTTAAAATATTTTCACGGGATTTCCCTGGGGGTCTACCAGTTAAGGATCTGACATTGTCACTGCTGTGGCTCGGGTCACTGCCAAGGTGTGAGTTTGATCCCCGGCCCAGGAATTTCCGTGTGCTGTGGGCACGGCTAAAAAAAAAAGGAAAAAAAGAGAGAAAGTATGAGTATAAATTATATTAAAAAAAAAAGTTTTCACAAGTTCTTGGACACTACAGCCGCCAAGGTGGAGTCTACCCTCTCCCCTTGAATGTGAGCTGGCTTATGGTGACGCACTTCTATGCATAGAATGTGAAGGAAGTGGTATTGTGTGACTGCTGGTGCTAGGTCATAAAAGGTAGTACAGGAGTTCCCGTGTGGCTCAGCAGTAATGAACACAACTAGTATCCATGAGGACCTGGGTTCGATCCCTGGCCTTGCTCTGTGGGTCAAAGGATCCCAAGTTGCCGTGACTATGGCGTAGGCTGGCAGCTCCAGCTCTGATTTGACCCCTAGTCTGGGAACTTCTACATGCTGAGGGCGTGGCCCTAAAAAGACAAAAAAAAAAAAAAAAAGAAAAGAAAAGTAGTATAGGAGTTCCCGAGTGGCTCAGTGGCTTAAGGACCCAACATAGTGTCCGTGAGGATGCAGTTTCGATCCGCGGCCTTGTTCAGTGGGTTAAGGATCCACTCTTGCTGTGAGCTGCGTTGTAGGTCGCAGATCTGGCTCGGATTCTGTGTTGCCATGGCTGTGGGGTAGGCTTCAGCTGCAGCTCTGATTTGAACCCTTGACCGGGGCACTTCCATATGCCGCAGGTGTGGCCCTTAAAAGAAAAAAATAAATAAAATAAAATAAAATGTAGTACAACTTCTGCCAGGTTCTTGCTTTCTTGGGGCATTTGCCTTGGGATCCTAGACCCATCACACAAGAAAGCTAGCTACCTGGAGGCCTCCATGCTGGACAGACCACATAGAGAAGGAGAGAGATGCCCAAGAAGAAAGAGCTGTCCCAGCCCACAGCCGTGTGAGTCTCCCCAGCATCAGCTCCCCGGACTTGTAAGTGAGTGAGCCTTGGATGGTTGCGGCCCCCAGCCTCCAAGCAGCCCTTGCTTACGCCAAGTGGAGCCGGCCTTCGAGTCACCCCAGCTGACATGGAGCAGAACGGTGACAAGCTGTCCCTGTTGAGCCCTGCTCAGATTGCAGATTTGTAAGCAAAATAAATGCTGCTGTTTTAAATTACTACGTTTTGGGGTGATTTATTATACAGCCGAGGAACAGGAATACCTATTTAATTCTGTCATACAATCCGTTTTATTTTCCCCCGAATTCACCACTTGTTTAAACCACTTGTTTAGCTGAGTATAAACAGAGTCAGACTTGTTATTTTTGGATGTGAAGTTTTTTTTCGAGTAGTAGAGTAGGTCTTCATATCCCAGACATGAAGCCACAATCCTTTCAATTTGCTCTCATTTAGTAACAGAGAAGTGGGCCGATTTCCTCCCCCTTTTAATTTTTTAAAATTATTTATTTATATTTATTTTTGCTGCACCTGTGGCATGTAGAAGTTCCCCGGCCAGGGGATCGAACCCGCACCATGGCAGTAATGTGAGCCACAGTAGGGACAACATCAGATCCTTAACCACTAGGCCACCAGGGAGCTCTCCCCCGTCTTTTTATTATCTATGGTAAAAAGCAGTTTCTGTGTGTTTGAATTCATATCTTTCCTCAATTCCATGTCACTTTTGGTTGTTGCAAGCTTTCTTTTCCCACAAGGAAGTGTTTTCACTCATTTCCCGAATTCGGCACTGCCCACTGTTCATTTTGAAATCACAGCAGTTAAGAGTGATTTATTTACAGAAAAGTCATCTCTATATAATTTTCTCTTTCTGCGATAGGAAGCTGCTGGGTCAGTGTACACTATAACGCTATTTTTTTTTTTTCTGCATATTCATTGGCTGGTTTATTTATTTATTTTTTTTGTCTTTTTGCTTTTTCTAGAGCCGTACTCACGGCATATGGAGGTTCCCAGGCTAGGGGTCTAACAGGAGCTGTAGCCGCCGGCCTTCGCCACAGTCACAGCAACGCCGGATCCTTAACCCACTGAGCGATGCCAGGGATAGAACCCACAACCTCATGGTTCCTAGTCAGATTCGTTAACCACTGAGCCACAACGGCAACTCCTTCACTGGCTGATTTAAGTTGGGGAAGGGGTTTGTCCATTCTTTTGACTTCTTGGAACTAGCCTAAAATAGCGGAATGAAGACTCACAGACAAATGGATGTCTAAAAATAGAAAGAAGAGAATGTAATCTAGTAAAGAGATAATACGAAGAAAAGAAGTCAAAGAAATACCTCAGTTCTTATAAAAACATACTTTTGGTAACTCAACCATCTAGTAGACATCTGTGAAGCTGAACAAGAAAATGACAAGTGTGTAGACATGCCTGGATGAGGGTTAAAAAGCTCTCATAGTTTATTCATGGACCAGTTCCCTGGCTTTCTCTCAGAGGCGATTTCTTCACAGAGCGGTAAAGTCGAGCTTCTGAATTTGCAAATATTTTATGCAATATCTTAACATTTTTGGTCATCTGATTTCCGCATGGTAGATTGGAATTAGCAAATAAGCAGGGGAGGAGGTGCTTAAGGGGGAAAGAAAGATGCTAGAAACAGGCACAGTTGACAACAGTGGGGAATAACATCTGAGAACATGAGACCTCCCCACCCTCCAAAGTGACAAATGACCTCAGAAATCAAAACATGTTAGTCTGGTGCCCACGGCATAGAGGCAAAGAGCCCTACAGGCCTCAACGGTCCAGGAGAACGTGACTCATATCCTATCAGTGATAAGCTTTATTTAAAAAAAAAATTTTTTTTAGGAGTTCCCTTCGTGGCTCAGTGGTTAATGAATCCGACTAGGAACCATGAGGTTGCGGGTTCGACCCCTGGCCTTGCTCAGTGGGTTAAAGATCCGGCTTTGCCGTGAGCTGTGGTGTAGGTTGCAGACGTGGCTCGGATCCCGCGTTGCTGTGACTGGCGCAGGCCAGCAGCTGTATCTCCGATTCGACTTCTAGCCTGGTAATCTCCATATGCTGTGGGTGCGGCCCTAAAAAGAAAAAAAAAATTAAAGTTTTATTGAAGTATAGTTAATTGACAAGATTGTGATCATGTCTGCTGTACAACAAAGCGACCCTGTCATACATATACTCATACCCATTCTCTCTCAGAATCTTTTCCCACGTAGATGACAACAAAATACTGGGTAGAGTTCTCTGTGTTAGACACAGGTCCCCATGGGCCAATCATTCCATATTCCTCAGCGTGCATATGCCAGTCCCAAACCCCCAGGCCATCCCTCCCGCTCACGCCCCCCTCAGTGAGAAGCTGGGGACAAGGAATGGTTAAATTTTGTTCCAGTCACTCTTCTTATAAAAGCAGGAAAAATTGTTGTGTGCCATGTTTTAGAGAGACTATAGAAAATGATCTGGAAAAATGGGCTTTAGCACTTAAAAGGATAAAGTTCAGCTACCTAGAGAAATCGGGTATGTGGAAACGTTTCCTCGTATATTTGTTAAATCAAGACTTGCTGCATTATGAATGCTCATCTGAAATGATGGTGGAATTCATGGGGATTAGTATGGGGTCTCAAAGACTTTTGTCTTTAATGGGACTGGAGTGTTATCTATTCATTGCTTTGGCTCAGCGCCCCTCCTTCTGTGGCAAGATTCTGCTTTCTTCTGGGACATGCTCCTTTAACCTCAGTGTCAAAGGGGAATTGTCATCTTCTGACAGACCCCATCTCCTCAGCCCCAGTGATTGGCTAGAGGTGGCACCTGACTAAACTGGCCTGATCCCCAGCCACAGTGTTGGAACCTAGGGATGAGCCTGTGACCTAAGACAGGCCTGCGTCCTCCAGGAGAGTTGAATTAGAACAAAAGAAAGAGGCCACTTTTCCTATTAGATGGTGACACTGAATGGACCTGAACCCCTCAAGCTGCCAGGGCCTTGGTGTCAGCCTCTGGGCAAAACCTGGTCTGAGCGAACGTTGCAGATGCAGAGACAGCATACGGGTTTTGAGGAGCTTCTTTCCAAGGCATGAAGTCCCCGGAGCTGTCCGGACTTTGCCTCTGCGACTCTTGTTGCTTGAACAAATCTCTCGATTCTCGGAGCTACCCGCAGGGTCGTTTCAATAAATCCTTTCTGGCTTAAGCGATTCCAGTTGGCTTTCTGTCACCTACAGCTGAGACTGCTGCCAAGCGCGGAGAGCTCTGGAAGCCGTGGGAGCCGGCTCTGAGCTGGCCACCACGGCAAGACCGAGGGTCTGACGTGGACAACGAGAGAGGAAAAAATGGGAAGCAGCCCCTGTTTGTGTAACTGACGAGGAGCTGGTCTGTCTCAAGCCATGGGATTGAGACAGAGCTGCTGCCTCACCGAAGGAGGAAAAGACCGCGAAGGCTGTAATAGGAGTCCGTGGAGAAATCTGCCTTATCAGATTTCCCCTTTTCTGAGCAATTCAAGCCAAAGGCTCCGCCTTACTCTCTGGCCCCGCCCCCTTAGGCTCGGAGAGCGCCCTAGTCCGCATGCGCCATCCCAACTCCCGGGGGAGGGAGGGCGGCTCACCAGGACCCTTACGGTTCAAACTCCCTGAGTCTGTGCTTCTACTGAAATCTCTCCTACTGTCCACCACGGGCCTTTGCTTGCGATCAGGAGAGAGGAAGACGGTCCTGATTGCGAAAGGCCTGCCTCTAGGATGATTCAGAAACAAAGTAGAGACTAATAATGACAGCTTACACTTAAGAGTGCCGGACACTGTTTTAAGTGATTGACGTGTAAGGTTTCATTGAATTCTCGCAACTCAATGAGGTGGTACTGATTATAATTGCCATTTTCGAGATGGGCGGATCGCGGCTTGGAAAGATCAAAAATCTTGCGAGAGGTGAGGCTTTGGATCAGACAAAGCCAGATTTTAAACTCAGGCAGTCGGAATCCAGAAAGTTCTCTCCTAAACCCTAGGGTACATTGCCTTCTAGACGCAGGGCACTGGCTGGGGCCCTCAGGGGAAGTGCTCCCTCTGTTCAATCTCCTGGTGTCATCAGTATTGTCCCTATAAGTGGATGAGGCAGATTTGGGGAAGTGGGGTCCACCGGTCTGCACTCTGTGGGAATTTCCTATCATTTCTGTTTTCAAGTCAGGCCTATTAACCTAGTCTCAGGTCCTTTATACACCGCTGGTGCCCTTAACCTCAAGTATGGATAACTGAGTAGAAACCATGAGCCACGATCACTTTATGGACAAGATGTCATTCAAGAGGAGTTGCCATCGTCGTGCCACAGCGGAAACAAATCCAACTAGGAACCATGAGGTTGCGGGTTCGATCCCTGGCATTGCTCAGTGGGTTAACGATCCAGCGTTGCCGTGAGCTGTGGTGTAGGTCACAGACGCGGCTCGGATCTGGCGTTGCTGTGGCTGTGGCGTAGGCTGGCAGCAACAGCTGCAATTAGAGCCCTAGCCTGGGAACCTCCACATGCCGCAGGTGAGGCTCTAAAACAAAAGCAAAAATAAAGATGTCATTCAATAATAAAGACAGAAATAAGAAGGAATTTCCCTTGTGGTGCAGCAGGTTAAGAATCCTGCATTGCCGCAGCTGTGGTGGAGGTCCGATCCCTGGCCTGGGACCTTCCACATGCCCCAGCTGTGGCCAAAACAAGCAAGCAAACAAAAAACCAGAAACAAGAGTAGCAGCTTACATTTATATAACACTCTCTAGGTGAAGTATTTTCATATATTAATTGACTGATGCCTCAGCAACAACACTAGGGGGTAGCTACTATTATTAGCTCCATTTTGCAGATGAAAAAACTGAGGCACAGAAAAGTGAAATGACTTGCCTTGAGTTTCAACAGATAGTATTTAGTGAAGCTCGAGATTCAAGCTTAGGCATTCTGGCTTCATAGTCTACTATTTCAACTTTCAAGTCCTACTGCCTCCAGGTATATCTGTCTGTCTGTCTATCCATATAGCTATCAAGTATCTAGCTGTCTAACATACACACATCGTAATGGATTTGGTTTGCTAATTTTCTTTTTGTAGTTCGGGATTTGTACACCAGTCTTTGTAAGAGCGATTGGCCTATTCTTTTCCTATACTCTCTCTTTTTTTTTTTTTGTTTTTTCTTATTGGTATCAAGATTGTATGAACTTCGTAAAATGAGCCAGGTAACTTTCACAAGCTTGCTAATTACGTTGTTCAATTCCTCTATATTCTTACTGGTATTTTCTAGTTTTAATTTATTAATTTTTAATAGGCCTGTTAAAATCCTCCGTTAGAACTGTGTTTTACAAACTTCAAACTAATATCTATATAAAAAGATATGTAAAGCAAACCCTAAAATTAAAAATAAACGAAATAAATGAACCTAAGAGTATACCGAATCAGTAGTATTACCCACAGAGGAAAGAATTATTTTAAATGACTTGAGCACAATACTCTGTACAGTCTTAGTGGAATATATTATAAAGACATAAAAGACTGCAAAGAGGAGTTCCCGTTGTGGCTCAGCAGTAACGAACCTGAATAGTATTCAGGTTCAATCCCTGGCCTCTCTCAGTGGGTTAAAGGATCTGGTGTTGCCAGTGAGCTCTGGTGTAGGTCACAGATGAGGCTTGGATCCTGCATTGCTGTGGCTGTGGCATAGGTCGGCAGGTACAGCTCCAAGTCGACCCCTAGCCTGGGAACTTCCATATGTGGCAGGTACGGCCCTAAAAAGACCAAAAAAAAAAAAGGACTGCAAACATATCTCAAACCTCCCTCAGTCATTTTATTTTTAGAAATAATATTAACATTGTAATTTTGAAATTATCTTTATGTATTTATAGGGTAAAGCAAATTTTGTAACTATGTCCAAAGAAAATAGAGACACAATAGTCAAGAAAATAGAGACACAAATATAAAAATCAAAGGCGTTAAGAAAACACTTGAGGTGCAATTTGAACTAAAAACATAAAACATGGAATGCTATTACTACGAAATACAATTCCTAGATGTTTATGCAAGGGTTAGTAAACTTTCTGCAATGGCTGAATAGTAAATAGTTTAGGTTTTGCAAGTCATAAGATCTCTGTTGCAACTATTCACCTTTGCTGTTATTGTATGAAAGCAGCCACAGATGATGTATAAACAAATGAGGATGAGTGTGTTTCAATAAATCTTTATTTACAAAAAAGGCAGTGGCTTAAGGGCCACAGTTTGCTATGTTTTCTGACTCCTGGGCTAGAATTCATGCCATTGCCACCAACAGCAATGAGAAGACTTAGCACCTGCATCTCAGTTTCTGAATTGCATTTCCTACTGAAAGGAATCAAGACTTCCTGGAGAGATAGCTGATTCCAGATCAAGGGCAGGAAAAGTTTAAGCCTGGGTTGTCTTGTGCCAGAAAGCAAAACAAAACCAAAAAACCTCTAAGATTTAAAAAACTGTTTTTTTGGTCTTTTTAAGGCTGAACCCGTGGCATATGGAGATTCCTAGGCTAAGGATCGAATCAGAGCTGTAGCTACCGGCCTACACAACAGCCACAGCAACGCCAGATCTGATCCGTTTCTGCGACCTACACCACAGCTCATGGCAACACTGGATCCTTAGCCCACTGAGCGAGGCCAAGGATCAAACCTGCATCCTCATGGATACTGGTCAGATCCATTTCCACTGAGCCACCGAGGGAACTCCCCTACAAAAAAAGATTTTTTTATGGCCGTATCTAAGACACATATGGATGTTCCCAGGCCAGGGATTGAATTGGAGCCTCAGCTGCGACCTATGCAACAGCAGCAATGCTGGATATTTTAACCCATTGCACCAGACTGGGGATCAAATCCTCGCCTCTGCAGCGGCCTGAGCTGCTGCAGTAGGGTTCTTAACCCACTGTGCCACAGCGGGAACTCCGAAAATCCTCTAAGGTAATTGGATTCATTTCAAAAGGATATTGGCCTCATATTGAAGGGGTTCCCATTGACCCATTTGACTGAGCAATTTGAGCATCAAATAATGATAATGATAATTGTTAGGAGGTGGAGATATTGAATAATATCCTCCGAAATGGGAATGGACTTTGAAACTGCCTGCAAAGTGAAGCAGGCAACTCCATAAAGTGCAATTGTGAAGTTTATCATGGGCAACTTATGCACAGACAGGAGTGGGTGAATGATGACCCAGAGGCATTCGCAGCTGTGTACCACACCGATGAAAGGGGCACAGGGGACTTAAAGGGGCCAAAGCTAAAAATAGAATCTGACTACTAGAGAGAAGCACCATCTGCATGGATGGGAAGCGGGCTTTGCATGAATGGCATCTCATGACCATTAACCACCTACATTATTAGCAAAAGGCACTTTTCCACTTTTCAGATCAGATGAAGGCAAGGGTAAATGTTGACAGGGAACTAATATGGCTTGGGCTAAACTTCTTCACACAGAAAGGGGAGAGGGTAGGATTTCGGGCCTAAGATGGAGCTGACAAAATGGAGTCAGTGTGGTTCAGCCACCCATTCATGATGATGATGATGATAACAATATTAAATATAGGAGTTCCTGTCGTGGCTCAGTGGTTAACGAATCCGACTAAGAACCATGAGGTTGCAGGTTCGATCCCTGGCCTTGCTCAGTGGGTTAAGGATCCGGCGTTGCCGTGAGCTGTGGTGTAGGTTGCAGGCGCGGCTCGGATCCCGCGTTGCTGTGGCTGTGGCGAAGGCAGGCGGCTACAGCTCCTGTTAGACCCCTAGCCTGGGAACCTCCATATGCCGCGGGTGCAGCCCTAGATAAGGCAAAAAGACAAAAAAAAAACAAAAACAAAAACCAATACTAAATATAATTGATTGTAAATAAATAAACAACATGAATAAAATTCATGTTTGTATTGATGATAAAAAAGAAGAAAAGAAAGAGAAAGAAAAAATGTTCACTTGCCAGCACTGAAGATGATTTATTTTTCTGGCTACATCTGTGGCATGCAGAAGTTCCCAGGGCAAGGATCAAACCCAAGCCACAGTCACTAGAGTCACAACAGTGACAATGTTGGATGGGCCACTAGGGCATCAGGGAACTCCAGAAGCTGATTTTTACATCCACTTTTTCTCTGCATATTTGTAATTAGAAAAAATTAAGTATATTAATCCTATTCTAATTGAAAAGAGAAGCCCATTCCTTACAGAAGAATTACAACTGGTAAACGTCAAGGATGATCAAACTAGAAAAATCACCCTTGTGCAAAGCTTAGTGACACAATGAATTCAGGAAGGGGTACCGATGGATGACAAAACCCTTTGGTGTCAGGCTGTTGGTGAACAGGATGGTTGTATGGTGCCAAATTGTCACTTCAGAGATAATTTGTTTGCTATAAAGGGAAGGTCAGTAGAGAAACATGGTGGTCACTTTAAGTCAGAAATCAAACTGGGGGGCAGATTATGTAATTTTCAGATTATCTGAAACCCGTTAGAATCATTTCATAAGACACCAAATATGTACAATTACAGCACAATGTAATTGCAATATATTGTCATTTAAATCCCACGTTTTAGGCCACAGTTACATAATCTTTAGCTATTTAGTTTTAACAAAGAAATCAGAAGGCTTGCCTGAAATCAAACACATCATACTCCAAATTCCCAACTATGTATTCTGCATTTGTCACTAAAACACAAAATTACATTCTTTAAATTTATGTTAAGTTGATAAAGTTTCCAATTCCATCATATATTATGACTGATTAATCTTTTGAAATTCAAAAGGCATTTAATAGGTGTTCCCTGATGGCACAGCAAGTTAAGGATCCGGTGTTGTCACCACTGTGGCTCAGGTTTGATCCCTGACCCAGGAACTTCCGAATGCCTTAGGCATGACAAAAAAAAAAGAAAAAAAAGACAGCGAATGGAGACAGTTCTGGGTTAAAAGACACAAAAGAGAAATTACAGCAAATATGTTTTATAAACTTTGGATTATTTGAAATAGAAGTAGTTACATGAAACATATTTGGACAACTGGGGAACTTTGCATATGGACTAGAGAGTAGATATTTTAAGGTATTATCGTTAATTTTCTTAGGTGTGATAATGGCATTGTGGTGATATAAGAAAAATATCTTTACTCAAGACATGTGTTCAAATATTCAGGAATATGATATCATGATACTTATATGTAGACAGACAGAAAACAGTAATATGGCCAAATTTTAACACTTGAATCTTGTTGGTAGATATATATGTGTTCTTTCCACCTTTTTATATGTTTACAAACTTTTTTTTTTCTTTTTAGAGCTGCACCTGCAGCATTTGGAAATTCCCGGGCTAGGGGCTGAATCAGAGCTGCAGCTGCCAGCCTACACCACAGCCACAGCAAAGCGGGATCTGAGCTGCATCTGTGACCTACACCACAGCTTGTGGCAACGCCGCATCCTTAACCCACTGAGTGAGGCCAGGGATCAAACCTGCATCCTCACAGACACTAGTCAGGTTCTTAACCCACTGAGCTACAATAGGAACTCCTATGTTTTCAAACTCCAAAAGTAAAAATCTTGAGGGAGAATTTTTCTCTGTGCAGAAATATTTCTTGCATTCAAACTTAGGCCAATCCTTTTGCCAACAAACTGGTTTTCTTTTAAGTAAGCAGAATTCCAAGAATGGTTCCTTTAAGATTCTATGCTGTCAGCCCAGATCCTGTGACGACAATAAGAACACTCCCCTAATTATGTTATTTATTTATTTATTTATTTATTTATTTATTTAGTCTTTTGTCATTTTTAGGGCCGCACCCATGGCATGTGGAGGTTCCTAGACTAGAGGTCAAATTGGAGCTACAGCTGTCGGCCTACGCCACAGCCACAGCAACGCCAGATCCGAGCCACGTCTGTGGCCCACAGCTCACGGCAACGCCGGATCCCTAACCCACTGAGTGAGGCCAGGGATCGAACCCGCAACCTCATGGTTCCTAGTCAGATTTGTTTCCGCTGAGCCACGACGGGAACTCCTCCTAATTATGTTATGTTATATGGCACAGTTTGCCCTAAATTAGGGAGATTGTCCCAGTGAGCTTAATCTTATCATGTGAGTCTCTTTATTATTTTTAAAATTTCTGGTATATTCATTTCACCTCTTGTGTACAAACTTTTCATTTCAGCATGCAATCAATATCAAATTGTAGTACTTTATGTTCCTCTTTTATAATCAGTCTCGAATATCCGGTGTGAGTTTTACATTTCACATTGCTATTTGAACACTAAATTACCATAGTGAATAGTTGTTTTCTAATTAGACTTCATAAATTTACAGTTGAAAAAAGTGTATTCAGATACTCAAGTTATTCCAAATATACTAGTGTTCAATAACAAAAATCTTATTTTCCTTTTGTAGTCACATCATATTGAGAAACTGATTCATCATTTTGAGAAGAATCACTTTGACATTAAAGCAACAGCATACGTTTCTGAACTATTTGTACAAGTTAAATAAATTCTCTAACCCTTTAACCAACTTAATGTTATTAACATCAGTTTCAAAGAGATATATCAGACATTGAAAAACATCTTAGGAGTTCCCGTTGTGGCGCAGCAGAAACAAATCATCCGACTAGGAACCATGAGGTTGCGGATTTGATCCCTGGCCTCACTCAGTGGGTTAAGGATCCGGCATTGCCGTGAGCTATGATGTAGGTCGTAGACGCGGCTCGGATCTGGCATTGCTGTGGCTGTGGTGTAGGCTGGCAGCAACAGCTCCGATTTGACCCCTAGCCTGGGAACCTCCATGTGCTGCGGGTGCGGCCCTAAAAAAACAAAACAAAACAAAGAAATCTTAAAAAAAATTTTTTTATTAAAGTATACTTGATTTGCAATATTGTGCCTATTTCTGCTGTGCAGCAAAGTGGTGAGTCTCTTTAAACAGAGTTTTTTTTTTTCTGGTTGGTGGCAAAAGAGGAAGTCCGAGAGACCCAAAGCACAGGAAGAAGTCGATGCACGAATGCTGGTTTTGAAGATGGCCAAAAGAAAGCCATAAGCAGAGTTCCCACTGTGGCGCATTGGTAAAGAATCTGACTGCAGAGGCTCAGGTGCAGCAGAGGAAGTGGATTCACTCTCCAGCCTGGTGCAGTGGGTTAAAGGATCCAGATCGGGCGTTGCCACAGCAGCAGTATAGGGATTGGACTCCCTGGCCTGGAAACTTCCATACGCCGCAGGCCTTGGGTGCTGCCATCAAAAAAAAATTTAAAAAAAAAAAAAAAGAAAGAAAGCCGCAAGCCAAGAAATCCAGATTGTCTCTAAGAACAGAAATCAGCCCCTAGGTGACAGCCAGCAGTCCTACAACTGCAAGGATCTAAAATCCACCAACCATATCAATAGTCTTGGAAGAGAAATATTCTTCAGAGCCTCCAAAGAGAAATGCAGCCTGGCCAACACTTTAATCTCAGCTCTATGCAACCCGGAGCAGAGAAAATACCTGAGATTGCCTAGAGTTCTGACATACAGAACGCTGAGTACATAAACGGTATTGTTGTAACACATTAGGTTTGTGGTAGTTTGGTATGGCAGCAATAGAAAACAAATGTAGTATCTTGGGGAGATACAGGTGCTACTGCACTTCTGTTATAATGGGGATAACATTCTTTTTTTTTTTGTCTTTTTGCCTTATCTAGGGCTGCACCCGTGGCATATGGAGTTTCCCAGGCTAGGGGTCTAACAGGAGCTGTAGCCGCCGGCCTACACCACAGCCACAGCAACACCAGATGTGAGCCGTGTCTGCGACCTACACCACAGCTCACGGCAACGCCGGATCCTTAACCCACTGAGCAAGGTCAGGGATTGAACCCGCAACCTCATGGTTCTTAGTAGTCAGATTTGTTAACCACTGAGTCACGACGGGAATTCCATTAATGGATAACATTCTTAACAATAATGGCAATGCCAGGAGCTGATAAGGATGATGAGTAACTGGAACTCTCTCAATTTGCTGGTGGGAATTCAAAATGCTACAGCCACTCTGGAAAATCGTTTGGCAGGATCTTCAAAGACTAAACATACACTTCCTATGCGACCCAGCAATCTCACTCCTGCATGTTGACTCTAAAGAAAGGGAATTTTAGAGAGTTCCCTGGTGGCACAGCGGGTTAAGGATCCAGTGTTGTCACTACTGTGGCTCAGGTTGCAGCTGTGGCTCGGGGTTGAGCCCTGCCTCGGGAACTTCTGCATGTGGCAGGCACGCCAGCCCCTCTCCCAAAAAAAAAGAAAAGAAAGGAAATTTTATGTTCACACAAAAACTTGTTCACTAATAGGCTTTATTCAGAACAGCTAGACACTGTTAAGTGATCCAAATACCCTTCAATGGATGAATATTTATACAAACTGAGTCTTTTTTTTTTTTTGCTTTTTAGGGCCTCACCCGCAGCATATGGAAGTTCCCAGGCTAGGGGTCCAATCGGAGCTACAGCTGCCAGCCTGCACCACAGCCACAGCAAGTCCAGATCTGAAACACATCTGCGACCTACACCACAGCTCACGGCAATGCCGGATCCCCGACCCACTGAGCAAGGCCAGGGATCAAATCTGAATCCTTGGGGATACTAGTCTGATTCATTTCCACTGCGCCACAATGGGAAATCCGTGAGGCATCAATTTGTATCAGTGTCATAGAATATTCTTCAGTGACAAAACAGGAACAGACTACCGATACATGCAAAAAACTGGAGGAATGTATTATGCAAAATGATGGAACCCAGACACAAAAAGCTACACACTCTATGATTATATTTCTATGATTGTTCAGAAAAAGCAAACACACAAGGGCAGTAAGCAGGTGGGTACTTGCCAGAGGCTGGGAGTAGGGCAGGGATTGACCACAAAGAAGCCTGGGGCCAATGGGACTTTGTCTATATTTCAGTTTTAGTATATTTTCACAATTGTATGCATTTATCAAAACCCACAGAACTATACACCAAAAAGGAGTGAATTTTGCTCTATATAAATTATATCTTTAAAATATATAAAATCAGAATCTGGCTTATACTAAATAAAGAAAACAGATTTGGGATATTGCATCTTTGCAAATCCACTTCACCTAGACACAGAATAGCGTATATCGCGTGATAGATGGTATAATCTACATCAGATGCTGAGAAAGGGGAAGTTTTTAGAAAACTTCTGCCCATCTTAGAGTTCCCTGGTGGCCTAGTGGGTTAAGGATCCCGTGTTGTCACTCAGGTTCCATCCCTGGCCCAGGAACTTCTGAATGCCATGGGAATGGCCAAAAAAAAAAAGTTCTTTGTATTTTCTTTCTTTTTTTGGCCCTGCGGGAGGCATGCAAAAGCTCCCAGGGCAGGGATCGAACCAGAGCCACAGCTGCCACCCGAGCCACGGCAGTGACAACACTGGATCCTTAACCCACTGACCACAAGAGAAAGTTCTTTACATATACTTGATGCAAGTCCTTTATGAGATATATGATTTGCAAGTATTTTTCCCATTCTGTGGATTGTCTTTTCATTTTCTTGATGGTGTCCTTTAAAGCCTAGAAGTTTTAATGGAAGATAACATAAGAAAAGGAATGTGTATATATATATATATATATATATATATATATATACACATATGTATGCCTGGGTCACTTTGCACCACAATGGGAATGCCAAAAGTATAACATTTTTTTGCCATGTTGTATCCTTAGAACAGCTCGCTTCAGTTGTGCCCAGAAAGAGAACAGGATGCTAATAAAGGACTTTATGAAGCAAAACCTACATAGCAAGTATGGAGAACATATGAATAGCTTTTATCCGGTAGAGTAGAGGAAAATGACCTTCAATGTGTTATCCTTTTTTTTTTTTAACTCAAGAAGTCTTCTGTTAAAATGACAGTTTGAAATTTACGTTTCACAAAGGGAAGTATTTTCATTTCACTTGTTTAAGTTCTCAACAAGAATTTCAAAATATACAGTCAATCCTTGTTGATTTTAGAGTATAACGTAGGTAATAAATAATAATCTAGAAATGTTTTTATTTATTAAAGACTTCAACAATTATTGTATATTAAAACATGCTGCAGAGGGCATTTAAAACAAATTAGCAGGTATGTGTTAGTGGATTTTCATTTGGTTGTTGGATCTGTCTGGAATTTTCGAAGGGCCATATAAGCCTCTCCCTAACCATCTTTTACAATAATAAGATCCAAATTCTTTTGCATAGAGAATTTGTCTCTGATTCCTACTTCTGGAATGGCAGACTAAGAGATCTGGCCTACATACTTGACTTTGGGACAATTAAAGAAGATGGGTGAGGAGTGCCTTGGTGGCTCAGTGGATTAAAGATCTGGCATTTGTCTCTACAGAGGTTCTCTCGGGCCACAGTTGTGGTTCGGGTTCGATCCCTGGCCTCGGATCTTCCACATGTCGAGAGAATGGCAAAAAAAAAAGAAGAAGAAAAGAAAAAAGAAAGAAAGAAAAAGAAAAGAAAAAAGAAAGAAAGAAATGGTCTGTGTAAAGGCACTAGAATGTTAAGTAGATCTACCTACCCAAGATCTGGGAAAAAGCCCAATAAGCTGTTTTGCCTCCGAGCATTTAAGCTCATTCCAGTAGGGAAGCTGAGCGGTTGAAAAGCTGAGTGGAACTTTTCGCAGCTTTGCCAAGCTAAGGAACCTCTCAAGGAAACAGAAGTCCTTACGCCAAAGGGTCACATCCTATAACCAAAAGTAAACTCTCCCAAGAGCTATAGCTCAGCCTGGAGCCATCTCAATCACTGAACTTGGCTAGTGGTTCTGGGCATTCCAAAGAGCTGGCATGCTCAGACACCACACTGAAGTAAACATAAATCTTCTCTGGAGGAAGAGAACATCCATGCATCAAATCGTTTCTACAAACAATTTCGCAAATACAATGTCCCGCATTTGACAAGAAATAATGAGACACATTAGAAGGAAAGATGCCACAAATGAACCTATCTACAAAACAGAAACAGACAAAGAGAATAGACTTGTGGTTGCCAGGGGTGAGGTGGGGAGGGAGTGGGATGGACTGGGCATTTGGGGTTAGTAGATGCAAACTATTATATTTAGAATGGATAAGCAATGACGTCCTACTGTGTAGTACAAGGAACTATATCTAGTCTTTTGGGATAGACCATGATGGAAGATAATACGTGAAAAAGAGTGTGTTTGTGTGTGTGCGTGTGTGTGTGTGTATATATATATATATATATATATATATATATATATATATATGACTGAGTCACTTTGTTGTAGAGCAGAAATTGGCACATCGTAAATCAGCTATACTTTAATAAAAAAAAGAAAAAGGATGCCATTAAAGAAAAAGCAGTTCACGTCGTGGCGCAGTGGTTAATGAATCCGACTAGGAACGATGAGGTGGCAGGTTCGATCCCTGGCCTTGCTCAGTGGGTTAAGGATCTGGTGTGGCCGTGAGCTGTGGTGTAGGTCGCAGACGCAGCTTGGATCCTGTGTTGTTGTGGCTGTGGTGTAGGCAGGCTCCGATTCGACCCCTAGCCTGGGAACCTCCGTATGCCCCGGGGTTGCGGCCCTAAAATGACAAAAGACAAAATAAATAAATAAATAAATACATACATACATACATACATACATAGATACATACACCAGAAATTACAGGAAATAGGAGTTTCCCCGCTGGCTCAGTGGGTTAAGGATCTAGTGTTGTCACTGCCAAGGCTTGGGTCACTGCTGTGGCATGGGTTCAAAATCTAGCCCTGGAACTTTCACATGTCGTGGGTGCACAGAAACAAACCCACACAGGTTATACATCTTAGAATTATGAGATATAGATTTTAATTATTTTTCCTAAGCCCAAGGAGATAAAAGACAAGATCAAAAATTGGCAGAGGAATTCGCATTGTGGCTCATCAGTAACAAACCCAACTAGTAGCCATGAGGACGCAGGATCCCTGGTCTCACTCAGTGGGTTAGGGATCTGGCGCTGCCGTGAGCTGTGGTGTAGGCTGCAGACCCAGCTCGGATCCAGCATGGCTGTGGTGTAGGCCAGCAGCTGTAGCTCTGATTCGAACCCTAGCCTGGGAATTTCCATATGCTGTGGATGTGGCCTTAAAAAGAAAAAAAAAGCTAAATTCATTGAATCGAGATGTTCGTTTTTTTCTTTACTTAACAGTGATCTTTTGATGTTTCAGCTACCTGGCTCCTGTTGCAAAAACTCCTGTGTATCCTGGCTCCTCCTTTACCTCTTCAGAGCAGCGCCTCAGAGCTACCTAAAGAGGCTGCTTTTCCTGGGTTTAAGTCCTCAGCAAGTCTCACAAGAACCCGACTAATATCCACGAGGACGAGGGTTTGATCCCTGACCTCGCTCAGTGGGTTAAAGATCCTGCGTTGCCACAAGTCGCGGTGTGATTGCAGATGCAGAGGCGGCTCGGGTCTGGTGTTGCAGGCCAGCAGTTGCAGCTCCCATGATTCAACCCCTAGCCTGGGAGCTTCCATATGACACGGGAGCAGCCCTTAAAAAAAAAAAAAAGATAATTGTCAACTTTTAGGTTGTGTTTTTTCTTTTTTTTTTAAATGACATGTTTTCATCCGTCTTGGTTTCCTTTGTTGGACTTCCAGTTGCCCTGCTCACTCCCCAGAGAAGGACTTGGGTCCTGGGTTTTTGTTGTTGTTGTTGTTTTGTCTTTTTGTCTTTTCTAGGGCCGCTCCCGCGGCATATGGAGGTTCCCAGGCTAGGGGTCTAACAGGAGCTGTAGCTGCCGGCCTTCACCACAGCCACAGCAACGCCGGATCCTTAACCCACTGAGCGAGGCCAGGGATCGAACCCTCAACCTCACGGTTCCTAGACAGACTTGTTAACCACTAAGCCATGACGGGAACTCCTGGGTTGTGTTTTTTTTTTGTTTGTTTGTTTGTTTGTTTTGTCTTTTGTCATTTTAGGGCCTCACCCGGGGCATATGGAGGTTCCCAGGCTAGGGGTCTAATAGGAGCTGTAGTCGCTGGCCTACACCACAGCTCACGGCAACGCCAGATCCTTAACCCACTGAGTGAGGCCAGGGATTGAACCCACAACCTCATCGTTCCTAGTCGGATTCGTTAACCACTGAGCCACAACGGGAACTGCATGAATCAGTTTTTTGTTTTGTTTTAACAACTAGAAGGCAGGGGAGCAGTGCATGGAGAGAATCAAAAATAGAGGGGCCAGAGAGAGGCCTGAGGAGGCAGTGCCAGCCAGCATCACACAGATGGTCTGACTCTCCAGGTGAGCCGTTTCAGGAGTGTTTTGAGCACTTATTTCTTCATCCACTCAGGTATCTAATACCTATGCGGTCAATTCCCACCTCAGTGCTGAAGAGCCGACTTTAGGGTCAGACTTGGGTTTAAATCCCGAATAAAGAGAGATAACAGGGCCTGGCTGATTGGTAGCCATGGGGACCAGAAGAGATAACGCGTATCGGGCCCTGAGAACGTGTCTGGATATAGCCAGCACTCAGACCATGCCAGGGGCTATTGTTAGCACAGCGTGTGCTCAGGCCATGCCCCAAACTGGCTGTGAGTCCCAGAAGAATAACTTGGTGGCTGTACTGGGAGTGAGACTGATAGGCCTGGAGTAGTCTAGTTACCCAGGGAGTCGTAGAAGTCCCAATAAGGGACCAGAGATAGAGAGGGACACCAATAGGGGACTTTGGGAGATCGCTGTAAGTTCATAATCGCTTAAGAGCGCCGTCAGAACAAGGTGGGCTTGCTTGACTAGTGGAGGCTCGAGATATGGCTCAGGTCATTGGTAGGGGATGGGGTGAGGGCGGCATTCAGGTTCAGGCGAGGCTTTGAGGACCACTCTCCTGCTGATTCGATTAAGCACCGCGACAGTCCTAGTCTGACTTTATGGGGTCAAATGCTTCCTTACCAGCTACCGAGGAGGAGCTACTACTGAAGAAAGAGGAAGAGGTGGTCTTTTCTAACCCCCACTCCCCTTGGGTGATAAAACTGTAGCCCACCTGATCCTCGGGTCGGAGTCTCCTTGCCTGCCCGCTTGCATCTCTCACAAGCTTCCTATCTGAATAAATCTATTTTTTTTTTTTTGCCTTTTGTTGTTTTAGGGCTGCACCCACGGCATGTGGAGGTTCCCAGGCTAGGGGTCGAATCGGAGCTGTATGTAGCCACTGGCCTACACCACAGCTCACGGCAACGCCGGATCCTTAACCCACTGAGTAAGGCCAGGGGTCGAACCCGCAACCTCATGGTTCCTAGTCGGATTCGTTAACCACTGAGCCACGAAGGGAACTCCCGTGAATAAATCTATTTCTTGCCTATCACTTTGTCTCTCGCTGAATTCCTTCTGAGCAGAGACATGAAGAACTTGAACATCAGTGAGTCCAGACACCGGGTGAGTGATTCTAATTTAAACCTGTGGGTTTAAGTCCCAGTCGGGGTTTAGGCTGGATTTGAGTCCCAGCACGTGGGTTCAAGTCCCAGCCTGGGTTCAAGTCCTAAGTGCTGTCAGGTTCAGCATGAGATGAAAGTGGGACAGGGAGGGAAAGGAGGGCAGGACCATCCTGAATATGGGAGGTGAAGGCCCAGTGCAACTTTATGTTGTTTTTCTTCCCACAAGTGTTTGCCTACATGGGAACTACAGGTAAAAATGAATATCATCTCCCAAGGAACTATATCTGATCTCTTGTGATGGAACATGATGGAGGATAATGTGAAAAAAGGATGTGTATAAATATATATATATATGTCTGAGTCACTTTGCTGTACAGCAGAAATTGACAGAATATTGTAAATCAACTGTAATAATTTTTTTTTTTAATGAATATCAGGGAGTTCCCGTCATGGCACAACAGTTAATGAATCCAACTAGAAACCATGAGGTTGAGGGTTTGATCCCTGGCCTCACTCAGTGGGTTAAGGATCCGGTGTTGCCGTGAGCTGTGGTGTAGGTCACAGATGCGGCTCAGATCTGGCGTTGCTGTGGCTGTGGTGTAGGCCAGCAGCTATAGCTCCGATTCAGCCCCTAACCTGGGAACCTCCATATGCCACGGGTGTAGCCCTAAAGAGAAAAAAAATAAGTATCATCTATTGAGAACAAACCAGTGGTTACCACTGGCGAGAGGGAACGTGGGGCAACCTAAGGACAGGAGAGTAAGAGGCACAAAGTATTAGGTATAAAATAAGCTATCAGGAGCGCTCACAGAGACCGGTATGGTCTCTGTGAGGCTGGGTTAAGGGTTAAGGATCCAGTGTTGCTGCAAGCTGCTGTGTAGGTCTCAGATGCAGCTTGGATCTGGTGTTGCCATAGTTGTGCTGTAGGCCACAGCTGTAGCTCTGATTCGATTCCTAGCCTGGGAACTTCCATATGCTGCATATGCAGCCATAAAAAGAAAAAAAGAGCTATAGAGGAGTTCCTTGATGGCTTACCTGTTGGGGATCCGCTATTGTCACTGCTGTGGTTCGGGTCGCTGCTGTGGTACAGGTTTGATCCCCGGCCTGGGAACTTTCACATGCCTTGGGTGAGTCAAAAAAAAAAAAAAAAAACTATATAAATTAAGCTATAGGATATATTGTACCAGATGGGGCATATAGCCAATATTTTAGACTAACTACTAAGGGAATATAACCTTTAAAAATTGTGAATTACTGTTGTACACCTGTAACATATAATATTGTACGGCAACAGCAATATTGTACTTAAATAAAAGTATCTTTTTTTTTTGTCTTTTTAGGGCCGCACCCACAGCATATGGAGGTTCCCAGGCTAGGGGTCGAATCAGAGCTACAGCTGCCGGCCTTCACCACAGCCACAGCAACGCAGGATCCGAGCCGCGTCTGCAACCTACACCACAGCTCACAGCAACACCAGATCCTTAACCCACTGAGTGAGGCCAGGGATCGAACCCACCATGTAATAATTCCTAATTGGATTTGTTTCCACTGCTCCAGGACGGGAACTCCATATAGACAATTTTTAAAAAGTTATGGAGTTCCCGTCATGGCTCAGTGGTTAACAAATCCGACTAGGAACCATGAGGTTGCGGGTTCAATCCCTGGCCTCGCTCAGTGGGTTAACGATCCTGTGTTGCCGTGAGCTGTGGTGTAGGTTGCAGACGCGGCTCGGATCCTGCGTTGTTGTGGCTGTGGTGTAGGCCAGCGGCTGTAGCTCCTGTTAGACCCTTAGCCTGGGAACCTCCACATGCCGCGAGTGTGGCCCTAAAATGACAAAAGACAAAAAATAAAATAAAATAAAATAAAATAGTTAGAATAAGGGCTATGTAAGATGCATAACTCACAGGGCAATAAAACCATAACATTTGATGCTATCTTTTCTGTCAGAAAAAAAATAATCTCTAAGTTAACATATAACTTCACAGTGTTTGGGCTCTAATCGAATAGTAAATAGTGAAGTCAAACACAGGTATGTTCTAGAAAATTAAATAATTTTGTTACACAGTGCTCCCAGTATGACATTGAAAGGACACATCCCCTCCCATTTGCCTTATTTCCAATGTTTGGATATTTTTCTTAACAGACAGTATGTTGACTATATAAAGCATGTTGTATGTCTAAGTACTAGTCGGGGTCCTGACAGGAAATTCATGCCATACCAAACAATTGAACCGACTACTTACACAGGTGTGGATAGGGTTAAAAAGACCCAGAAGAGATGTTGAGAACAGACTTGTGGTTGCCAAGGGTGAGGGGGAGGGAGAGCGATGGACTGGGAATCTGAGGTTAATAGATGCAAACTACTGCCTTTGGAATGGATAAGCAATGAGATTCTGCTGTACAGCACTGGGAACTATATCTAGTCACTTATGAGGGAGCATGGTAGTGTGAGAAAAAAGAATGTATACATGTGTGTGTGACTAGGTCACCTTGCTGTACAGTAGAAAACTGACAGAACACTGTAAACCAGCTATGATGGAAAAAAATAAAAACCATTAAAAAAAATAAAATAAAACAAAAAACAAACAAACCAAAAAGAGATGCTGAGGTTTCCAGCACTGATCACAGCAGGAAAGCCTTTTCTCCCCCTAGGTCTTGAGTGACAAGGAGAGGCAGAGATAGAGCGAATAAATAGCCAATCTCTCCCTCCCTCCACCCTCTGATCTTCTGCCAGTGCCTCTTGGTGACTCAACCCAACTGGAAGCCCGAGGGAGAGGGGCCACGGATGTTCTCTGTACAGGTCACCCTCTGTGGGCACAGAGCGAGACAGAGAGGTGGAAAATGGGGGGGGCGCAGAGAATGATCAGCTCAGTCGATGTGTCAGGTACTGCTACACGCTGACTTGAGGTCCCCCCCCCACCGCCCC
>PVHT020000193.1:4822824-4852323 GCA_004024745.2 Catagonus wagneri
CTGGTGTCCTTATAAAAGGGGGGGTGGAATTTGAATACGGAGACAGACCTGCCTAGGGCAAAGATGATGCTGAAGACACAGGGAGGAGACGGCCATCCACAAGCCCAGGAGAGAAGACTTAACACATCCTGGCCTCACAGCCCTCAGAAGGAGCCAACTGCTTTGGCACCTCGGTTTTGGACTTTTAGCCTCCACGGCTGTGAAGCAAGACATGTCTGTTGTACAAGGCAACCAGTTTGTGATACTTCGCTCCGGCGGCCCCGGCAAAGTAATGCAGGTGTAGAAAGAATACACACAGAAGAAAGATGCTGAGTGTTAAGCTCTGCGAGGCGGTATTATGAGACAATTTCTATTTTGTGTTTTTCTTTATTTCCTAGCTCATATACTTTTGCATCAGAACAAACGAACAGATAGTTTTGTTCAAAGGAACCTCAAGGCAACAGAGGGAGGGAGTCGCTGATGGGCAGCCTGATGGGCGTTTGTGACAGAGGCAACTCAAGGATGTAATATTGACACGTGAGCTCCCATTCTTTTTGTTTCCGAGGAGATATTTCTTGCCCCAGATTGAATCCCAAGCTTTCTGTTCCCTTCATGTGACAGGCCTGCCTTTTGTCTCTTCTTCAAAACTGCAGTCACCTTGGTAGGTTCCCCCCACCCCCGCCTTGGTTCAAGGCCAAAGTTTAGCCCTTAAAACCACTTCATGTAATTCTTTCGCTAATTGAAAGAGTTAAAAAGAACACAAGTCTGGTCTTTCCAGAAAATGTTTTCTAAATGAATACATGTCATAGGCTTAAAGGCTCTTATCTAGTTTCTAAAGTTAGGGTACCTAACGCATAGGTTCTGTGACTCATTTCTGAGAAAAATAACCGAAAGTTCAGCTGGATGTCAGCCCACTGTCTTTATGCCTTAAGGTGGACCAGTCCTTAAGGTGGAATCCCTTACTCTCTTCTCACTTTATCTTTTTCTTTTTTCTTTTTTTTAGGGTCGGACCCATGGCATATGGAAGTTCCCAGGCTAAGCGTCAAACCCACCTACGCCTCAGCTCACGGCAACGCCAGATCCTTAATGCACTGAGAGAGGACAGGGATTGAACCTGTGTCCTCATGGATCCTCGTCGGCTTGGTTGCTGCTGAGCCACACCAGGAACGCCTTTTTCCTCGCTTTAGACTTTTCTCACGTTTAGTCATAGGCTAATCTGGGCAGATCCTTCCAGGCTGTCCCTCTGTCCTCCGCTGACCTGTGTCCACTCTGCTCCTTTGCCCTCGCTGTCTGCGACTGTGACTTCCTTGAGGGGAGGGGACACGGCTTATCCCCACTTGATTGACCTCGAGCCTGAAGTATGATTCAAGTGATCTTTGAAAATGGGGATAGGCAAGGAGATAAGAGTTGTACCTCAGGAAATTGAATGATCGCTTTTTTTTTTTTTTTTTAAACAAGTGAAACGGAAATGAAGCGCTCTCAGTATATCAGCTAAAGGATCCCAGGGGTTTCAGTAAGAAGAGAAAAGATCTGTAACTGAATCTGAGAACCAAATACCCCTAGTTTATAAGCAGCGTACCCAGTGCTTCCCCTTTCCCAGCAAAGGGAACCGAATAAGGGCCTGATAGAAGCCATTATCACATTGGTTTCTATGGTGATAGGTATTTTTTTTTCCCTCTTCGAAGAGTGAAGGTATTTTTGTTCCTTACCTCAGTAATTTTACATTTTGCTTCTCATATTGAAGTTCCCTCTGATCTGCTTTCTTTCTCCCAAGGGTAGCCCAGATCTCACTTGCCTGTAGGTGGAGGTGTGAGGTGCTCAGTGGCCCTAAGATGTAATTTTCAAAAAAGGCAAAAGCTTGACTCATGCATATATAAAAGGAATATATGCCAAAGGTTTCATTCAACTCGGTTAATGCAGGAACCTGTAGGATATGTTTCTTTTTTTTTTTTTTTGTCTTTTTGTAAATTTTCTGGGCTGCACCCTCTGCATATGGAGGTTCCCAGGCTAGGGGTCTAATCGGAGCTGTAGCCACCGGCCTACACCACAGCCACAGCAACGCAGGATCCGAGCCGCGTCTGCAACCTACACCACAGCTCACGGCAACGCTGGATCCTTAACCCACTGAGCGAGGCCAGGGATCGAACCTGCAACCTCATGGTTCCTAGTCGGATTCGTTAACTGCTGCGCCACAACGGGAATTCCCCAGTAGGATATTAAGACTGGTTTGAAGAGCATGTGAAGAGCTTGGTCTATATAGGTAACTGTAAAAAAAGGAATGTTAGGATAAAATGGCTGGGTTAGATATAAACTTTTCCTTCAGGGCACAAACCCTATAACCTTTGGGGTTATTTTTTCTACTGGACAGAAATCGTTTTCACCTCTCCTGGACAAAATTCTTTAAGTTTTTATGTAACTTCATGAAGGCTTTGACTTTCAATCAATGATAAAAGTGAACCAGGTACAGTTCTGTCTTGGGTGAGACTTCTCCATACTACAGTGAAAGGATGTGACAGCCATCTTTTCATCTGGTCTCTAAGTTTTGCATAATTTTTTTTTGTCTTTTGTCTTTTTAGGACTGCACCCGAGGCATATGGAGGTTCCCAGCCTAGGGGTCGAATTGGAGCAGCAACGCCAGATCCAAGCCGTGTCTGCGACCTATACCACAGCTCATGGCAACGCTGGATCCTTAACCCACTGAGCAAGGCCAGGGATCGAACCCGCAACCTAATGGTTCCTAGTTGGATTCATTTCTGCTGTGCCATGACGGGAACTCCTTTTTTTCTATTTCTTTAAGTTTTACATCTAGATGAGATGATGGATGTTCACTAAACTTACTGTGATAACCACTTCACGATGGTTACAAAGTATCGTGATGTATATTTTAAAAATATATAGTGCAGTGTGTCAATTATATCTCAGTAAAACTGGAAAAAAGTTATAAAACAGGTTTCTATAGATGAATACAAATATTTTGTGTATGGGATAAAGAATTTATGGAATAAGATGAAATAACAATGAACAAATTGCTAAACTATCTGAATTATACCAAAATAGCATTTAAAATCACTGGAGAAGCTAAAAATATGTATGGCTTTTATGTCTACTTATTCTATTTTCAAAAAGTCAGATATTTAGGAAACATCAAAGCAAGATGTACTGTTCATTTTGCATTGAAAAGCCCTTTAAGCTCTTTTGGAAGATCTGCAATAATGAAGAACTTGTAATAAGCTCACAAAAGGCTCTTCTAATGAATTAGTCAATTTTAATACTCTTCAGAATTCCCCATAAGAACATCATTTTTTCTCTTTTCCCCTGCAAAGCTTAGTTCTCTCCTCTCTTGACAACCTCTCCAAGATATTTTAGATTTCTTTTAAGAGAGAGAAAATTTCCTTTATTAAAGACAGACTTGTACTAAATTAAAATCAATCATTATAATCATTTCCTCTGCCTTAATACATCCTAGCTGCTTCAAAGAGGATCGTACAAACTGGCTTCCATTTTTGTTATGAAAAAGCAGTCTGAATCCTATATGTCATGATTTGGTTTCAAAGGTTTATCTTTGAAGTTTAGAGGCAGTTACAATTCACCCTGCCTTAAATCTTCTACGAACAGACTAGGAACCAAATTACATATTTCTGTTTCAAATTTCTATTAGCACCTTTCTCTTCCAAAACACCCTGTCATAATCAGTGGGATTTGAATAGATCTTAATTAGAAATTGACTTATTTGACCATCAAGACATAAACAAGCAGGAGACATTTTCTGCCTGATTCCTTTATCCATATATAGCCTATAGTATTTTATTGTATTTGTCCAAATAATCTATGAAAATGGTCTATTTTCATCTCTCTTACAAATATTTATCAAGCATTTCATCTGTGCCGGGAAACAGTTTTAGAGTTGGAATGATGAACAAGACAAAAGTTCATTACAAAGGAAGAACATGTTCCAGTAGAAGAAAATGGATGATAAATAAGTAAACAAGTTAATATTCTATTTTTAAAGCATTGCCTATACATAAGTGGATACGGCGTACTTTTTTTCCCTCAGTTACATCTAATATATGAACAATGCCAACTGAATAATGAGAGGCTGGAATTTTGTTTTACTGTAGGAAAAAAGGTAGCCTGGCTGGATAACCAAATAAAGGATCTGACTAAGAAAAAACTGACATTTCCTTCTCCTTGAGCCTGGACCATAGTTCAAGTTCATTTTTTCCTATCGAATTGAACTCTCTGAAAGCTGTCAGACAAACTCATCCTTGCTGAAGTATAGATGACTGCAAAGGCCTCATCCGCATACTTCCCAGCAAGGCTTTCATTATATAGAAGACAGAGCCTAAGGCCTGGAAGAAGTTTATCTTTGTGGAAACCCAAGCTGTTAAGTTATAAGCTTGATCATCAAGGCTCTTCTCACTGTGTTCTCCAATCAAATTTATTATGTTATAAACTCTGCCCAATCCCAAACTATACTTCTCTTAAAATCACCACCCCAGACCTTAAAACCCTTTAACTAACCTCTGTTCATTTCCCCCTTTTGAGACACTCATTAAGACTCAGTAACGATGGGCTCATCCTCACTGCAGTGAATCATCTTAGCTTTGATTAACCAACTTATGGTCCTTAATGGTGGTTGTAGTGGGTTGAATGGTGGCTTCTGAAAAGACAGGTCCACATCTCCCACTCCACTCCTTGGGAAGTTGTGAATATGACCGTATTTGGAAAAAGGGTCTTTGTAGTTGTAACTAAGCTAAGGATCTTGAGTTGAGATTGTTCTGGATTTAGACAGGTGTTCTTACAAGAAACAGGCAGAGGGAGATTGGAGACATAGAGGAGATGACATGAAGGTGGGAGATGATATGAAGATTAGAGTGATGCGTGTACTAGCCAAGGAAAGCCAAGGTTTGCCAGTAATCACCAGATGCTAGGAGAGAGGCATAGAACAAATTCTCCCTAGAGTCTCCAGGAGGAACCAACACCGCCAACACATTGATTTCTAACTTCTGGCTTACAGAGCTGTCGGAGAATAAATTTCTGTAATTTGAAGCTATCTAGTTGTGGTGATTTGTTACAGTAGCCCTAAGGAACTAATAGAGTGGTTTTCTGGGGGGTTGAAAGAACCAGATAATTGCAGTGGAGCGTGCCAGAGGTGGGTGCTTGATGCTGCTTTGCCATGATGATGAATGTGATGATAACAACGCCAAGGATGAAGATGAGGATGCTGGTGACTATGGTAACTATAAAATAGCCAGCTAAGTCCAACTTCCAGCTTTCCGCTAACATTTCTGTGTATCTCTCTGCTCAGCCCTCTACCCAGACAAAAGCAGCTAAGGATATCTTGCTAACAGTCAGGACAACAGCAAAACAAACTAGACCAGTGCTCTCAGGTTTTAATGCGCAAAAGAATTCCCCACAGGTCTTGTTAGAATGCAAATTCTGATTCAGTAGGTCTCAGTGAGGTCTGAGACTCTGCATTTCCTTTTTTTTTTTTTTTTAATAGGGTGAACTCGTATAATGGGCATATATCATATGGGTATTGAGGCTTTTTCTTTTAATTTTGTTTAATTCCAGCTTTATAGTAAGAGAATTGACATGAAAAATTTTAAGATGTTTAAAGCATATGTGGTGGCGATTTGATATATGTTGTGAAAGAGTCCTTTCCATCTAGTTAAGAGGTTCTGCAGTTCTAGCAAGCTCTAGAGTGACACAAGTGCTGCTGTTCTGAGGACCCACAATTTGGGGAGCGAGGATTCAGGTTAAGGTTTGGTGGAATTTATCTGGAATTTATTTTTTAGGCTTTGAGAATGTATTAGTTTCCTATTGCTGCTGACACCAATTACTATAAACAGTTAAAAGAAAAATTTCCAGAAATAAATTAGAAGTTTGGGATTAATATATATGCACTGGGAACTATATTCAATATCTTATAATAACCTATAATGGAAAAGGATCTGAAAAAGAATATATATACATATATATGTATGACCGAATCACTTTGCTGCACACCTTAAACTAACACAATATTATAAATTAGCTATACTTCAATAAAAAATGGTTTAAAAAGAAAAGAAAAAGCAAACTTTCCACAAACAATGTGCTGGAGGCTTTTATTCAATGACTCATGAAATAGGCAGCATCCAATCTAGCAGATAGGAAGGAGCTCTAGAGAGCTGTACAAGGCGAGAGATTTTTATGGCCCAAAGTGAGCAGAAACAAGCACGTCACAGTAGGCGTTTGCTGATTGGTTATATGGCGCAAAGGGAAGCCTTGGACCAAGTCAGGTATATGTGCAGAGCTCCATAGCTGACCTAAGCCTTCCCTTTCTGGGAGAGCCATGCATAGAAATTCAGTTAAGTTAGTTTGGTTTGCTGGCTTGGGGCTTAGCATGAGTGACTCCATCTTGGGCCTAATAGGGGTACTTTAACAAAATTTAGCAGCTTAAAGTTAACACTCATTTATAACCTCACACTGTTTTGGTTGAAAGACCAGCACTGTGGAGCTCAGCGTGTTAGGGTCTCAAAAGACAGAAGTCAAGGCGATGTCCGGGTCATGTTCCTGGAGGCTCTGAGGGCAGAATCTGCCTGTAAGCCCGTTCAGGTGGCTGGCAAAATCCAGCTCCGTCTAGCTAGATGTCCCCTCTTCGTTGCTTCTCCCAGCCCTTAACAGCCTACACGCTGTGTCATACTATCCTCTCCATCTTCAGACCAGCAACAGCAACTCAGATCCTTCACACATCTCTCTGACTTTCCCTTCTGTCACATCTCTCTGACTCCACCTGGAGAAAATTCTCTGTTTCTAAGAGCTCATATGACTAGATTGGACCTACTGGATGATCTAGGATAATCTCCTAATCTCAAGGTCCCTAACCTTATTTCATTTAACATTAAGTCAGACAGAGAAGGCCAAATACTGAATGATATCGCTTATATATGAAATCTAAAAAATACAGCAATCTAGTGAATATAGCAGGAAAGAAGCAAACTCACAAATATAGAGAATAAACTAGTGGTTACCAGTGGGGAGAGGGAAGGGAGAGGGGCAGGAAAGGGGTAAGGGAGTAAAAGGTACAAATTTTATGTACAAAATAAAGAAGATGTGGTATATCTACACACTGGAATACTACTCAGCCATAAAAAGAAGGAAATTTTGCCATTTGCCGCAACATGAGTGAACTTGGAGGGTATTGTGCCAAGGGAAGGAAGTTAGAGAGAGAAAGACAAATGCTGTACGATACCACTTATATGGAGAATCTAAAAAAATACAACAAACTAGTGAATATAACAAAAAAGGATTAGACTCACAGATACAGAGAATAAACTTGGGGTTACCTGTGGGGGCAAGATAGAGGTTAGGGATTAAGAGGTACAAACTCTTATGTATAAAATAAGATACAAGGATATACTGCAAAACACAGGGAATATTGTCAATATTTTATAACTACAAATGGAGTATAGCCTTTAAAAACTGTGAATCACTGTATTGTACAGTTGTAACATATAGTATCATACGTCAAATATACTTCAATAAGAAAAGAAAAAGATCCTCAGAGGTCCCATTGTGACTCAGCAGGTTAAGAACCGACTTTGTCTCCATGAGGAATTGGGTTTGATCCCTGGCCTCGGGATTAAGTGGGTTAAGGATCTGTCATTGTTGCAAGCTGGGGCATAGGTCACTGATGCAGCTCGGATCCAGTGTTGCTGTGGCGGAGGCCTGCAGCTCCAATTCGACAACCCCCTGGCCCAGGAACTTCTATATGCTGCAAGTGTGGCCATAAGGAGAATAAAAAAAGGGAAAGAAAGGTCCATAACTTTAATTGCATCTGCAAAATCTCTTTGCCATGTAAGGTCACATATTCACAGGTTCCAGGAATAAAGCATTATTTTGCTAACCGCAGAAGGCTACACGCTCTGTCACAACTACTGTCACAACTACTCAATTGAAAGCAGCCATAAACAATATGTAAACGAGTCAGTGATGCAATATTCCAAGAGAACTTTATGGGCACTGAATTTCATATAATTTTAATCGTAAAATGATATTCTTTTTTTGACATTTTTTTTCAATGATTTAAAAATGTAAAAATTATTCTGAGCTCATGGGGCAGTAACAAAAACAGGCAGTAGGCTACACTTGGCCTGTAGGCTGTGGTTTGCTGACCTCTCATCTAGATGTTAATCCTTCTCATTTCAGACTGCCAGTCTGTAAAAGGCAAGAACATTCTGTTTGCTATACTGTGGATGCTCCTTTTTTTAAAAAAAAATATTTTATTGAAGTCTCTTTGATTCACAACGTTGTGTTAATTTCTGCTGTACAGAGAAGTGATTCAGTTATTCCTATATTACATACACATATTCTTTTTGTATATATTTTTGTGTATCTTCATATTCTTTTTCATTATGGTTTATTATAGGATATTGAATATAGTTCCCTGTGCTGTACAGTAGGACCTTGTTGTTTATCCATTCTATACATAATAGTCTATATCTGCTAATCCCAAACTCCCAGTCCAACCCTCCCCAACCCTCCCTCCCCTTGGCAACCACAAGTCTGTTCTCTATGTCTATAAATTTGTTTCTGTTTCATAGATAAATTCATTTGTGTCATATTTTAGATTCCACATATAAGTGATACATAAAGTTTGTCTGACTTACTTCGCTTAATATGTTAATCTCTAGGTCCATCCATGTTGCTACAAATGGCATTATTTCATTCTTTTTTATGGCTGAGTAATATTCCATTGTATATGTGTACCATTATATTCTTTGTCCATTCCTTTGTTGATGGACATTTAGGTTGCTTCCATGTCTTGGTTATTGCAAATAGTGCTGCTATGAACATCAGGGTGCATGTATCTTTCTGAATTACAGTTTTGTTTGGATATATATGGCAGCTCTATTTTTAGTTTCTTAAGGAGCCTCCATACTGTTTTCCATGGGAGCTGCACCAATTTACATTCCCACCAACAGTGTAGCAGTGTTCCCTTTTCTCCACACTGTGGATGCTTCTTAAAGCAATCAAACATTTGACCAAAGCCCTTATGCGTAGAAAAATTCCAGATGCCAACGTAGCATTTATGCGGAGCGGAGAAATAGAAAATTTTGCCCAGGAAGCTGGTTATTTTATTTTTATTTTTATTTATTTATTTATTTTTGTCTTTTTTGCCTTTATCTAGAGCCACACTCGCGACATATGGAGGTTCCCAGGCTAGGGGTCCAACAGGAGCTGTAGCTGCCGGCTTTGGTCACAGCCACAGCAATGCGGGATCCGAGCCGCGTCTGCAACCTGCACCACAGCTCACGGCAACGCCGGATCCTTAACCCATTGAGCAAGGCCAGGGATCGAACCTGCAACCTCATGGTTCTTAGTCGGATTCGTTAACCACTGAGCCACGACGGGAACTCCTGGTTATTTTATAAAAGCAAAGATGTGTTATATTTGAGAAAACCAGCTTTTACAGGGACAAGTGCAAATATGGAGTTGTTAAATTAGCTGTGTTCTACCTTGAGATTTAATGCCATCCTTAATTAGGCAGTCAAAAATAATGATAGGAGTAATAAGATCTTATGTTTCAGAAGATTAGCAGATAACCCAAGATGATATGGGAGATCTTTTTCTTGTTGTTACCTCCGTGTTGGTTCACCTAAAACACTGCATCCATTTACAGTCTTTTTATACTAGACTCTAAGGGCAGGACTTCTGCATTAACTAAATTGGTAATATGATTAGGTGTATGGTAAAACCCATTTGCTCATAGAAGCAAGCTATTTAAATTATCATGCATCATAAAATAATTGCATAATGAGGTATCATCTGAGGTATTTGCAATGCATCAAAGATGGGATTAAAATTTATACTAATGGTATCCCAATTTCTCAAATCTAACTGTGGGGAAAAATCAAATTTTAGTGTCCTGTTGCAGCCACTCTGAATCAAATAAATAGTATGTCTTTGGTCATGTTCTTTAGAAAGAAACCCTGAGACATAGTTTCCCATATAAATAACTTACAAAAGAAGTATTCCTGGGAGAAACCAGTAAGGGGAGAGGGAGAAGTAGGGCATGGAAGGGAAAGAAGCCAAGTAGATGTGAAATTTCCACCAAGTCCCAGCCTCAGCCCGGTCCTGCAGAGAGTTCTGGAGCATTAATTACACCTCCAAGTTTGTTCAGACTCGAGGTGAGGACTAGGATTTCCTGCTCTTCCACTGATCAGTCATTGCTTAAGGCTGCCCCAGGGGTAAGTCAGTTCCCAGGCATTTCTTTTCTTTCTTTTCTTTTTTTTTTTTTTTTTGTCATTTTGCCTTATCTAGAGCCGCACACGCGGCATATGGAGGTTCCCAGGCTAGGGGTCTAACAGGAGCTGTAGCCGCCGGCCTTCGCCACAGCCACAGCAACGCGGGATCCGAGCCGCGTCTGCAACCTACACCACAGGTCACGGCAACGCCGGATCCTTAACCCACTGAGCGAGGCCAGGGATCGAACCGGCAACCTCATGGTTCCTAGTCACATTCGTTAACCACTGAGCCACGAAGCGAACTCCCTCGCAGGTGGAACAGCACGAGGGCAAGGGTGTCAAGGCGCAGGCCATCAGAAGCAGAGCACACAGAGGTTGAGAGTGGTGGGCTCTCAAGTGGTCAGAGGGATCCCGGAGGGCTTTGCATTGAGCACCAAGCGGGGCGGCCGTGCTGTGCTTATGTCTATGCGTTGGGATTTGGTTTCCTGGAAGAAAACAAATTTTAACTCTCTCTCTCACACACACGCACACGCACACACACTCACACACTGCTGAGAATGCCTTTGGATACTTGGAGCTCATCTTATCATATTTAACAGAGAAATTCTATATACTATAAAGTAGCCTCTGGCGTTCATAACTCCAGGTAAGCAGGAAAGGAAACATATATTATGGTTTTTGTTTTTATTTTACCATTTTCTGTTCATTTTGTTTATTTCTTTTTTTATTTATTTATGTATTTATTTATGTATTTATTTATTTATTTATTTATCGGCTGCACCTGCAGCATACGGAAGTTTCTGGGCCAGGGGTTGAACCAGAGCTGCAGCTGCTGGCCTATGCCAGAGTCGGACTGGTTCTGAGCCGCATCTGCAATGTACAGCACAGCTTGCGGCAGCACCAGATCCTTAACCCACTGAGGGAGGCCAGGGATGCAACCCGAATTCTCATGGATACTAGTTGGGTTCATAACCGCTGAGTCACAATGGGAACTCCTGTTGATTTATTTTCTTTTTTCTTTTCCTCACCAGCAGCACATGGAAGTTCCCAGGCTAGGCGTTGAATCAGAGCTGCCACAGCAACACTGGATCCAAGTTGCATCTGTGACCACAGCCCATGGCAATGCCAGATTCTTAACCCACTGAGGGAGACCAGGGATAGAACCCGAATGCTCATGGATACTGGTTGGGTTAGTAACCACTGAGCCACAACGGGAACTCCTGATTTCTTTTAAAATTTAGCTTTTGGATAATGCATTCATGCGATTCAAAAACCCGGAAGTACCAAGGATAGACAGTGAAAGCCTCTTGCTAATCTTTGTCCCCCATCTGTCAAGCTCTCCCCTCACTGGTGGACATAAAACAAATATGCATGTAGACTTCTTGTCCCCTCCCATTTAAACCAAAGATACCATAGTATAAAAATGGTTCTGTGTATAAGAAATTGCTTTTTCTTGGCCATGATCTGTTTCTGTTTTTTTGTTTGTTTGTTATTTTTAGATAGGATCAACTGTTCCATATTTTAGATTCCACAAATAAGTGACATCACATGGTATTTGTCTTTCTCTTTCTGGCTTACTTCACTTAGTATGAGAGTCTTTAGATCCATCCATGTTACTACAAATGGCATTAATTTGCCTTTTTCGTGGCTGAGTAATATTCCATTGTATATATGTACCACATCTTCTTAATCCATTCATTTGTTGATGGACATTTAGGTTGTTTCCATGTCTTGGCTATTATGAATTGTGCTGTGTGATTGGGTCACTTTGTTGTACAACAGAACTTGACAAAACATTGTAAATCAATTATACTTTAATAATAATAATAAAAGAACTTGCTTTTTTTCACTTAATATATTTTAGAGCTCTTTCTTTCTTTTTTTTTGTCTTTTGTCATTTTAGTGCCACATGCAACCTGCACCATAGCTCACAGCAACACCAGATTGTTAACCCACTGAGCAAGGCCAGGGATCAAACCCGCAACCTCATGTTTCCTAGTCGGATTCGTTAACCACTGCGCCATGACAGGAACTCCTCAATTTATAATTTTGATAGCTATTACTAAATTACCTTCCAGAGAGGTTATATACTAATTTGTGTTCTCACCAGTAATATATGAGGCTCTCTATTTCCCCACATCCTTACCAACACAGTGTGTTATCACTCTTTTAGATTGTTGCTAACCTCATAGGTAAAAGATGGTAGCTCAGCACAGTTTTAATTTGCACTTTGAAAATTTTGAGAAAATCGAGCATCTTTTCATAGGATATTTAGACTCAATATATATATAAAATTCCCTGTTGACTCACAGAATGATATCCTTGCATGCAATTAGCAAGTCAGAGTGAATGCAGACATTAGCTTTCCTGGGACATGTATCAGGGTCAGAAATTACCTCAGTGGTCATCTAGTCCAACCTGCTCTGACACCTAAATGATCAGGAAGCCCTGCCTTCATCAGCAGAAATATTCAGAGTTAGGGAGTTCACAAAATTGAAAACATCTTTCTTTGGCCCTATAATTTTGAAAGCTTATACAGAGTCAAAATCTTTCTGTAATTATTTCGTGACAGTAATTGCAGTATGATCTTGTTAAAGTGTACTTTTCTTCTAGATCACAGTGAATATACTACAGAGAAATAATACTGGCTTAAAATACAGTAGAATGGCTAACTTCTCCCTCTCTCAAAAATAATTCTTCACCTGCTAGAGTCTTGAAATTATATCGCGTGTTGTTTTCATTACCATTAGAAATTGAATTTAAAATGCAAATGCCACCTATGTAGTATTTTGGTTAAAAATGCATATGCGTAACCCAAATCTAAGCATGATAAAACCTCAGATAATACTAATTTGAAAGACATTTTAGGAAGTAACTGGCCTATACTACTCTAAAATGCTGATGTCGTGAAAGCCAAGGAGGGGCTAAGGAGAGCTTTTCTAAATGAAGAGAGACTAAAGAGATGTGCCAATTAATTGCCATCTGTGATCCTGAATTAAATTCAGGGAATTCAAAAAAGGGGGAAATCTGCCATAAAAGGTATTCCTGGGACAACTGGCTAAAATTTGAATACAGATTGTATATCAGATTATAGCAATGGAGATCCCTGGTAGCGCAGCAGCTTAAGGATCCAGTGTTGTCACTGCTGTGCTGTGGCTGGGCTTGCTGCTGTGGTTCAGGTTCGATCTCTGGCCCAGGAACTTCTGCCTGCCATGGGTGGGGCGCCCCAAAAGAGATTACAACCGGACCTTAACATTGGGTTTTCCGATTTTAATAACCTAGCTGTGATCATGCAAAAGAATGTCCTTGCTCTTAGGAAATACACATGGAAGAATTTAGAGGCAAGGGGGCATGATATGTACAATTAAATCTCAGATTGGTTCAGGAAAGTAGAGAAAGGAAAAGAGAGACGATAAAGTAAATGAGGCAAAATGTTAATTGCTGAGTGTAGGTAAAGTTGTTCACAATTTCGTTGTAATATTTTTGCAACTTTTCTGAATATGTTTTAAATTTATTTATTTATTTTCTTTTGAGGGCCGCACCCGCGGCATATGGAGGTTCCCAGGCTAGGGGCAAAATCGGAGCTGCAGCTGCTGGCCTACACCACAGCCACAGCAACACAGGATCTGAGCCGCATCTGCCACCTACACCACAGCTCACGGCAAAGCCGGATCGTTAACCCACTGAGCAAGGCCAGGGATCGAACTCGAGTCCTCACGAATACTAGTCAGATTTGTTTCTGCTGAGCCATGATGGGAACTCCTGAAATTATTTAAACATAACTCGAGTGTAAATACTTTGGGAAGAATAACTTCAGCACAGTATTTAGAAGAATGACTTAAGTTTCCACCAAAATGTACTTGACAGCCATGGGCACATTTACTGCAAAGGGACAGGTCGCTTCTTGGACCACCCAGCTCCTCGGAGTCAGCCTCAGGGCGATTTCCATTGAAAGGAAAGTAGCACGCAGCTGTACAGGCACATTTCAGGCCCCTGCCTGTATCACTCTTGCTAAGATCCCTTTGGTCAAAGTGAATCACGTGACTGCTGCTAAAGTCAAGGAGCCGAGAAGTGGATTCCACCTGTAGTGCGAGGAACGGGCAAAGACCCCTGGCAAGGGCTATGGACGCAGGGAGGGAGGGCGTGATGGAAAAGTCATGCAATCCACCACGAGGGAAGCAAAGACCAAGGACAGAAAGGCTTCGTTTTTTTCTCAGTAGAAGGCTAATTTGGGAGTTCCTGTCGTGGCACCGTGGAAACGAATCTGACTAGTATCCATGAGGATGTGGGTTCAATCCCTGGCTTCGCTCAGTGGGTTAAGGATCCTGTGTTGCCCTGAGCTGTGGTGTAGGTTGCAGATGCGGCTCGGATCCTGCGTTGCTGTGGCTGTGGTGTAGGCTGGCAGCTGCAGCTCCGATTTTGCCCCTAGCCTGGGAAACTCCACATGCTGCAGGTGTGGCCCTAAAAAGACAAAAAAAAAAAAAAAAAAAGCGAATTCTTCCAGTCATCTGAGTTTGAAGAATTATGCTTTTTTTTTTTTCCACGATAGCTCATAAATATACCATTAGGCAAAATCCTTCTGACCCATTGAAAAGAGACCGTCCTTAGCTGCCGGCCCAGCCCTCTCTGCCAAGCCACGTCACCCGAGAGGCGGCATAGCCTGAGAAGAGACCATGAGGTGTAATGCTTTTAAACACCTTTAAGTTTCGGTTTCACTACACACTAGCTGTGTGACCTTGGACCAGTCACTTAACCTACCTGTGCCTTGATCTCCTCACCTGTAAAATGGGGATGATGATAATGGCACCTACTGGACAACTATGAAGATGAAATGAGTCAGCTTAGAACAATACTTGCCACAAAGGTGGTGCTATGTATGTGCTCGCTATGAATATTAATCTTGATAATTCCAAGAACTAGACTTAAAGACTTAGAGCCAAGTGGGGGTTAAGCTACCCTCCACGTGGCCCTGCTAAAAGATTTTAAGTATTGTTTTGTTTATTTATTTATTTATTTATTTTATTTTAGTTTGCTTTCTAGGACCACACCTGTGGCATATGGAAGCTCCCAAGCTAGGGGTCGAATAGGAGGTGCATCTACCAGCCTACATCACAGCTAGAGTAACTTAGGATCTAGGTCTGCAACCTACATCAGATCCCCAACCCACTGAATGAGGCCAAGGATCCAACCCGCATCCCCACGGATACTAGTCAGATTTCGTTTCCACTAAGCCACGATGGGAACTCCCATATCGTTTTATTTTTAAGCCAAACCTGCTTTCCAATGGTTCTAGTGGAATTCATTCAGGCATTGCATGGGACAATTAAAAGAAGATGCTATTTAAATTTTACCAGATTATGGGAATCAACTCAATTAATAGACCTCATTAATTTCTAACTCTTAATTCATTTACACTAATATGCTTATTCCCTGGATGGGAATTCCCCTAGCTATAGTCATGGTTTTAATTTTATTACAGGTTTTAACATGATCCTTCTAATACCTTTCTTTGGCCCTCCTCCCTTAGGCTATGTTCTCTGACCTCATAAGCCAAAAAGCACAAGATTGGATGACCATGGCATGGGAGCCTGCCACAAAGCTCAGGGAGGAAATATGACAAACCCTCACTAATTTGGATCTCACTGACTTTGATCTTGTGATAATTTTGACATGGGGTAAATAAGAAGTTTTTTGGTGTTATAGGAGGAAAAAGGTGCTGCACTTAAACTTTCCCAGCTTATATTTGTTACAAGGAGTTCCTGTTGTGGCTCAATGGGTTAAGAACGTACATAGTGTCTGTGAGGATGCGGGTTCAATCCCTGGCCTCACTCAGTGGGTTAAGGATCTGGTCTTGCTACAAGCTGCCTCATAGGTGGAAGATATGGCTCAGATCTGGTATTGCCGTGGCTGTGATGTAGGCCTCAGCTGCGGTTCTAATTCAACCACTGGCCCTGGAACTTCCGTATGCTGCAGGTATAGCCCCAAAAAAAAAAAAAAAATATATATATATATATATATATATATATATATATATATAGTTATCTAGTTCTAGGTCTGAAAGGAGGAGATAAAGAAAGGAAGCTTAAAAGGACAGAAAAGCCCCATTTCTTTGAGGAAGGCTTAGCCCAATTTCACGCTTGGACATACACGCAGCAGGTAGAATTAGGAAATAATAACGGAAAACCACTCTGAGATGACAGCAAAGTATTGCGTTTTTAAAATTAAGACGAGAGCGTTTATTATCCAATTGGCCCCAGGAAGAGTCAGTGGGTTGGCGATTTGAGGACTAGCTCTGCCTCCAGACAGCTGGGTCTACTTGGGCACATTTTTTGCTTTCTCTGGCGTTGTTTCCCTATCAGTACAATGAGGATAATTTTTACCCTGCAGAACTATTGGAAGGATTTTTTGGGAATAATTTGAGTAAAGTCCCTGGCATTGTGTCTGATGAGAAGCCAGAGGCACTTTCCGATAACACCATCGCTATTCAAATTATTTTTTGAAACCCATGTTCTTAAAGTGACTTCAGATTTAGTTTGAGTCACAGGGAAAGAAAAGTTTCATTACCCTAAAGTCACATTTCATTTTTGACATTAAAAAATAGTCTCCAGGAGTTCCCGTCGTGGCTCAGCAGTAACAAACCTGACAAGTATCCATGAGGACACCGGTTCAATCCCTGGCCTCATTCGGTGGGTTAAGGATCCGGCATTGCCGTGAGCTGTGGTGTAGACCACAGATGAGGCTCGGATCCTGCCTTGCTATGGCTGTGGTGTAGGCCGACAGCTATAGCCCCAATCCCACCCCTAGCCCGGGAACTTCCATAGGCCTGGATACAGCCCTCAAAAGGCAAAAAATAAATAAATAAATAATCCGGACTGGTGTTTTGACCTTTGGGTAGCTTTTGGCTATTGCCAAAAATTAAATCACCGTTAAAGGACAGAAATATATTGCCGTTCAGGACATTTTAAAAATCACATATGATTTGGAGGTGAGCCTAACGAAATAAGAGTTTCAAAAATATTTGAGCAATGATTTCATCAATCTTGGCATTAATACAAAGCATCTTAAAAAGATTACCTGGAAGGTGGAAGGTGCTAGACCTTCTTAGAAGCATACATTCTAATGGGCTTGTTTCAAAAAACACACATATAATTTTATGGGCTTGTCTCATTTAAAGAACAAACTCTCAGCTTTTATCAGAAATACTGGGTTTCATGAAAAAATTCATGTCTTTTTCCCTGGTATCACATTTGGTAAGAAACCAATTTCAATTTCCGAGCATAAAGAAGTATTTGTAAAAGCACAGTGGTTTCCTTTTAATCACTTGATGCAGAAGAGAAGTCAAACCCTGAGATAGGTTACCAAGAATGTTCTGGAAGTGTCTAGAAGCAAAATATGTGAGCCAGGGAAATTATAGAGGAAAATATGTGGCATAAAATAACAGCCATTTTATGGCCATTGGTGGAAGGATAAGACCACCAAGAGGAAGAACCAAGATACAAAGCAAGAAAAGTTTTTTTTTTTTTAACCTTACTGGATTTGTTTTTTTAAAACACCTTGATTGAGATATAAATTACACAATACACAACTCACCCATTTACAGTGTACAAGTCAACAGTTTTGAGTATATTCAGAGTGTGCAACCATTACTAGAATTGAATTTTAGAATATTTCTATTACCCCCCAAAAAACCCTTTAGCAAGTCATACCCCCCTATTGTTACCCAAACCCCCTCTCTCCCCAGCCCTAGGAAACCACTAACTTACTGTCTCTACAGATTTGCCTATTCTGGACATTTTATGTAAGTGGAATCATGCAATACGTGGTCCTTTGTGACAGGCTTCTTTCACTCGGTAGAATGTTCTCCAAGTTTATCCCTGATATAGCATGTATCAGCACTGCTTCCTTTTTATGGCTGAATAATATTCAGTCATGTGGCTATACCACATCTTTATCCATTCATCACATCAGTTCATAGACATTTCAGTTGTTCTGCTTTTTTTTTTTTTTTTTTGGCTACCATGCATAGTGCTGCAATGAACGTGAGTGTACAATTTGTTGGGTGGATGTATATTTTCATTTCTCTTGGGTATATACCTAGGAGTGGAATTGCTGGATCATAGGGTAACTCTGCATTTAATTTTTTTTTTGACCACACCCACAGCAGGGAGAAGTTCCAGGCCAAGGTTCAAACCCATGCCACAGCAGTGACCCAGGCCACAGCAGTGACAATACCAGATTCTTAACCTGCTGAATCACCAGGGAGCTCCAGTGTTTTACATTTTGAAGCACTGCCAAACTGTTTTCCACAGCAGCTGTATGTACCCTTTTACATTCTTACTAGCAATGGATGAGGGCCCTGATTTCTCTATACTTTGATTGTGTTTTCAATCAAACATTCAAGACCGCAGACAGCAGATCCAGACTATTAGGATGGAAAGAATTAGATGGAGTTCCCGTCGTGGCTCAGTGATTAACAAATGTGACTAGGAACCATGAGGTTGCGGGTTCGATCCCTGGCCTTGCTCAGTGGGTTAAGGATCCAGCGTTGCCGTGAGCTGTGGTGTAGGTCGCAGACGCCGCTCGGATCCCGCATTGCTGTGGCTGTGGCGAAGGCTGGCAGCTGCAGCTCCTGTTAGACCCCTAGCCTGGGAATCTCCATATGCTGCGGGTGCGGCCCTAGATAAGGCAAAAAGACAAAAAAAAAGATGGAAAGAATTAGAAAGAGCTATAACAGGGAGTTCCTGTCATGGCGCAGCGGTTAACGAATCCGACTAGGAATCTTGAGGACGCAGGTTCGATCCCTGGCCTCGCTCAGTGGGTTAATGATCTGGTGTTGCCATGAGCTGTGGTGTAGGTCACAGACGCAGCTCGGATCCTGTGTTGCTGTGACTCTGGCGTAGGCTGGCAGCTGTAGCTCCAATTCGACCCCTAGCCTGGGAACCTCCATATGCCGAGGGTGTGGCCCTTAAAAAGAAAGGAGGAAAGAAAGAAAGCGAGAGAGAGAGAGAGAGAGAGAGAGAGAGAGAGAAAGAAAGGAAGGAAGAAAGGAAGAGATATAACAAACAAGGCTGCTGGCAGTGTCATGAGCCTGTTGGAGGAAGAGTCAGGAAAAAATTCAATGTAAAATAAAATAAAATGTGGAGTTCCCTTCGTGGCTCAGTGGTTAACGAATGTGACTAGGAACCATGAGGTTGCGGGTTCGATCCCTGGCCTCGCTCAGTGGGTTAAGGATCCGGCGTTGCCGTGACCTGTGGTGTAGGTTGCAGACGCGGCTCGGATCCCGCGTTGCTGTGGCTGTGGCGAAGGCCGGCGGCTACAGCTCCTGTTAGACCCCCAGTCTGGGAACCTCCATATGCCACGGGTGCGGTCCTAGATAAAAAGGCAAAAAGACAAAAAAAATAAAAAATGAAATGAAATAAAATAAAATGTCTTAAACATGATCATCATCAACCAAGTTTGCTTTTCTCTACCTGTTCTTCTGCGCTTATTGAAGAAGCAAGACCAACTGTCTTCCTCCTGGGCAACCTGCATATTCACATTTAGGGACTTAAGGACAAAAACAGAAAAGGGAGAGAGCTTAAAGGAAATAAATAATTGAGGATAATTATAACTGAGGGAGAAACTGAAGAACAATGTATATGATTCCAATGTGATGTATTATTAAGCGAAATATCCAACTTCACCTCCTCCGGTCCCCTCTGGAAAACTCCATTCTAGCCAGAACCTCAGCTTCCACTGTCTCATCATCGTCTGACGACTCTGCCATCCCATTAAGCCCAGATTCTTTGGCGGCTTCTTCACCTTTGCCTCTGAATACACAGCCTGTACTCTTCAGATCACTCATTTGGCGACTTGTGACATATATTGTCTGTTGTAGTTGTTTAATTTTGATGCCCGTGTGCTTTGCATCTCTTCCTCGCCTCCTGAATGCGGTCCGGGTATTAAACTTGTATTAAATTTCCTAATTCACCAAACCTAGCTTTGGGATTATGATCTGAGAATTTCACAACAGCGTCCAGTTTATCTTTATTGAGTGCTTTAACTCTGGAACACGACATATACATCTCGGTGATGTCGCAAGACGACAAGGCACAAATTTTTCTTTTCAGCTTCTGGACCCTGAAAATAAGCCCCCCAAATTTAGTCTATTTTTTAAAAACAATATCCCCATTTCAGAAGAGCAATGCACACTAGCAGCCAAAAATGACGATTGATCATAAACTGACACCTAATCGAATGTCTGACTCATTTTGTGTAGGACCCACTTCTCATCTGAGTGGACACACACATACACACACACTCCATCCATACAACTTTGACAAAACTTCACTTGTCAATGTCTGCCTCTGAGCACACAAAACTTGAGCAGCCACAAAAAACAGGAGTTGCCATTTTCACAAAAGCTTGAAGATCTAGTCCCAAGACTAGGAAGATAATGTTCATCCTCCTGAAAACACTGGGAGATTTTTATCTGCAACTTTTTATGCTGCAGAGCTTATGAAATAAAATAATAATGCAACACAGCATACTTTGTTTTTATATGGTCCCTTTCATCCAAGGAGCTTAAAGGAACTTACAAACATTACTCATTCACCTTCATAAATTTTTTTATTGAATTAACAAGATAGTCAGCCGGGCAAAAGTTAAAAGCAATAAAAGCAACCATATTTTATGTAACGACGGTTCCAAACATCTCCCATTTCCATTTTCTTGACTTACATGGAATTATTCAGCCTCTCATTAGTTTCAACCTCCAGGAGATAAGGCAACAATGAACTGCCGAAGTGTATAAATAAAAAAGAATAATTCAGAGCTCGTGTCGCATTTGTCTTCCCCCTGTCTAACTTAGAACTTTAATTTTGAAGACGAAGGAAAAACCAGTGATACATTGCTTTTCTTGCCAATCCTAGGTGTATTTCATGTTTTATGACAACCCCGATGTCTGTAATGGGGTTTGAGCTCTTGCGGGCGAAACTCTGCTTACGCAAGTAGAGGCATATTCCTAGGACTCTACAGAATGCTTTTATGGCCTGGCCATTTGTTCTTTGATCTTGATGTTGCAAAGCCAAAGTGTGCTTGGGTCACAGGTTTGCATGGGGCGGGGGTGCGGGCTGGAACTTGTGAAGCGTGTGGGAAATATTTCAGCAACCATGTTGGGGGGGGCCTGTGGGGCCGGGGAGGGGGGTGCGGGGTAGATGTAATGAAGCTCCTTGAGGATGCTGATTTGTACAGTGTAGTAAGTGCGTTGGAGTTCTGCCTTCTCAACTCTTTCGGTCTACAGGAGTCTTAAGACCTGGTATTGGGGCTCCCTTGGGTGTTTTCCTCAAGAGAGGACTAGCCATTCTAACGAATTCTCTCTTTTCTGGGCCATGCCCATTCCAGGGGGAGGTTCCCCAGGCGAGGGATGGAAGCTACACCACAGCAGTGACCCCGACCACGGCAGTGACAATGCTGGATCCTGAACTGCTTAGGCCACCAGGGAACTCCCTAATGGATTGTTTCTTGAATTAACATAAAAGCAAGACAATGCTCAAAATTAATATTAAAGTAGGAGCATTGTCTTAGAATTGCTTGCAACAGCAATAAGAAAATGGGTTTTTCCCTGGGAAAGTAGAAGTCTCCACGAGTGAGTCAGCCCATACTCTACCCTAGACATTTCCCCATCCATATTTTCATTTGTGGTCTGTTTGTTGGGAAAATTTCTCACCTGTTTGGATGTTGAACTGTTGTGCTAAGTCCAGGCCTGAAACTCTGAAAGTTTTTATAATCACACACTCACGAGACTCTAGGCTCTTATAAATGCCAAGGGAGATATTTAAATGAAGACAAAGTAAGACATTGCTCATAGTTTTCTTTTTCTTTTTTTCCTGTGTCCTGTTAGGACCGCACTATAGGTTGCAGACACGGCTCGGATCCCGTGTTGCTGTGGCTGTGGTGTAGGCCGGCAGCTGTAGCTCTGATTTGTCCCCTAGCCTGGGAACCTCCATATGCTGTGGGTGTGGCACTAAAAAGACAAAAGACAAAAAAAAAAAAAAATCAATCCTTAAGTTGATCAAAGTTAAACTTATTTTCACCTTTTTCCGCAATTGCAGTGTGGCAAAAAACACATGTACATGTTCACTTGCGCACATGTGGGAGTTGCTCCAGGGTGGGTATGACACGTGGAATCTTGAGTAGTTGAGTGGATACTTAAGCAACTTCATTATGTACAGTCAACTTGCTCTCCAAATCACTCATCTGAAGGCTCTTAGAGCTCCAGATCCTCAGAGTTTTATACATGTTAAATTTTTGCCAGTCTGCTATATGTAAAAAGATATTTAATTCACATTTTTCTGACTATAAGAACAGTTGATCTTTAAACGTATTTCATGTGTTTATTGCCAAAACGGGTTTTCTCCTCTGTGAACTGTGTATTCAAACATTTTGGCCACTGTTGTGGCCAAAGAATATTCTACCGACCTACAAATGCAGTGTGATTTCAATAAAAATCTCAATAGGACCTTTCATGGAACTCCAAAATCTCAACTTGAAATTCAGAAGAAAAGTAGAGGACCAAGTTTTGTGTGTGTGTGTGTGTGTGTGTGTGTGTGTGTGTGTGTACATATGTATATATTCTTCCTCAGATTGTTTCTCATTATAGTTTATTACAAGCTATTTACTATAGTTCCCTGTGCTATACAGTAGGACTTTATTGGTTATCTATTTTATATATAGTAGTGTGTATTAGAAGTGTTAATTTCAGACTTCTAATTTATCCCACTCTCCTCCCCTCTTTCCCCTTCCATAGCCATAAATTTGTTTTCCACATCGATGAGTCTAAATCTGTTTTGTAAATAAGTTCATTTATATCATTTTGTAAGATTCCACATATAAGCGTTATCATTGATATTTGTCTTTTCGCTATCGGCTCTTGTTTTAATGGGTTTTCATTTTTTTCCCTTTTCTTTTTACAGTTGCACCTGCGGCATATGGAAGTTCCCAGGCTAGGGATCCAATTGGAGCTGCAGCTGCTGGCCTGCACCACAGCCACAGCAGCACTGATTCTGAGCCACATCTATGACCTGCGCTGCAGCTTGTGGCAATACCAGATCCTTAACTCACTGATCGAAGCCCGGGATCAAACCCACATCCTCACGGAGATAACGTCAGGTCCTTAACCTGCTGAGCCACAATGAGAACTCCTGGGATATCACCTTTTTATTGTTATGGTGGTGTTCTCTATAAATTAAGATTACCAATCCTTTGTTAGTTATATGGGTTACGAAAGTCTTCTCCCAGTCTGTGTCCCGACTTTGTTTTCACACCTCATCTCTTTTACCCCTCTCCTTTTAAAATTTCTTTTAATGGCGAATTTCAAATATACACAAACTGGAGAAAATATTGTATCCTCATGTACCCATCATCTAGCTTGAACAGTTTTCAGCTCCTGGCCAATCTTATTTGGTTTCTACACAACCTGCTCCCCAACCTTACCCCACCCCCCTCCACCAGTTCCTCCTCTTGCTTCCTGGGTTGTTTTGAAGCAAGTCCCAGATATCATCATCATTTTACTCATGCATAGTTCAGTTCGTATATTTAAAAAGGTGAAGGCTTTAAAACGAAAAATAATATGGATTCATTTGTCACTTTATTTTTGTATCTTTTTCTTACAGAAGTTGTAATTTTAAAATATAGTCTAATATGTCATTTCAGTTTTGTTTTTCACATTTAGGTCTTTAATCAAGTGGAATTGCTTCTTTTGTATGGAGTGATGTATGACTACAACGTTTAAAAAAAATTTTTTTTTGCCATACTTAGCAAATTGTTCTAGCACCATTTAATGAGTAGTTTGTCTTATCCTCACCTATTTATAATGTCTCTTTTATCAAATACCAGATTTTAAACTATGTGTGCCTGTTTCTGCACTCTGTATTCAACATCTCATGACAGATGAATATATTTTTGCACCAATAACAATACTTTTAATTGCTACAGCTTCATCATAGGCTTTAATATTTGAAAGACAAATTTTCCCTTCTCTTTAAGATTACCTTGGCTATTCTTGGTCTTCTACTTTTCTTTTGAATTTCAAGTTGAGATTGTGGAGTTCCATGAAAGGTCCTCTTGAGATTTTGACTGAAATCACACTGCATTTACAGGCCAATATGGGGATACTTTATATCTTTATGATGTCAAGAATTCCCATCTACAAGTAGAGTATATCTTATTTACTTGTCATCTTTCATGTCTCATTAAAATTGTGTAATTTTCCTTGATGAATGTACTCTGAATTTGTAAGATATATTTCAAAGAAACTTAGCTTCTACAGCTAATTTAGATGTTCTCTTTTTTTTTGGCTGTCCTTGTGGTATATGGAAGTTTCCAAGCCAGGGATCGAATCTGAGCCGGAAATTCCACCTACGCCACAGCTGCAGCCATGCTGGATCCTTTACCCACTGTGCCACAGCAGAAACTCCTTAAATGTTATCTTTTTAAATCTTACATTTCATATTTTTTTGATGCTGGTATAGAAGAAGGCAGTTGGCTTCCTATTTGAATTTTACACTCAACTTTGTCGAACAATGTCATTAGTTCTAATAGTTTGTCAATTCACGAAGATAATCATGTCATCTGCAAATGACAACAGTTTTGTTTCTAATATATATATATTTTGGCTGCATCTATGGCATGCATAAGTTCCTGGGGCCGGGGATCAAACCTGAGCCACGGCAGTGAAAATGCCGGATCCTTAACCCATTGAGCCACCAGGGAACTCATTTAATACATTTTAATTATTTTTCTTAATTCGCTGACAAGAATAATTAATACAATATTAAAGAAAATAGCGTTGCGGGAGATTTTTTCCTTGTTCTTAAGTTTAAAGGAACTATTTATTATGTTTTACGTAAGAGTCAGAGTTCAGAGGAGTAGAACTACAAGGAGATAAGTATTTTTTACATAGATTTGACCTTACACACTTGTAGAAGCTGTAAGGCTGCTGTCCTCCCAACTGATGCTGGAGCTTGAAGTCCAAGGGCAGACGGTGGGGGAAGGGAAGATGGATGTAAAATGGAGGAAGATCAAGGACAATACTGAACCTGCAAACACAAGCTGGAGCCCACTTGGACAGACTGAAACCTTTGTCAGTTCCTTTTTTTCACTTCTTCCTTTAAAAAAAAAATTGAGGTATATTTGATGTACAGTATTATGTGTTTCAGGAGTACAACATAGTGATTTAAAATTTTGGATTTTTTTTTTGCCTTGGATTTCTTTGTTTTTTAGCTCTGCAGGTGTAGCATATGGAAGTTCCCAGGCCAGGGATTGAATCGGAGCTGCAGCTGCCGGGCTACGCCACAGCCACAGAAACGCCAGATCCAAGCCATGTCTGTAACCTACATCAGAGCTCATGGCAATGCCGAATCCTCAACCCACTCACTGAGTGAGACCAGGGATTAAACCCACATCCTCATGGATACTAGTCGGGTTCATTACCACTGAGCCATGACGGGAACGCCATGAATTACAATTTTTAAAGGTTATATTTCATTTACAGTTGTCATAAAATATTCATTATATTTCCTGTTATACAGTATATCTTTGCAGCTTATTTATTTTATACTTTACAGCTTGTACCGCTTAATCCCCTATCCCTATCTTGCCTCTCCCCATTCCCTCTTCCCACTGGTAACCACTAGTTTGTTCTCTATACAGTCTGTTTCTTTTTTGTTATATCCACTAGTTTGTTATATCCACTAGTTTGTTTTATTGTCTAGATTCTACATATAAGTGATACGCAGTATTTGCCTTTCTCTGTCTGACTTATTTCACTTAGCATAATGCCTTCCAAGTTGCTGCAAATGGCAAAATTCCATTCATTGTTATGGCTGGGTAGTATTCCATCGTATATACGTACCACATCTTCTTTATCTGTTCATCTGTTGATGGACACTAAGGTTGCTTCTGTCTTGGCTATTGTAAATAATGCTACTCTGAACACTGGGTGCATGTATCTTTTCAAATTAGCATTTTCATTTTCTCCAATATATACCCAGGAGTGGAATTGCCGGATCATATGGTAATTCTGTTTTTAGGGTTTTTTAGGAACTTCAGGACTGTTTTCCACAGTGGGTACACCCATTTACTGTCTTACCAGCAGTGTGCAAGGGTATGCTTTTCTCCACATCCTCGTCAACATTTGTTATTTGTGATCTTTTTTGATGATGGCCATTCTGGCGGGTGTGAGATGACTGATAGCTCATTGTGCTTTTGACTTGCATTTCCCTGATGATTAACGATATCAAACATCTTTTCATGAGCCTGTTGTATGTCTTCTTTGGCAAAATGTCTATTCACATCTTCTACCCATTTTTTAATTGGGTTCTCTGGTTTTTTTGGATGGTGATTTGTGTGAACTATTTATAGATTTTTGGATCTTAACCCCTTATCGGTCATATCATTTGCAAAAGATTTTCTCCCACTTTGTAAGTTGTCTCTCTCGTTCTGTCAATGGTTTCCTTTGCTGTGCAAAAGCTTTTAAGTTAAATTGGGTCCCTTTTGTTTATTTTTGCTTTTGTTTTCTTTGCCTTAGGAGACAAATCCAAAAAAAAAGTCATTGCGATTTATGTCAAGGAGTGTTCTGCAACCTGCGTCAGTCCTTGTTGCCTCTGACCCTGATGGAGTAAAATAAATAGTTACGAGTATTTTTTCCTTATTTTAATGTAAGTTTATATATATTAGCCAAATATTTTTCTTTTCTTTCCCTCGGGGTCTTAGTTATCAGACAGTTCAGATCCCTGTCATCCATCCTATAGTGGCCTTTATTATTGGCATAATTGTGATCCTCCCCTTTTTTCTCAATTGCTTTCCCCATTATTGCATTTGTTTCTTTTTGTTAACCAATTCATATCTTGGGGGGGGAGTTACAGTTGAAATTAAATAATGATTCTAGTAGTAACCAGCTTGGGCTAGCTCATTTATTTTCCTTTTTATATAATATAGATTTATAGTGTACTACATTTTTTTTCCCTTTGGAACATATTAAACATAATGACAATGAAATAGTGGCTGAATGAGGGTTTTTTGGTTTTTTTTTTTTTTCTTCCTAAAGAGGCTTTATCAGTCAAGGTTCAGATAGAGAAGCAGAACCACTGGGAACAGATATATTTACACGTATGGATTTGTTACAGGGATTTAACCTTATGCAATCATAGGAGCTGGTAAAACAGACTCTGTAAGGGTGTTGTCTTCACATCTCGTGCTGGAAATTCAAGTCCACAGGGCAAGCAGTCAGTAAAGGGAAGATGGATGAAAAGCAGGGGAGAGCAAGAACAAGTCGGAACCACGAACACAAGCTGGAGCCTATGAAGGGCACACTGAAACCCATTGCTAGTTCTCATGGCTGCTGGTCTTGATGGAGTGCTTGCTGCCACTGCCTCACAGCAACATGGTCAGCCAGAAGACAAGCGACAACATGCGTGAATTACCAAATGACTGCTGTTTCACTTCTGCCCTCTAAACCTCACCCAAGAACCTCTCTCATGGGTCACTCTAACGGGAAACACACAGCAAGGGGAATGCTGGAAAAGGCATTCCAGCTTAGCTCAGTCAACAAATGACAAACCCACCAAAAATCCTTCATTTTTTTTTTAAGATCAGCTTTGTCGAGGTGTCATTTGCCATAACATGTACCCATTGTAAGTGTACAATTTGATGAGTCTTGACAACTGTTACCGTGTAACCAGTAACCAGCAGCACAATCGGGGTATAAAATATTTCCAATCCCCCTGCCTCCCCAACCAAAGTTCCCTCCTGCCTCTTTGTAGTTAATCTCCCCCTCAGCTCCAGGCAACCATTGATCTGTGTCCTGTCAATGTAGATTAGATGTGACAGGTCTAGAATTTGATGTTAATGGAATCATACAGACTTACACTCTCCTGTGTCTGGTTATTTTCACTCAGCCGAAGAATTGTGAGAATCAGGTATGCTATTGTATGTATCAGTAGTCCATCCTTTTTATTACTGAGTAGTATTCCACGCATGGATATAATCACAGTTTGCTTATCCATTCCCCTATTAATGGACATTTGAGTCGTTACACTATTTGGCTATTAGGAAAAGAGTCACTGCATACATTCATGCGTAAGGCATTGTATGGAAGTATTCCTTGTATAAAGGCTTAGGAGTAGAACTCCTGGTCTAATTAAATATTTTGCCCATTTTTAAATGTGCTTTGTTTTTCTTCTTATAATCATAAGAGTTCTTTATGTGTTCTGGATACAAGTCCTTTGTCGGGTATATGAATTGTGACTATTTCCCCCTAGTTTGTGGATTGCTGCTTAACCTTCTCAAAGATATCTTTCAAAAAGTGGAGGTTTTAAATTTTGATAGAGTAGAGTCCAATTTAACAGTATTTTCCTTTTGTGCTTAGTGCTTTTGTGTTCTAAAACATCTTTCCTACCCCAAGGCACACAAATGTTCTCTTCTATAAGTTTTATAGTTTAACTTTCACATTTGGATCTATCATCCATTTAATTTTTTGTATGTGGTGAGCACTGAGGTCTATTTTTCTAAATATGGGTACCCAATTGTTCCAGGATTACTTTGTCACTTTTCCAAAGATTAATTGATTGTGTAGGTCTATTTCTGGACTTCCCCTTTGCGTTTCTTTAATCTGTATTTCTGTCCTCAGGCCAATCTCACACTGTTTTGATGACTGTAGCTTTATCAGAAGTCCTTTAAGATCTCCAAATTGGTTGTTGTTTTCCAAAATTGTTTTGGATATTCTTGGTCCTTCTACATTTTCACATAGATTTTATAAATGTTAATCAGTTTCTAATAAAGAGCCTGCTAAGATTTTGATTACGAGTGCATTGAATAGCTGGAAATCACACCTTAACAGTATTCAATATTCCAAACCATAATCATTTTATCTCATTCTATTTGTTTGTCTTCTTTAATTTCTTACAACCATGTTTTATCATTTTCAGTGTAGATGTTTTGCACATTTTGTTAAATTTATCCCTACATATTTTATTTCTTTATTGCTATTTGTAAATTGTAGTTTTTTTTTTGTTTTTTTTTTTTTTTTTTTTTTTTTTTTTTTTTTTTTTTTTTTTTTTTTTTTTTTTTTGTCTTTTTGCCTTTATGTAGAGCCGCACCCGCGGCATATGGAGGTTCCCAGGCTAGGGGTCTAACAGGAGCTGTAGCCGCCGGCCTTCGCCACAGCCACAGCAACGCGGGATCTGAGCCACTTCTGCAACCTTCACCACAGCTCACGGCAACGCCGGATCCTTAACACACTGAGCAAGGC
>PVHT020000193.1:4853323-4894127 GCA_004024745.2 Catagonus wagneri
TCTTTTTTTTTTTGTCTTTTTGCCTTTATGTAGAGCCGCACCCGCGGCATATGGAGGTTCCCAGGCTAGGGGTCTAACAGGAGCTGTAGCCGCCGGCCTTCGCCACAGCCACAGCAACGCGGGATCTGAGCCACTTCTGCAACCTTCACCACAGCTCACGGCAACGCCGGATCCTTAACACACTGAGCAAGGCCAGGGATCGAACCCGCAACCTCATCGTTCTTAGTCGGATTCGTTAACCACTGAGCCACAAAGGGAACTCCAGTAAATTGTAGTTTTTAAAAATATTTTGATTTCCATTTGTTTATTAGTAGTGATCTCTTTTCTTTATCATTTCTTTTCTTCATTTCTTTGGATTTTGTTCCTCTTCTTTTTCTAGCTTTTTATGGTAGAAACCTAGATAAATTATTCTGAACCCTTCTTCTTTCTAAAATAAGTACTTATACCTAATAGATTTTTCTCTAAGCAATGCTTTAATAGTAACCCTTTTTTCTCCTCCTTTTTAAAACTTATTGAAGTATAGTTGACTTCTGGTATTATATTAGCTTCCAGTATATAAACTAGTGATTCAATATTTTTATAGATTATACATTTAAAGTTATTACACTATAATGGCTGCATTTCCCTGTGCAATTCAATATATCCTTGCTGCTTATCTATTTTATACATAGCAGTTTGTACCTCTTAATTTCATACCCCTATCTTGCCTTCCCCACTTTCCTTTCCCCACTGGTATTCACTAGTTTATTTTATGTATATGTAGGTCTTTTCTGTTTTGCTATATCCATTTGTTTATTTTTTATATTTCACATATAAGTGACAACACAATGTTTGTCTTTCTCTGTCTGACTTGGTTCACTAAGCATAATACTCTCTATGTCCTCATGGTCACAAATGGCCAGCATCCCACAGTTTGATATTTTTAGTTTTATTCACTTTGATTTCTTGAAAATTTCTTCTTTGACCCACAGGTTTCTTAAAAGTGTGTTGTTTAATGTCCAAATATTTGGGAAATTTTTCAGTTATCTTTTTATTACTGAATTTTAATTTTATTCCATGGTGGTCAGAGGACACCAGCTGTATGATTCCAATCCATTCAAATTTATTGACAGTTTTGTATAGCAAAGCATATAATCTGTCTTGATGATTCTTCCATGTGGACTTGAAAAGAAGGTACATCCTGTTGTTGTTGGGTAGAGTGCTCTATAAATGTCAATTGAGTTAAGTTGGTCAACGGCATTTACGTCTTCCATATCCTTACTGATTTTCTGTCTATTTGATATATTAATTATTGAGAAAAGAGTGTTGAAATCTTGAATAATAACTGTAGACTTACCTATCTCTCCTTAAAATTTCCTCAGGTTTTGCTTCATCTCTTTTGAAGTTCTGATGTTTGGTGCATGTCCTTTTAGGATGTATGTCCTCTTGATGAATTGACCCCTTTGTCATTATGAAATGTTCCTGTTCATCTCTGATAGCATTCATTTTCAGCAAAGATCTGTTTATAGTAAACTCTCTCGGTATGTCTGAAAATGTCTTGACTAAATGAAGGTTTCGTTGGATAATTAATTTCAACCTCATAGCTATCATCTCTCAGCCCTTGAAAATGTTGTTCCATTATCTTCTGGCCTGTAATATCTCTTCTCAGTTTAACTGTTGTTGTCATCATCTTAAGGTGCTCTGTTATTTCTCACTGATGGCTTTTAAGATCATCTATTTAACTTTGATATTTTGATGTTTCTTTGTAATGTGTCTAGGTTCAGGTTTTTTTTTTATTTTTCCTGCTTGGTGTGGATGTTCTTTTTCAAACTGAGATTTATGACTTTAATGAATACCGAAAAAAAAAAATGTCAGCCATTATGTCTTAAAATATTGATTCTCCATCACCCTCTTATCCCCACAATCTTTCTATTCTCTCCTTGGGGAATTTCTTTTAGAGATATGCTCGACTATTTAATTCTATCCTTGGTATCTCATAACCTCTTTTTCATATACTCCATAATTCATACATTCCATCTTTTTATCTTACTGTGCTGCATTTTGAGTAAATTCTTCAGGTATATTCTCCAGAGAGTTTAGTAATTCTCTTCAGCAATGCTAAATCTGATTTAAAAGTCCACTGAGTTTTGTTTTGTTCTTTCCTTTTTGGCCACATCAGGAGCATGTGGAAGTTCCCCGGGGCCAAGGACCGAACCTGTGCCACAGCAGTGACCATGCTGCATACTCAGCCTGCTGAGCCACAAGAGAACTCCAAAAGCCCACTGAGTTTTAAATGTCAATAATTGTATATTTAATTTCTCAGAAGATTAGTTTGGGTCAAAATCTGCTCATTATGTTTTAAATAGTGACTTGTTCTTATAGATTACGGTGCTTGCTTTATGTCTTTAATCATTTTAAACATATTTTATCTTCTGCATTAAGTTATCCTAATACCCGAAGTACGTTAGGGATATAGATCTGCCCTTTATGTGCCCAACTTGTACTCAAAGTGAAATCTTTCTCGCTTGTGTTTTATAATTTGAAATTTAAACGCCCTGTCAGCGGACTTTTATCAATGCAATCCTGTTCATTTCAGATTTGGGATTCAGGCCTCCAAAGCATTTTTGCATTTGTTTCTCCCAGGTAACAGAAACTGGAAAGAATTTTTATGTTAATTTTTCAGCTTCGGTGCTCCTGGGCCACGATGAAGCACATGGTTATACCTTTTTCAGGGGAGACAGGTTTTTTTTTTTTTGTACCCAGAGGCCGAGCAAGGAAAGAATGAAAAGCACTTCATTGTCAGTTTGTGCCAGCAGGTGGGCTTTTTCCTTTCCTACCTTTTGCTATGGGTTCATCCCTTCAAGGACCTGGATTTATGTAGAATGTGAGAATTCCAATTCCTTACCTCATGCAAGTCAAAGGAATTCGTTATGCAATTAAACCATCCTTCAACCCAGAACACTAGATAAAAACATTTAGAGGTGGAGACAGACTTACCACTGACAAATCACTATTAGAAAAGAAGCAAAGGATTTTCATGAGGAAGAAAGATTTGAACGAAGAAACAAGAATTCCGATGGATAGAGTTCCCTTCGTGGCTCAGTGGTTAATGAATTCGACTAAGAACCATGAGGTTGCGGGTTCGATCCCTGGCCTTGCTTAGTGGGTTAAGGATCCGGCGTTGCCGTGAGCTGTGGTGAAGGTTGCAGACGCGGCTGACGCGGCTCGGATCCCGCGTTGCTGTGTCTGTGGTGTAGGCTGGCAGCTACAGCTCCTGTTAGACCCCTAGCCTGGGAACCTCCATATGCCGCGGGTGTGGCTCCACATAAAAAAAAAGGCAAAAAAAAGACAAAAAAAAAAAGAATTCCAATGGAAAGCATGAGAGCAAAGAAATCGGTAAAAGTATAAGTAAAGCCAAATAAGCAACGGGTACATATTTTTAATAATAATTAACTAAGGGGGCATTAAAATATAAATGGAACTAAAATACAGGACAATGACAGCATGTAAAATGGAGGAGAACATATCAGGTAAGATTGGAATGCAGCAGAAAACACAATCAGAATTGGTTTAAACCATCCAGAGCATTTTATTTTCCTATTAACAAGAAATCCAGAGACAGGTGGCACTTGGGGTAGTTAAACTAGGGACACCTCAGTGCCGTCAAGGACCCAATCTTCCATCTTCCATCAGGGCTTCTTCTCTTATACCCGTTAATGTTAATACCCAACCAGATCATGCCTATCTTTAGAGCTCTTTTTTTCTGAGGATTTCCATCTCTCATCTGGAAGTATTTTCTTCTGTGCCTGTATATATATTTTTTTTCTCCCTAAATTGGAATCATGCTGTATATACTGTTTTGTTATCTGTCTTTTAAAAAATATTCATCATCAAAATGTTTAGCATTATGAGGCCAGGGCTTGAACCCACATCCTCATGGATACTAGTTGGGTTCATTACCACTGAGGCACAATGGGAACTCCTAAACTTTCTTTTTTTAAAAAAAAATCTTGATTTCCAATAGCCAAAAGGTGGAAGCATTGTCAACAGATAATTGAGTAAATAAGTTTGATATATGCAAACAATGGAATTTTATTCACCCTAAATCAGAAGTAAATTCTGACGCATGCTACCACACGGATGAATCTTGAGAACATTATATTAGGTGAAATAACCTAGTCACAAAAGAACAAATATGGCTGTATACCACTTATTTGAGGTAATTAGAGTAGTCATATTCATAGATAAAAAGAATGGGGACGTCCCATTGTGGCTCAGCGGTAACGAGCCCGAGTAGTATCCATGAGGATTTAAATTCGATCCCTGGCCTCGCTCAGTGGGTTAAGGATCTAGCATTGCCATGAGCTATGGTGTAGGCCAGCAGCTGCAGATCTAATTCGACCCCTAGCCCAGGGAAATTCCATATGCCACGGGTGCAGCCCTAAAAAACAACAAACAAACAAGCAAAAAGTAGACTGGTGTTTGCCAGGGGCTGGTGGGAGGGAGAAGTGGGGAGAGTTGTTGTTTAATGGATGCAGAATTTCAGATTTGCAATACAAAAATTTTCTGTAGCACAACAATGTGAATACACTTAATACTATAGAACTGTACACTTAAAAATGGTTAAGATGACCAATTTTATGTTATTTGTAGTTTACCACAATTAAAACTTTTTTTTTGTCTTTTTGCCTTTTATCTAGAGCCGCACCCACGGCATATGGAGGGTCCCAGGCTAGGGGTCTAACAGGGGCTATAGCCGCCGGCCTTCGCCACAGCCACAGCAACGCGGGATCCGAGCCGCGTCTGCAGCCTTCACCACAGCTCACGGCAACGCCGGATCCTTAACCCACCGAGCAAGGCCAGGGATCGAACCCGCAACCTCATGGTTCTTAGTCGGATTCGTTAACCACTGAGCCACGAAGGGAACTCCAATTAAAACTTTTTTGATTTCTGTTTTGAACAGGTAATACGGGAGTTCCCGTTGTGGCTCAGCAGTAATGAACCCGACTAGTATCCATGAGGTTGTGGGTTCAATCCCTGGCCTTGCTCAGTGGGTTAAGGATCCAGTGTTAGCATGAGCTGTGGTGTATGTCGCAGACATGGTTTGGATCTGGCATTGCTGTGGCTATGGTGTAGGCAAACAGCTACAGCTCCGATTCGACCGCTAGCCTCAGAACCTCCATATGCCACAGGTGTGGCCCTAAAAAAGACAAAAAAAAAAAAAAAAAAAAAAAAAAAAAAAAAAAAGAATAGGTAATACATACATGTGGCAGCAAAATCAAATGCAAAGGGGTCTACAGTGTTTCCCCTATACGCTTTACTTGGTTCCCAGTCTTCTTACCTGTTCCATAACCACCCAGCCTATCTCCCCTTGGGCATCAATTGATAGCACTTGTTTGTTTGTCCTTTATAGGTATTCTTTGATTCATTCTTTTGAATAGCTGCCTGGTATTTTTACTGTATGTACACACTATATTTTCACCATTCCCCTGATAGCAGTCATCTTAGTTATTTTTAGCCTGAAATCTCCTAATAAAAATGCACACTCCATTATGTGTTTATTTCACTTATTATTTTTATTTTACTCATCTTGATAGGCATTATATTCACAGGATTCAAAAATTAGAAAGCCTAAGAGGATAAACATTTAAATGTTTCCCTGTGATTACTATCTCCCAGGTCAGCACATTTCCTTCCTGGCTGGTCATTTACCTCCTTCACAAATCCATTCACTGCCCTTTGTCTTCTCTGCTCTGTACTGCAGGAAACTACATTTCCCAGACTCCTTTGCCTGGTGGCTTATGGGTAGCTTCAGGCAAGAGGGGCGTTGGTAAACTGGAGGATGGGAGGAAGGCAAGGACAACTTCTTTCGCTCATCCCTCAATCTTGAATGGGACTTCCTGCAGTTGCTGCAACTTCTCTTGGCTTTATCTCCCACATCGTGGTCAGAGGGTGAGTCAGCCTCATTCTCTGCGGTACCAGCTCCCTCTAGGCAGCCCCCACCTTGTTTCTACCACTTCCACATTAGCCCAGCTCCTCAGATCTGGTAACACCACTTCCTCCATCTCTTCAGCCCCAAGAATAGTAGACATTTCTTGCTATTAATAACTTCTGGGTTACCTCCTAGTCTCCTATTTAGCATCTTAACTCTTTTTTACCTGTGTGACCAGTTTCCTGTATTCAATTCCTTCTTCTTTTTTTTTAATCTCCAAAATTTTTTATTTTATATTTTTATTTTATTTTTATTTATTTATTTATTTTTCTTAATGGATTTTATTTCAATTATAGGTGTACATAAATCATCACAAGTCAGTTTGACAGATTTTGTGTCCCAAACCCACAGTGCATCCCCCCACCCCCCAAATTGTCTTATTTGAAAAACCAAGGTTTTCCAAAGTCTGTGAGTCATTGTCTGTTCTGCAAAGAGGTTCATTTTGTCTTTTTAGTTTCCACATGTAAGCGGTAGCATTGGGTGTTGCTGTCTAATTGTCTGACTGATAATTTCTAGGTCCATCCATGTTGCTATAAATGTTGGTAATTCGTTCCTTTTAATGGCTGAGTAACATTCCATTGTGTGTATGTACCATATCTTCCCTATCCACTCCTCTGTCGATGGGCATTTAGGTTGTTTCCATGACCTGGCTATTGCATAGAGTGCTGCCATGACTCGATATTCAATTCCTTCTAAATGAAATCCCTAGAATGGTTTTCCAGGCTGAACTCTGACTGCCAGTCACCCCCGGAAGACAGATAATACTATCAGTTTTTATGTCCCTCCAGCGATATTTAATACACATACAAGCAAATTATACCTATTCTCTCCCATTTTTCTTCCCACAAATAATAAAATACATGCTATTCTACTCTTGGCTTTTTTCACTTAGCAATAATCCTGGAATTTGTTTTATGGTAAGATTCCAAAACTCTTCTTCATTCCATTTATTTATTTATTTATTTGTGGTCTTTTTAGGGCCACACTCAAAGCATATGTAGGTTCCCAGGCTAGGAGTTGAATCAGAGCTGTAGCTGCAGGCCCACACCACAGCCATAGCAATGCAGGATCCGAGCTGCGTCTGTGATCAACACCACAGCATATGGCAATGCTGGATCCTTAACCCCCTGAGCGAGGCCAGGGATTGAACCCACGTGCTCATGGATCCTAGTTGGGTTCGTTACTCCTGAGCCATGATGGGAACTCCCCTCATTCCTTTTAATTCATCACATAGGTCTACTACAGTTGAATAAATTTTTGGAACACAGACATGCCTATTTGACTATGTAGTGTCTATTACTGCTTTCACACAGTGCCTTATTTATGAATGTTTAGGTTGTTCTGCTTTTTCAGGGCCGCACCCGCAGCATGTGGAGATTCCCAGGCTTGGGGTCCAATCGGAGCTACAGCTGCCAGCCTACGCCACAGCAATGTGGGATCCAAGCTGTATTGGCGACCTACACCACGGCAACGCAGGATCCTTAACCCACTGAACAAGGCCAGGAGTTGAACCCACAACCTCATGGTTCCTAGTCGGATTCTTTAACCACTGTGCCACGATGGGAACTCCATGTTTACGTTATTTACGATTTTCTGCTGTTACGAATAATTCTGCCACAAATAACCTTGAACTGTATACCGTATCATAAACTGGGGACTAAATTTGAGAACTGGAGTTGCTGGGCCAGTAGGTATGTGTGCTTGAGAAATTTTTAAACATAGACTTTCAAAAATATAGTCTTGATAGGCATGGGAAACAGGATGCTAAATTTCGTCTTTGGGTTGTATTTTACATATGAAAACGGAGTCAAAACAGTTTCTCACGGAGCAACACAATTTCACATTATTAAATGTTCTTTAAAATTAGGTATCTTTGTTGCTGTGGCTGTGGCGTAGGTCGGCAGCTCTAGCTTTGATTTGACCCCTAGCCTGGGCACCTCCATATGCAGCGGGTGCGGCCCGAAAAAGCAATAAATAAATAAATAAATAAATAAATAAATAAATAAATGAAATGAAATTAGATATCTCAGGCCAAGGCTTGAGCCTGAGTTCTCACAGATGCTAGTCAGATTCATTTCCTCTGAGCCACGACGGGAACTCCCAGACTGCCTCTCATTAGCTGTGTGGCCTTGGTCAAGTAGCTTAACCTATCTGTGGTTACTTTCTTCATATGAAAGGGGAGTAATAATAATCCCTACTTAAGGTGGGGTGAAGGTGAACATTGATATGTTAATACATGTAAAGCCCTTAGAACAAGGCACTGTGTTGCATGTGGTTTTGGAAGTCTTTGCTAGCATACTCCATCCTGCCAAGGTGGTCCTCTCTGCTCTTCTTTTATTTTTTTTTTTTCATCGAGGTATAGTTGATTTACAATATTTTGTTAGTTTCTGGTGACCAGAAAAGTGATTCAGTTATGTATGTATTCCTTTTTGTGTTCTTTTCCATTATGGTTTATTACAGGATATTGAATATAGTTCCCTGTGCTATATAGTAGGACCTTATTGATTACTTTATATATAGTAGTGTGTATATATTAATCCCAAACTGCTAATTTATCCCCCATCTCACCCCTATCCCCTTTGCTAAGTTTGTTCTCTATGTCTGTGAGTCTATTTCTGTTTTATAAATATGTTCATTGGTATCATATTTTAGATTCCACATACATGTCATATCATATCATATTTGTCTTTTTCTGTCTGACTTAGGTCACTTAGTGTGATAATCTCTGGATCCATCAATGTTGCCATAAATGGCATTTCATTCTTTTTTATGGCTGAGTAGTATTCCATTGTATATATGTACCACATCTTAATCCATTCTTCTGTCGATGGACATTTAGGTTGCTCCCATGTCTTGGCTATTGTAAGTAGTGCTGCTATGAACAGAGGGGTACATGTGTCTTTTTAAAGTTTCTATTTTCTCAAGATATACACCCAGGAGTGGAATTGCAGGATCATATGTCTACTCCTCTTTCTTTTTGTCTTTTCTTCTTTTATTCTCTCTCCACTCATCTGGAGCCCCACCTTTTATATGGAGCCCCCTGATGCAATATTTCTCACTTATCTAGGTCTTCCTTATCCAGTTTCTTATCTGGGACACTAATTTGACATTTAGGCTTTGAGATTCTGTGGTCTCTGAACTTTCTAGGAATCCCATTCTGTCTCTTAAGGCAGGGACTATTGTTTAAAGACACAATTGCACGGCTGCCCCTGCAGTGTACGCAAATTTTCTTTTCTTTCTTTCTTTCTTTCTCTCTTTCTTCTTCTTCTTCTCCTTCTTCTCCTTCTCCTTCTCCTTCTTCTTCTGCTACATCCAATGCATGAGGAAGTTCCCAGGCCAGGGATTGAACCCATGCCTCAGCAGTGACCAGAACTACAGGAGTGATAACGCCAGATCCTTAACCCAATGTGCCACCAGGGAACTCCCACATTTTCTTGAAATGACCAATTGAGTGAACAATTGAGGTGGACTAAAGTCAGTGGAGATGCTTTAGGGCAGGCAGAACTTGAGTTGATCTTGGAGGCCAAGTAGGGGTGAGTCCTTCTTTTGATGTACAGGATACAGACCTTATGCCTGTTGGCCTTGCAGCCAGGCTGCTAATGGCCAGTTCCTTGCACTGTCACTCAGTAACTTTATAATGTTGGGCAGGTACTTACCTTAACTCTTCAATCTCCTCATCTGTAAAATGGGGCATTTCACAATAGAGGACTCCATGGCTTCTATTTCTAAAACCCTTGGAATAATGCCTGGCACAAAGGCCCCTCCTGAGCTTAAAGATGGCTGCCCTGAGTCCATCCTATCTGGTAATTCCTTAGAGAACTCGCTTAGCCCAAGACTAGGGGAGGCTAGCTTAACTGTGTTATTTTAGCCCCTTGTAGAGTTGCTCTTATTGGACTGTGCTTTAGCATTACACCTTTGGTCTACACTGTAGGGTATTTTTATAAATAATAGCCCCATGAACTATAGACTTCCCTATAAAGATGCCATTGAAGATATTAATTTCATGTCAGTGTCCTCTGTATGGGAAAAACTTTCTCCCACATTTCTTGCTAAGAATAAACATTCTTTTCCTATTTTTTTCACTGTACAGCCCTATGACATAAATGATGGGTCAGTTATCACCCTTGTTTTTTATTTGCTAAATTTGTGGTCCTCTAGCAAATGGACAGGTTCTTACACGGTATTTTGGGGAATTCTAACCTAACTGCTTGTTTCATCTACTTTTCTCCTACTCTCATTTTCCTTTACCCCTGGTCACCTTGCTTAATTTTTAAAAAGGGTGATCCTACTCCAATCCTTTTGTTGGGCTAAAGCAAGGTAAAAAGAAAAGATGCTACTTAAGATAATTCTAAATTGACACCTTTTACAAATAGGTGCCTGACACAAATACACACGCCGCAATTTTAGAAATCATGTAAGTTTTCTGTGAGTTTCTTTTTGGCTTTGAGCTTTTGAACAGTTCATAAGTAAAATGAAAAAAGATTTGAGCAAAAAAGTTAAAAAAGTCACTGCCTGGTTCTTGCTCTCAGGCTCAAAAAAATGTGTTGTTATAACATCCATGATAACCACCACAGCCACACTACCTGTGAGCATTGAGTATGCTGGGAATTCTTCTGAGTGCATTGCATTCATTATCTTATTCATGAACAAACAGGTGCCATATTGAAAGTAGTCAACAAATAAAATATAAGCTAGACACACAAGTGCTGAGGGTACAGTAGAAGAAAGCCAGACAAGATCTTTGCTTTCGTAGTGCTTTAGTGGATCTTTCATAATGACTTCATAACTGCCTGTCTTTGAGCAGCTTGTCTTTGTGCTCTGAGCTCTTGGAGAGTTTTACGATGATGATGAAGATGGTGATGATGACGTCAGCTTACCTTTATTAAGCATATACTGGGGTGTTCCCATCGTGGCGCAGCAGAAACGAACCCAACTAGTATCCCTGAGGACATGGGTTCGATCCTTGGCCTCAGTCAGTGGGTTAAGGATCCAGCGTGGAGTGAGCTGTGGTGTAGGTCACAGACATGGCTCGGATCTGGCGTTGCTGTGGCTGTGGTGTAGGCCGGCAGCTGCAGCTCCAATTCAACTCCTAGCCTGGGAACCTCCATATGCCATGGGTGCAGCCTTAAAAAACAAACAAACAAACAAAAAAGCATATACTGTATCCTGGCATTGTTCTGAGTGGCTTCACATGTCTTAGCTCACTGAGTCCTCAGATGATCCTATGAGGTATATGCTAGTGTTAACTCCATTTTATAGATTAGGAAACTAAGGCACACAAGGGTTACATCAGGGTTTCTGAACCCGCACACTGTTGACATTTTGGGCCAGATAATTTTTTTTTCTTTTTATGACTGCACCTGTGGCATATGTAAGTTCCCAGGCTAGGGGTCAAATCAGAACTGCTCCACAGCCACGGCAACGTCGGATCTGAGCCGCATCTGTGACCTACGCTGCAGCTTGCAGCAACGTCGGATCCTAAACCCACTGAACAAGGCCTGGGATGGAACCTGCATCCTCACAGAGATGTCAGGTCCTTAACCCGCTAAGCCACAATGGGAACTCCCAGATAATTCTTTGCGGTCGGGGACTGTCCTGTGCCTTGTAGGATGTCTAGCAGCATCTTTGACCTCTTCCCATGACTAAATGTCCCCAGCCGTGACAACCAAAACATCTCCAGACATTGTCAAGTGTCCCTGAGGAGCAAACCTGCCCCCCTGGCTGAGAATCATTCTCTGGGTTAAATGACTTACCCACACTCGCACAACTAGTAGGCATCAGGGCTGAGGGTCAGCCCAGGCATTCTGGCTCTTGAACCTAAAATATCAATAACACTAAACTCTAAAATTTCAATAACACAATCATCTCCCTCATTATTATCCTTTTCAGCAGTGGAAATGCGAACATTGCGCCCTAGCCTTCTTAAAAAAGTAGACCTAGCCTTGACGTTGAGATTTCTTAAGTACTAGCATTTTAATTATTCTGTGTGTATCACTCAGGCTCCCACAGAGAAATAAAAGGCATCTTCAAATTAAGAGAATTTGAGGAGGGTTCAATAAGCCAATATCGACAAAGGTTGGGGGGAGGGAGTAGTGAGAAGGTGGAGAGAGATGTCATCATAATAATGTTTCTAATGGGATTTCTATATCCTGGCTTTGAGGGTTTTTTTTCCCCTTTTTCTGGCTGCGCCTGCAACATACAGAAGTTCCTGGGCCGGGGAATGAACCAGCACCACAGCAGCCACCTGAGCCATACCAGTGACAATGCCAGGTCCTTAACCCACTGTGCCGCCAGGGAACTCCTGCCTCTGAGAGTTTGAATGTTAATCAATTTTACTCATGTATGATTTTTTTCTTGGTGAGATGTCAGTTTCATCTAATAGCTGTGTAGATTTTACATGACCTCCAATGGGTATCGTTGGTTAACCAGCTTGTGTAGAATTCGAGGGGAGAAAAAGAAAATTATTGTCATATCTGCTTTGGAAAGATGTCATCAGGCTGCATCTGCTGCAGAAACGTTGGACTCATCACTGCCTCTTCCCTTTAATTTTTTTAAACCGTTACCGAGACATAAGGCTCGTTATTATGTGTTTATGTTGGCAGAGCTTCAAAATGTGAAAATTGACTTCTAAGCAGTTCTTTGAAATATTTGGGTATTTGCTTCAAACTTTTTGTCATGCTTTCAATTGATTAAATTTTCGTTTTATTTTAAAGCATGATGTGCCTGGATTTGCAATCCTTCGCCGGACTTTTAAAGATCACGTGTACACAATGGCCTGTCAATTCAGAGAAATCAAATCAACTTAACAGGGAAAAACATCGCCACGATGTAGCTGATTGTGTGGCATCTTCTGTGTGAAACAGTTCTTGGATGGACAGCAATTTTTATTTTTCTGAGTGGATTCTGGCACTGTTGCACACAGCTTGGCCAAGTCCCTTTCCTGCCCACCCTTGGGTGCTTCTGTCCTCTGCTTCTCCATCCCTTCTGCCATGTCCCTTATATACCAGGGGTTTAGACCCTTGCTCTGAACTGTATGTCCTATGTTTTGTTTTGTTTGGGGCTGTGACGCGCAGTGACTTAATGTAGGATCTCAGTTCCCAGAGCAGCGATTGAGCCCCGGGGCCACAGAGGTAAAAGTGTTGAATCCTAACCACCAGACCGCCAGGGAACTCCCCTGAACTGTATGTTGTATAATCATAGGATCTTGGAGTTGAAAGTGCTGTTAGCAGCCACCCCGTGCCTGCTTCCTCCCAGTCAACACCCTTTTGTGTAACGTCCCTGAGAGATGGCCACTCAGTCTGTGTTTGAGCACGATCTGGGACAGAGAACCCTCTGCTTTGCAAGGCAGCTTGTTGCCATGTGGTTGAACTTACACCGCTACACGTATCATCTATCCATTGAACTGCAACTTGTTTTCCTTTACTTTTCAGACATTAGGGAGAGAGCAGTAGAAGGCAGGACCATTCACCTTCCAACTCCCCTATTACCTCCTATGTGTCCTTGCACAAGCTATTTAACTTCCTATGCCAGTTCGATTTTTTTTCTGTAAAATAGGGCTAACAGGACAGCGGCTGGCTTAGCGTTGGATCAGCTTTGCTAAGTTGGAACCAAGAGTCCCCGAATCCCCTTCCTTGGTTGGTTCTGGATTACCGTTGCATAACCTCCGAGAGAAATTGGAGGGCAGAGTGAGGCAAGAAAAAGAGCTTAGGGCCAGTGCCACAGCAGTGACCCAGCATTGTCACAGAACTTCTGGTTTGCCTCACTCATGTGGGGGCAGCAGCTGGGTCTGCAACTCCTCCAGATGCTTCCAGATGTTCTCCTTGAGCATCTCAGAATCCTGGACCAACTGTGTGTGCAGTTCCCTGGTGAAGCCAGGCTCTTCGGCAGGACCCCTGAATCTACTAAGTTAGAGACTTAGAGGTGGTGAGAAACCCACAAAGATTTCAATGTGAGACAACTAAGGCCAATATGAGTTTGGGGATTTTTTTTTTTTTTTTTTGGCATTGTCTGTGCATGAGGAAGTTCTGTGGCCAAGGATCAAACCTGTGCCACCGCAGTGACAACAGTGCTCCTTAACCCAGTGAGCCACCAGGGAACTTCACCAATATGGTTCTGATGAGAGGCAGGTGTCGGTTTCAGCTCCTTCTTGCTCTCCCCCACTTCACAGCTGTCTTCCCTTCCCGGCTCCCGGCCAGGTCGCCTTTAGGTATTTATTTATTTATTTATTTATTTATTTATTTATTTATTTTGCCTTCTTGTCATTTTAGGGCAGCGGCTGCGGCATGTGGAGGTTCCCAGGCTAGGGGTCTAATCGGAGCTGTAGCCACCAGCCTACGCCACAGCCACAGCCACGCGGGATCCGAGCTGCGTCTGCAACCTACACCACAGCTCACAGCAACGCCGGATCCTTAACCCACTGAGCAAGGCCAGGGATCGAACCCGCAACCTCATGGTTCCTAGTGGGATTTGTTAACCACTGTGCCATGACGGGAACTCCTGCCTTTAGGTCTAACATCAGACGCAGAAGCGAGACCCATCCATAGGCTCCACGGCTCCCATCACTTTGTAAGCTCTAATCCTCAGACTAAATCTCTTATATTACTTACAGTGACTCTGCTTCTCTGATCAAAACCTAGTAATTCCAGTATATTGTGAGGCATCAACAATAATGTATGCAAAGCATTTAGCAGAGTGCTTGGAATTTAGATAAATACCCAGAAACCAAAAACCTGGATTATTCTTCAGCTCTGTGGAACTACCAGCTCCACTCTCCAGGACACTCCACCAGATCATGAATCCACGTATTTATTTATTTATTTATTTCTGTCTTTCATCTTTTCAGGGCTGCACCCGCAGCATATGGAGGTTCCCAGGCTAGGGGTCGAATCGGAGCTGTATGCAGCCGCTGGCCTACGCCACAGCCACAGCCACGCGGGATCTGAGCCGTGTCTGCGACCTACACCACAGCTCACGGCAATGCTGTATCCTCAACCCACTGAGCAAGGCCAGGGATCGAACCCGCGATCTCATGGATACTAGTCAGATTCGTTAACCCCTGTGCCATAACGGGATCTCCTGAATCCACGTATTTAAATCCATCTTTTTTTTTCCTGGCTGCACCCGTTTCATATGCAAGTCGCCGAGCCAGGGATCCAACCCACACTGCCTCAGAGACAACACCAGATCTTTAAGCCTCTCTGCCACAGTGGGAATTCCTAAATCCATATTTTTCAGGATTTTTTATACATAGAATCCTCGGTCCAGTGAAACTTTATGATAGATACTGGTTTAAACAGCTGAATTTAGATACATCATCTCATTTAATCCAAAAACTTTAGGAACTTTATAGATATAGATGAGGCTGCTGTCTGGGTGACAAGGTGACATACCAAGAAGAATGGGTTTAACAGTAATATTTAATTTCTAAACTTATATTTTTTGTTTTCCTTAAAGTGTTAAGTTCAATTTGTGAGTATTGTTAGTTATGCTATTTATAAATCTGGTAATTGCCGTGTAAAGTAAGGGCAATTACCTTCATTTGTTCTGTGATTAATAGTCAACACAATTCAAAAAGATTGAGTTCAGTTCAAACAATCTCATTTATAAACTTATTTAATTCCCCCTTTAAAACTGTACTCATATATTTAATATATTTGAACTCGTCAAGCCCTTCAAATGCCTGACAAGGCATAAGTATAAGCCTAACAAACAAAATCCTACTAGGTGGTTAAATGACTCTGGTAAAGATAATAAATTAAGGCCGTAAGTTTGTTGAATCTTGAATTCTCTTAAACATTTCAACCCTGTTAATGTACTGAGTGAAATTCTCTTAAACTTTTTTACCTGAAACTACAAGTCAAAATAAATTGCTCAAGGCAGACCTGACAGCTCTCCTAAAATGGCAGACTCTCTTACACATTGCAAAGAGAATAGTTTTAATTTACACAAAAGCATTCCTATGGTGGTTATTTGCTTCATTATATTATTCTAAACTCTCCGTAGGGTTGAAAAATCACTCAAAAATGAGGGTAGCAGATTTACCATATCAGGTGGATTGAACTGAAGTTAGAAGCTGGCTTTGGCCATTAAGAGTATGTTTGCTTATTAGTCAGAGATTCGAGACCAAGATATAGGAATTGAGAGCTTCATGCTTCCCAAATGATTCTGCCTTAACCACCGAGTACAAAGAGACCTTTTTTATTTTTTATTTAGTTATTGCTTTTTAGGGCCGCACCAACAGCATATGGAGGTTCCCAGGCTAGGGGTCTAATCAGAGCTGTAGCCGCCGGCCTACGCCACCGCCACAGCAACGCGGGATCCGAGCGGCGTCTGTGACCTACATCGTAGCTCATGGCAACGCCGGATTCTTAAAGCGAGGCCAGGGACTGAACTCCCACCCTCATGGTTCCTGGTCAGATTCATTTCTGCTGAGCCTCAACGGGAACTCCCAAAAAGAACCCTTTTTTAAACAGTCACTTGGTTCATGGGACATCGCATTGCCACACCTTTCACTGCAGTCCTAGCTACCTGGTCGGGAGAGCTGGAAATCTGTAACCCCACTCAGGTGTCAGTTAATGCCTTTTGCCCCTAATTGGGTTCTGGATTCTCGAAATTTCTATCTAATCCTGTGTGTTCTAATTTGATCTGGCCATAACTCATAGTATGAGCTGGGAGAGCTGGATTTGAACCCAAGTCTCCTCGAACCCAGAGCTTAGGCTGTGGACCACCATGATGTGCTGTTTTATGAACACTCTCCTCTTTTTTTTTCTTTTAAGGTAAACATTTCCTTCTAGTTTTCATTTTATGAATTGTCCAGTGTCGATCCATTAATTAAACCTTGTTGGTATCATTATTTGACCAATTACAAATTTGCCAAATTCTTCTTGAATGCCAATGATATTTTTACATTTTATCCATGATATTATTAGAGTCTGTCAATCGCCTTGCTGCAATCAAGACACTTTATTTCCAGTGCTTACCACTGGCACATAGCAGGTACTCAGGTGAGAGTTCAATTAATGGATATATATTTATACCATAGCAATTCAGGACCACTGAGTATATTCTAGAACATTTTACTTATTTTTATTTTTTTTTGCCTTTTCTAGGGCTGCACCCGCGGCATATGGAGGTTCCCAGGCTAGGGGTCTAATAGGAGGTAGCTGCCGGCTTACGCCACAGCCACAGCAACGTGGGATCCGAGCCGTGTCTGCAACCTACACCACAGCTCATGGCAACGCCGGATCCTTAACCCACTGAGCAAGGCCAGGGATTGAACCCGCAACCTCATGGTTCCTAGTCAGATTCGTTAACCACTGAGCCATGACGGGAACTCCTATTCTGGAACATTTTATGCATTCTGTTTCCATGTTCTTATGTCTAAAATAAATTAAAGCATATCTACTGAATACTGGTTGGTAAGATAAGTGCAAAATGTGACAGCTATATTACTCTTAAGACTATAGAAGGTCTAGGGAGTTCCCATGTGGCTCAGTGGGTTAAGGATCCAGTGTTGTTATTGCTGTGGCTCAGGTCACTGCTGTGGCGTGGGTTAGATCCCTAGCCCAAGAACTTCGGCATGCCATGGTGTGGCCAAAAAAAAAAAAAAAAATACAGAATGTCTACAATATACAGGGCAGTTATGGGTTCCAGCTGTTAACCACAGCCCTTTGACACATATTATTGTGCATGTGTATGGTTTGTTTTGAGTATATTGTGATTCTTTTTTCCCCTCTCATTTGCTAAGTTTCGAAATCAAAGAGAGTTCGATTCCAAGTCAAATGTGTTCTTTAGGTTGATTTATTTTCTATTGTTTGTTTTTATTTGTTTTGTTAAAGAGAGGGACTTTTGCTCCTTACTATATTAGTTCAGCTCATTCCAGTTTGGTTGACAGCTTATGTCAACCTAAGTTTTCTATGAAACAGTTTTTTGGTTTTTTTTTTTTTTTTTTTGCTTTTTAGGGCCACACCCGAGGCATATGGAGGTTCCCAGGCTAGGGGTCCAATCAGAGCCACAGCTGCGAGCCTACGCCACAGCCACAGCAACGCCAGATCCGAGCTGCGTCTGTGACTTACACCACAGCTCACAGCAACGCCCGATCCTTAACCCACTCAGCGAGGCCAGGGATCCAACTCACAACCTCATGGTTCCTAGTCAGATTTGTTTCCGCTGCACCACAAGGGGAACTCCTGAGGTAGGACAGTTCTTTATTGTGTTAGACTCCCTGTGGCATCGCAGCATTTTCAGCATCCATCACCTCTAGTTACTGAATGCCATTAGCAATCCCATGTCATTGTGACGTGAAAGCACTCCCATCTACAACGCCTTTGCACATGTCCCCTAGGTGGGCCCATCTGTTGAGAACCACTGGGTCATACAAGGAATAATGCACATAATACACTGCGAGTCAGTGTACCTGGTTTCTGATCTCCACCCTCGCCATTAGCTGTAAGACTTGATCTTCTTTACCCGTATTTCTCTCTGGTAAAATTATGCGGTTGAATTATACCCCAGGATGCCAAATACTCAAGCCCAGGGACATATATGGCTTATTTGAATCTGGGGAGCAGCCCACTGGAAACTTTGACATACACATGTCTTATCTAATTGAATAGAATTTTCAATTCACTAGTGGGTAGCGTTAAAACACAAAATTCAACCAAGTAGATTTGAACATTTAATTGGCTGTATTCAATGATTCATGTATTGGGTAGTATCCTGCTTAACAACCAGAAGCATACTTAGAGGTTTGTTTGTTTGTTTGTTTTAATTTCTAATTTTAATTTTATTGGACTATAGTTGACTTACAACACTGTGTTAGTTTCAGGCATCCAGCAAGGTAAATCAGTTGTACATATACACACATCCATTCCTTCTCAGATTCTTTTCCCACATAGGTTATAACACAGTACTGAGTAAACCTCCCTGTTCTATACAGTGTCCCCGCTGCAGGTCTTAGAGGGTTTTAACAAGAAGACAGGGGCAAAGGAGATATTAGCAAGAGAAAAGAAAGGATTATTTTTAGGCCAGGACCTCTGGTTTTGGGGGGGAGGGAATGGCAAGGGTTTTATGATGCATATTGTCTCTTCTTCCTCCTGACAGATTACCTCATTGAGGCAGCCCGGAAAATTCCAAAGCGGTTGATTAAGATTACATTTGTGGGGAAAGTTACAACTGTAATTAAGTCAGGCGGTAAATCTAGGGTTGGTATCATGGGCTTTAGCACAAGCGATGCCATTTTGGGCCTGTGGTTTTCTCTTTGGCAGTACACGCGATTCACAGCCCACCCATCCTTTCTGCTCCTGGTGTCAGGTTCCTGTTAGATGGAATTAGCACTTAAAAGTGACGAATGAAATGGAACAGAGATAATTATATCATTATAAATCGGGCGCCATTAATTTTATTAAAATCCCCCCATAAAATTGGGAAAAACAACACGACTGAAGCTCTCTTCCCCACTCTTTGTGGTTTTCAACAAGATGTCCATGATGTCTCACACGAAAGGATCTCTTTTATTCTCATTTTTATTATGATGTACTCAAACGTACAGTGAAGGGGAGCAGGATATGCTGCTCTAAAATATTCCTCTTGACTATAAAGATTATCTTGAGCTGGTTATTACCTTTTTTTTTTTTTAAATCCACCCTGTCCTCTTCAGAATTCTGATTATCAATTTTTTTGTTTATTTATTTTCTTTCTGAGAATTACACCTGCAGCACACGGAAGTCCCTGGGCTAGGGTGTGAATCAGAGCTGCAGCTGCCAGCCTACGCCACAGCCACAGCAACACCGGATCCGAACCACATCTACAACCTAGGCTGTAGCTTGTGGCAACGCCAGATCCTTAACCCAGTGAGCGAGGCCAGGGATCAAACCCACCTCCTCTTAACCCGTTGAGCCACAATGGGAACTCCAAGCTGGGTATTTTTAAGAAACGCAGATACAGGAGAAGCCCAGAAAACCAAGTAAAAGTTGACTTAAAAATTTTTTTTGTAATCTTATTGAAGTAGAGTTGATTTTCAATATTGTGTTTAAAAGTTGCCTTTTGGAAGAGATATTTAACATTTATAAGAGAAATCTTTTTTTTTCCTTTTGTCTTTTTTGGGGGGGCCACACCCGCGGCATATGGAAGTTCCCAGGCTAGGGGTCTAACAGGAGCTGTAGCTGCCTGCCTACGCCACAGCCACAGCAACGCGGGATCCTAGCCCCGTCTGCAACCTACACCGCAGCTCACGGCAACGCCGGATCCTTAACCCACTGAATGAGGCCAGGGATTGAATCCGCATCCTCCTGGATCCCTGTTAACCACTGAGCTACTAAGGGAATTCCCGTCCCTCCACCATCCTTTAAACCACTGGTGTCTCTCTTACCGACTCTGGGCTCTGTCTTCAGTCCTTCTGCAACTGGACAAGCACAGGGCTTGCAGGCCAGTGGGGTGCAGCCTAACAAGGAATTATCCATGTCATTGAACTTTGTTTTTCTCCTGGTTGGTAATCTGTCTTTTATTGAAGGGGGCGTCTCAGCCAAGAACCTAGAAGGGTAGAAGGAAAATGATTTTTCCTTCCCTTCAACAGCAAAGTAGAAAGAACAGGAAATTGAATAGTTTCAACAGCTGTTAACCTTTTGCCCTGTTTGCTTCATTTCTGAACTATTTTAAAGCATAGGTGCTATGATACTTCACTTCTAAAAGCTTTAGCATTCATCCCTAAATAGATCTTTCTCCCACATAACCGTCATAATACTATAAACCCAAGAAAATAAGCGGCAATTCCTTATTATCATCTGTACCCGTTTCATTTACAGATGTCTCTCCAATGCTTAAAAATGATCTTTTATCACTTTTTTTTAGAAGAGTCAGAATGCAGTCAAGGATTATTAGAATCATGTCTCTTCAGTCTTTTCCTTTTCTTTTTTTTTTTTTTTTTTTTTTGCCTTTTCTAGGGCCGCACCCGCGGCATATGGAGGGCCCAGGCTAGGGGCTGAATTGGAGCTGTAGCCGCCCGCCTACGCCACAGCCACAGCAACGCGGGATCCGAGCCGCATCTGCAACCTACACCACAGCTCACGGCAACGCCGGATCCTTAACCCACTGAGCGAGGACAGGGATCGAACCTGTGCCCTCACGGATACTAGTCAGGTTCATTACTGCTGAGCCATGACGGGAACTCCTCTTCAGCCTTTTTACATTTAGACCTTCGTTTGTTTGTTTGTTTGTTTTAAATTTCATGACATTAACTTTTAGAAGAGAATGATCAAATATTTTGTATAATGTCTCACATTCTGATTTTGTATTATTATTTCTCTGTTGTATCATTTAAAATGTTTCTTTTCCCATAATTAATCTGTAAAGGGGACGTTAGATTTAAAGGCTTGATTAGATTCAGGTTAAACAGTCTTTTGGAGAACACCACACAGGTGATGTATTCTTCATATATATAACATCAAAAAGCCCTTTTTTGTATATGTCCATTTTTAGTGATGCTGCCTTTGTTTGCTGAATTAAGATGGCTTCTGCTTATTAAAGGATGGTTTTTGAAAAGGGTAAACTCAAGACTCTCAGACAAATATAAAATGAACTTTTAAAATTTTTTTTGTCTTTTTGCCTTATCTAGGGCCGCACCCGCGGCATATGGAGGTTCCCAGGCTAGGGGTCTAACAGGAGCTACAGCTTCCGGCCTACGCCACAGCCACAGCAACGCGGGATCCGAGCCGCGTCTGCAACCTACACCACAGCTCACGGCAACGCCGGATCCTTGACCCACTGAGCAAGGCCAGGGATCGAACTCGCAACCTCATGGTTCCTAGTCAGATTCGTTAACCACTGAGCCACGACGGGAACTCCCGAGATGCCCTTTTTTGAATTCTTTTTTTCCCTCTTGGCCGCACCCATGTCATGTGGAAGTTCGTGGGCCAGGGATCAAACCCAAGCTACAGCAGTGACTATGCTTAAATTGATCAATATCCATAGGTCAGCAATCAACTCCATATCTACATGATAGTTTCTATTTTTATGGATAAGAATCATGTGCATTATTCTCAGTATTCTACAACTTAAAGAGTCATAAAAGACCCAAAGACCCAGTGGAATCAGCTTTACAATACCTATTTTTTCCTTTGAAGAATAGAATCTTTGGTACATTTCAAAGTCTTTCACAACTTTTTCGTGCATTCTAGATCTCTCCATTATAAAGTTAACTTTTTTTCTTCTTTTTAACTATTTCGCTAGCAAGTTATCTGTGATGCCATGGGAATATCCACTTCTCCATGAGGTTAAATTCGTGCAAGGTTTTTAGCATCCACTGATGATTTTTGTCTGAATCTCTTATTTCACTGAGGATAGCAAAATGGTGATAGTTGTAATGTTATCATTCCTTATCCATTTATTAGCAGACATTTTGCAGAAATGAAGAGCTTTCCCTTTATCTGTGACTAATTTTATTACCCATGAAATAAAATTTCTGCTGAAAAGGCAAAAAAGTGCTTAGATCTTCCTTATTATTATTATTATTATTATTATTATTAGCCATGCCTAAGGCATGCAGAAGTTCCCAGGCTAGGGATCAAATCCAGGCCACAGCAATAACCCAAGCCACGGCAGTGACAATGCCAAGTTTCTAACTGCCAGGCCACCAGGGAACTCCAAATCTTCCTCTTTAATTGCCGGTTTTAGAGTTAGAAGTACATATAATAACCACCTCTAATGTTGGAAAATAAAGTTTTGTTTTCCTCGGTGTTTTTGGGGGGGTTTCCCCATATTTCATTCAATTATATTCATTTCTTAATGCTCAAAATTGTCCCAAATTTAATGAATGGGCACTGCTTTATGCTTTCCACATGCCTTCATTAATTTTTGAGTATCTTGCTTCTGGCACAAAAAGACTGATTAAGAAAAAAGGAGAGAAGGCACAAAGTATCAATATCAGAAATTAAAGAAAGTTCATCACTGCAGATTCCACAGACATTAAAAGGCTAGTAAGGAGACATTATAAACAGTTTTATGCCAGTAGATGTTTTAACACAGATGAAATGAAAAATTCAATATCATTAATCTTTTAAAAACGCAGATTTGGTTTTATTGATTTCCTGTTTTTCTTGTATTGAGATTTCTAATTAAAATGTAAGATTTAGCCGCTGTGGAAAATAGTATGGGGATTCCTCAAAAAATTAAAACTAGGACTACCATATGATCCAGCAGTCCCACTTCTGGTATATATTCAAGGGAAATGAAATCACTGTCTCAAAGAAATATCTGCACCCTCGTGTTCATTACAGCATTATTCACAGTAATGAGATATGGGAGCAACCTAGGTGTCCGTGTACAGATGAACAGATAAAGAAAATATGATATGCGATATGATAGTACATGCACCCCAGTCTTAACAGCAGCACTATTCACAATAGCTGTGACATGGAAGCAACCCAAGTGCCCCCAAACAGACAAATGATGAAGATAGAAGATGTAGATATATAAAGGATTATAATATTATATATAATACATATAGTGGAATATTATATATTATATAATATATATCCATTATATGTAATAATCTATTATATGTATACTTATACATATACTATAAATATAATAGATTTTATATATATACTATATATAATCCATTATATATAATAGGTTAGTATTCAGTCATTAAAAAAAAGGAAATCCTGTCAATTGCAATAACATGGATGGTCCTTAAGAACATTATGCTAAGTGAAATTAGACAATGCTGTATTGTAGACTTAAAATTTGCTAGAAGAATATCTATTACATTTAAGTTGCTAAGAAAATGTATCTTAAATTTGCGACCTACACCATAGCTGCAGCACCGTGGGATCTTTTAACCCACTGCACTGGGCCAGGAATCGTGGAACTGGTGCTGCCAGAGACAATGTTGAATCTTAACCCGCTGCGCCACAGCAAGAATGCCCTGCTTATTTATTTATTTTTTTTTTTAGTAACTGCATAATATCCCTTGTGTGGCTGTACCATGGTTTATTCAGTTGCCTGTTGCTGGACACGTGAGTTGTTCCCAAGCTTTTGTTTGTACAAATAATGCTCAGTAAATAACCTTGGGCATATGTTCTTTCAGATTTGTTTAGGTGTGATTTACATTCGATTCTTAGAAGTGGGATTGCTGGGTCTAACTGTAAACGCATTTTACATTTTTGCTAGACATTGCCAAATTCCCCTTTGTAGGGGCTGTAATATTTTGCATTCCTACCAGCAATGAATAAGAATGCCTACTTCCCCACAAGCTTGCCAACAGAGTGCATTTTTAATCTTGTACTTTTACCAATGTGATAAACAATACATGGTATTTCAGTGTAGTTGTAATTTACTTTTCTCTTATTGCCAGTGAAGTTGAGCATTTTTTTCACATGTTTCAGAGTCTTTGCTTTTCTTTGTCTAGGAACACTCTGATCTTTTACCTATTTTACCTCTTTTATTTTTCTTCTCTACTGCTAAGAGCTTTTGCAATATATAATTTGCAAACATTTTTTTCTGTTTATTTCTTTTGACAATATCCATGGCTTTTTGCCATGCAAACTCTTTTTTTTTCTCCTTCCATTTTTAACACATAAAGATTCTTGATGCTCTGAGCCTAAGAAACCTTCCTGAGCCACATTCTTGTCTGAGTCATGGCTCAGCAATGTCTAATTCCTTTCTTCCTATGAGCGCTTCTCATAGGAAGGACTAATTCTAATAAAATCAGAATCAGAGATTTTAGCTACACTGTAGCTCCTGTCACTCCTTTTTCTGTTTGTGTCTTAGGTTGATTTCCCCAGAAAGCAGGGTCTGAGACAGAGATCATATGTGCTGTTACCTCCTTGAGTGAGTGAAGCAGAGAAAGAAAGGGTGTCAATACAAGGGTGTGTTATCAAGCTGGTCACCTCTTTTAAGTGCAACAGTTTGCTTGATTGGTGGGAGTGTGCTCCCCCCGACCCCCCCACCCCTAGAAAGCCCTATCAACTGTGTCTTAGGACTTCCTTGGTTGGTGGAGGCAAGAGAAAGGGGGGGAAGAGCAAAGAAAAGGAAGGAATTTATCCACTTGCTGATTCATCAGACATCAAATCTAAACTCTTCCTAAGACCAACTCTCTGAAACATAGTGTTCGCGTAAGATTATGGTTAGTTTATTCAAATACGAACATGGAGACCATTCTTTCACCATAATTTGCAATGTTGTGGCAATTTCTGTTGTACAGCAAAGTGACTTAGTTATACACATTCTTTTTTTTAATATCCATTTCTGTTACGGTTTATCCCAGGAGACTGGATATAGTTCCCTGTGCGATACAGTAGGACCTTATTGCTTATCCATTCTAAATGTAATAGTTTGCTTCTACTACCCCTAAACTCCCATATATCCCTCTCCCTCCCCCTCCCCCTTGGCAACCACAGCCTGTTCTCCCTGTCTGTGGATCTGTTTCTGTTTCATAGATAGGTTCATCTATACCATATTTTAGATTCTACATATAAGTAATATCACATGGTGTATGTCTTTCTCTTTCTGACTTACTTCACTTAGTATAAGAATCTCTAGTTGCATCCACATTGCTGCAAATGGCATTATTTTGTGGGGTTTTTTTTAATGGCTGAGTAGTATTCCATTGTGTATATATACCACATCTTTCTTTTTCTTTTTTTTTTTTTTGCCTTTTATCATTTTTTAGGGCCGCACCCGCAGCATGTGGAGGTTCCCAGGCTAGGGGTCTAACAGGAGCTGTAGCCGCCGGCAGCCATAGCAACGCAGGATCCAAGCCGCATCTGTGACCTACACCACAGCTCACAGCAACACCGGATCCTTAACCCACTGAGCAAGGCCAGGGATCGAACCTGCAACCTCATGGTTCCTAGTCGGATTTGTTAACCGCTGCGCCACGATGGGAACTCCTGTACCACATCTTTCTAATCCATTCATCTGTCGATAGACATTTAAGTTGCTTCCAAGTCTTGGCTATTGTGAATAGTGCTGCAGCCAGCACTGGGGTGCATGTATCCATATGAATCATTGTTTTACTGGATCATATGGGAATTCAATTTTTAGTTTCCTGAGGAACCCCCATCCTGTTTTCCATAGTGGTTGCACTAACTTACATTCCCGCCAACAGTGCAGGAGGGTTTCCTTTTAAGAGATGCTTGTGGATGAAGTCTGAAGATCATTCAAAGTTACCAGAAAGAGGGCAGGATTGGAGGAGGAGTCACCCAAATTCCCTGGGGGGGGGCAAGCACTGGGGTCTCACAAAGGCCCTGAAGAAAGTGACACTGTCTCAGTCTGCTGGGGCTGCTATAACAAAGTGTCAGAGAGTGAATGGCTTATAAAAAACAGAAAGTTATTCATCACAGTTCTAGAGGTTATAAATCCAAGGTCAGGGTGTCATTATGGTCGGGTTCTGAGAGGGGCCCTCTTCCAGGTTAGAGCTGGCCATTTTCTCATTTTATTTATTTTTTTATGACTTTTTTCCATTATAGTCGATTTATAGTGTTCTGTCAATTTATACTGTAAAGTGACCCAATCATACATATATGTATATATGTATATATATTCTTTTTTTCACATTATCCTCCACCATGTTCCATCACAAATGACTGGCTATAGTTCCCTGTGCTATGCAACAGCATCTCATTGCTTATCCACCCCCTATTTTCTCATTTATCTTCACATAGCTGGGGTGGGTATGGGGAGCTCTTAGGGGTCTCTTTTTTCTTTTCTTTTCCTTTTTTTTTTTTTTTTTGGCCACCCTGTGGCATATGGAGTTCCTGGGCCAGGGATTGGATCTGGGCTGCAGTTGCAACCTAAGCCACAGATGTAGCAACCCTGGACCCTTAACCCACCGTGCCAGGCCAGGGATCAAACCTGTGTCCCAGCGCTCCTAAGACACCACATTGTTGTGCCACATCGGGAACTCCAGGGGTCTCTTTGATAAAGGCACTGATCCCATTCATGAGGACCCCAACCTCATAACCTGATCACCTCCCAAAGCCTCCGCCTCCTAGGACCACCACACCGGGGGGTTAGGTTTCAACAGCTGAACTTTAGGGGGACACAAGTATTCAGTCCACAGAGGAAGACAGAAACAGAAAAGAAGTGGAAGCAAGCGTTGACTACCTCACAGTGGGGGTCATGCCTGCCTCTCCTTCTTCAGAAAACTCCAACTTTATATCCATCCCTGAGTAGCTGCAGTGCTCTAGTATCACTGTGGAGTGGGGAAGAACATGATGCAGAAATTGTACCCAAGAGTTGTACACCAGATTGAAGGTATTAAAAAAGTGTATATGTGTTGGGGGGGTAGTGGTGGGTCATATCTAGCAAAAATGCCAATGCATTTATAGATTGACCCAACAATCCCACTTCTAAGAATCAAATGTGAACCATATCTGAAAAGATTTGAAAGAACATATGCAGAAGTGTATTCATTGAGCTTATTTGAACAAAGAAAAGTTGGGGAGCAACCCACATGTCCATCAATAGGGAACTGATTGAATGAATCCTTGTATAAGCACAAAAGGGATACTGATCAACAGCAGATATCCCACAGACATAGGTGTGCATATTTCTGAGCAAACTCCTTTGGAAACATTTAATCCCTTTAAATGAGATCAACAAGCAGGCATCATGCTGGGAGCTTTAGAAGTTTTAACCTTTTCCAGGACACGAATGACAGTAAATGAGCACTAATGGAAGGAAGACACTTTTCGTGCCAACCTCTGCCTCCGTCCCGCAGCCTTTTGGGCTTTTAATGAGGCCAGAGGAACCTTAGCCTCATCATATCAAAGGCTTAATATCGAAGTTATTTGTCAGCCATGGCTCTTACTTGGTGACATCACAATCTGATATACTGATCTAGGAAAGCAATGATTTAAGACAATAATACTCAGCAATAGAAATAGGGGCCTAATCAAACTCAGACGCTTTTGCACAACAAAGGAAACCATAAACAAAACAAAAAGACAACCTACAGAATGGGAGAAATTAGCTGAAAGTGATGCAACTGACAAGGGCTTAATGGCTAAAATATACAAACAACTCATATAACTCAACCAAACAAAACAGTTCAATCGAAAAGTGGGCAGAAGACCTAAACAGACATTTTCTCCATTTCCTCTAATCACTAATTATTAGAGAAACACAAATCAAAACTAATATGAGGTATCACCTCACACTGGTCGGAATGACCACCATTACTAAGTCTACAGATAACAAATGCTGGAGAGGGTGTGGAGAAAAGGGAACCCTCCTATGCTGTTGGAAATGTAAATTGGTATAACCACTATGGATGACATTATGGAGACTCCTCAGAAAACTAAATACAGAACTACCATATGATCTAGCAATCCCGGTCCTGAGCATATATCTGGACAAAACTATAATTCTAAAAGATACATGCACAAAAAAAAAAAAAAAAGATACATGCACCCATATGTTCATAGAAGTACTATTCACAATAGCCAAGACATGAAAATAACCTAAATGTCCATCGACAGATGAATGGATTAAGAAGATGTGATACATATGTACAATGGAATACTACTCAGCCACAAAAAGAATGAAAAATGCCATCTGCAGCAACATGGATGCAACTAGAGATTCTTACACTAATTGAGGTACGTCAGAAAGAGAAAGACAAATACCATATGATATAACTGATATGTGGAATCGAAAATATGGCACAAATGAACCTTTCTACAGAATAGAAACAGACTCACAGACATAGAGAACGGACTTGTGGTTGCCAAGGGGGAGGGGGAGGGAGTGGGATGGACTGGGAGTTTGGGGTTGGTAGCTGCAAACTCTCATATTTAGAATAGATGAGCAATGAGGTCTTACTGTACAGCACAGGGAACTATATCCAGTCTCTTGGGATAGAACGTGATGGAAGATAACATGAGAAAGGGAATTTATATATACGTATGACTGGCTCACTTTGCTGTTCAGCAGAAATTGGCACGACATTGTAGGTCAACCATAATAAAAAATAAAAAAAAATTTTAAAGACTGTAATATTCAGAAATCCAGGAACATAATAACTGAAAACATGCAAACATCGAGGAAATTAAAGACTTTATGATCTTCAGATGTAAGTCATTCTGGTACTTATTCTAGAACTCTTAGCTATTTCAAGATTTGAGAGCATAATATATGTATTCCCAAGAAGACCTTGAAATATTTTCAAAACAGCAGCTGCATAAATTCTTTTTAAAGGGTAAAGAATAAATGTTTTGAAAGGGGAGAATTACAAAAAGAATCAGAGAGATCTAGTTTAAAGAATCCTCAAATGTACAGGCCTCTATCACTTCTTTTGTGTGTTAACAGAAAAAGACTTTTTATGGTTTTGTATTTAAATGGAGCCTTTACTTTGGGAAAATTATTGAACGTGTTTTATAAAAAGTGTCAAGGATAAAGTTAGTTATTAAACCAAAGAACAGTAAACACGTCTCAATGTTAAAACTTATTTCTCCTTTTCTTGACGGCGTGGAAGGGAAACCATTTTATTTCAGGGTCTGACTGCTTGCTTTATAAGCATAAAGTGTAAAGACAATCTCCAAGTTAGACTGGTTCCACTTATCAACTTTTTGACTTTATGGTGGTGGTGGGAAAGCGGTAAGCAGTCAGTAAGAACTGTTACTTTGGTTTTATTTTTTGGGGGGGCGGGGGTTGTGTTTCTAGAGCCGCACCTGCAGCACATGGAGTTTCCCAGGCTAGGGGTCCAATCGGAACTGTTGCTGCCGGCCTACGCCACAGCCACAGCAACGCGGGATCCGAGCCGCGTCTGCGACCTACACCACAGCTCACAGCAACACCGGATCCTCAACCCACTGAGCAAGGCCAGGGATCGAACCCACAACCTCATGGTTCCTTGTCGGATTCATTAACCACTGAGCCACGACGGGGACTCCCGAGATGCCCTTTTTTGAATTCTTTTTTCCACCCTTGGCCGCACCCATGGCATGTGGAAGTTCGTGGGCCAGGGATCAAACCCAAGCTTTAGCGGTGACTATGTCAGCGACTTAATCTACTGAGCTTCCAGGGAATGTCTTGAACTCTCAAAAGAATAAAAACACTCTTATATAGGGCTTTGCTGATGTATGGTCTCCCTAATGACAGCACAAAACTTCTATTCATCTCAAACAAATTTAATATAACACATGAACAAATGATATATTAGTGCTGAATGTTCCTGAATACACCCCAATGAGAAATAAATATATACCAGGCTGGATGGACTCCCAGAAAATATAGGTGCTGAAGTGAAGAATATAATCGGATAATGATTTGTGAATGCTATTCAGGAGTCAACTAATAGTTACCATAAATTATAAGCATGGAACTTGGAGCTGAAATTCAGAGAGATTCAGTTTTTTTTTTTTTTTTTATGGCTGCACTCACAGCATCCAGAAGTTCCCAGGCCAAGGACTGAATCCGAGCTGCAGCTTGGACCTACGCCACTGCTTCAGCAACTCAGGCAATCAAACCCACACCTCGCCTCCACAGCGACCCAAGCCACTGCAGTTGGATTCTTAACCCACTGGGCCACAGTAGGAACTCCAGATTCAGCACTTTGAAAAAAAAAAAAAAGAATTAGCATAACTACATTTAGTTTAGCACCGAAAACTCATTAGCCTCCCCTCTAACATTCTCTGCTTTTTGGTGAAGAAAATCCCGTGACAATTCTTCAGAGTTATCACTTACTAACTCATCTTTTTTTTTAATTTTTAAAAAATTGTATTATACTGTGTTAAGATTTACAGCTTAATACAGACTAATGCCTAGAGCCAGAAAGCATAGTTTAAAATTCCATTAATTTAAACTTTAATTTCCAAGTCAATAAGTTTGATTCATTAATCTATGGAGGAAATAGCAATAAGCTAGAGGTCATCTGCTTACTGTTGTCACAGGATCGTAAAAAAAAAAGCTTACAGAAATAATAAGCTAAATAAATTCACATTTGATATCTAAACAAGTCATTGTGAATGGAATTAGACCTGTATAAGCCACAAGAGTGTTCTTTTGTCCCACAGACCTATTTTAAAAATAGAGCTTGGAGTTCCCGTCATGGCACAGCGGAAACAAATCCGACTAGGAACCATGAGGTTGCAGGTTTGATCCCTGGCCTTGCTCAGCAGGTTAAGTATCCAGCGTTGCTGTGAGCTGTGGTGTAGGTCACAGACGCAGCTCGGATCCCGCGTTGCTGTGGCTGTGGTGTAGGCCGGCGGCTACAGCTCCTGTTAGACCCCTAGCCTGGGAACCTCCATATGCCGCGGGTGTGGCTCTAGATAAAAGGTAAAAAGACAAAAAAAAAAAAAAAATAGAGCTTATGGGATCCTTTTCACAGGTGCACACACTGCTCTCGGCACCACTGCCTTAGTAACTCACCTTCAATTAAGTATAGCTTTTGTGATCCAAGGAATTTAGGTGGCCCTGAATAGTTTTCTGATCTCACTGGATCAGTAGCCCTTGCTCCTTTGCACACTTGAACTGTGGACCTTCAGGGTTGTGCTGGCTCACCCTTAGTCTTATTGCAAAATTTCAGGGACTCAGACGAGGGCCTCCATGCCAGCATCTAGGCAGCTCCCTCCCCGACACCTGCCCACCTCCGAACCCCCATACATATGCACAGCTCTTTCTTTCCAAGGCAAGCTCTTTTTTTTTTTTCTCGTCCTTTTAAGGCTACACCTGCGGCATATGGAGGTTCCCAGGCTAGGGGTCTAACAGGAGCTGTAGCTGCCGGCCTACACCACAGCCACAGCAACGCGGAATCCGAGCCACATCTGCGACCTACACCACAGCTCACGGCAACGCCGGATCCTTAACCCACTGAGCGAGGCCAGGGATCGAACCCGCAACCTCATGGTTCCTGGTCAGATTCGTTAACCACTGAGCCGCAGTGGGAACTTCTGGATGCTTTGCTTCTTGATAACATCAGCAGCCTTTGGTCTTATGGTAACTTAGTGGGGCAAAGGGGTCGGGGTGGGGCCCTGATGCACACATATCTCATCGCAGCCTACTTGTCTCTCTAAGCCCTCGGTCAACATCCTCGTCGCTGCTGTCCTTCTCCACTCTCTCCCCATCTGCCATCTTTTAGGTCATCCGCTAATCTCTCCCTTGTAGCCCCACTTTACTGTGCGGCTCGCTGTCTGAAAGTCCTCCGCACCACCTCAGCCCACGTCTGCAGCCCAGATCCTTGTCTTTCCAAGGCCGCAGGCTCCCCAAGCTTCCTTACTTTCATCAGGCAGAGCTGACCTCTTGCTTCAACGGGCCTTCAGTATTTGGTGAGTACCCCTCTCAAGACCCAGCCTATTGGAGTTCCCGTCGTGGCTCAGTGGTTAATGAATCCAACTAGGAACCATGATGGTCGAGGGTTCGATCCCTGGCCTCGCTCAGGGGGTTAACGATCCTGCGTGGCTGTGGCGTAGGCTGGTGGCTACACCCTGGGAACCTCCATATGCGGCGAATGCGGCCCTAGAAAAGGCAAAAAGACAAAAAAAAAAAAAAAGACTCATCCTGTGCATTTATTTTATCCCCCTGACCAGAGTTTAAAGTCTGTGAGGGCAGAGATTGTTCCTGATTAGGGTTGCTAGGTTCCATACTAGAATATCCTCTTTTATCTGTGTTGCAAATAAATAACAAATACTTTTTTGAGTATCTATCTTGAAGCTTAATGTTGGACATTCTTAAAGTAAAAATAATCACTGTTGGAGTTGCCTGGTGGCTCAGCACGTTAGGGATCCAGCGTTGTCACTTCAGTGACTCTGGTTACTGCTCGTGGCCTGGGCTCGATTCTTAGCCCGGGAACTTCCGCATGTCAAAGGTGGGACCAAAATTTGTTTTTTTTTCGAGTTCCCGTTGTGGCGCAGCGGAAACGAATCTGACTAGTAACCATGAGGTTGCAGATTCGATCCCTGGCCTCGCTCAGGGGGTTAAGGATCCGGCGTTGCCATGAGCTGTGGTGTAGGTCGCAGACGCGGCTCGGATCCCACGTTGCTGTGGCTGTGGTGTAGGCCGGCGGCTACAGCTCCGATTCAACCCCTAGTCTGGGAACCTCCATATGCTGTGGATATGGCTCTAAAAAGCAAAATATATATATATATTTTTTTCATTGTTTATCTGACGTTTAATTATCTGGGCGTCCTTTAGGTTTATTTGCTAAATCTGGCAACTCTAGGATTTATTTGTCCTTGACCTCCCAGGGTCATTATCCGTGAAGGGGATATGGTTTTTGCCAAACTCAGCAAAGGCTAGGGGCTGTATTCCAGAGCAATAATATGAAGCCAGAGACCAGGTGGGCCAGCTTTTACGGGCTCAGTGCTTTGACTGAGGGCCAGGTCCCCAGGCTCTGAGGACAAACATGCAACCCAAAATCTGAGGACACGGCCAAAGCTGGCACTTGGCATCAGAAATTCTATGAATAATAGTAAATCTGGAATCTGTTATAATGTCCTGGCTACTCATCCACATCCTTCGTCGATGGATCCCAAGGGATTCAAAGCCACAGTGCGTTTTCTTCATAGAGTATTCTTCTGAGCACAACTCCTGTGGTTGTAGACATTATTAAAGGGACTTCTGCAAGACCAGGGGAAATATATTTAATACCTCATGCACTGATTTTTGATAATTCTCTCTCTCTCTCTCTCTTTTTTTTTTTTTTTTTTTTATTTGGCGTTTTAGGGCCACCCGTGCAGCATATGGATGGAGCTCCCAGGCTAGGGGCTGAATTGGAGCTGCAGCTGGCGGCCTACACCACAGCCACAGCAACGCAGGATCCTTAACCCACTGAGTGAGGCCAAGGATAAAACCCACGTTCTCATGGATGCTAGTCGGGTTCACTAACCGCTGAGCCACGACGGGAAAGAGCCTATCTCCAAATTAGGTAACAGTTACAAATTCCAAGGACTAGGTCTAGGTATCTTTGGGTGAACACTCGTCAACCTGCTAAAACACTGGATGAGTTAGTCCCTTTCTCTCTCATACTAGAAATAAAACTGTTTAGAAAAGTCCAGCTACAGAGACCTTAGGATGGAAGAAGACAAATGATCTAGGAAGGTTCACTGAGGGAAGAAGAAAGCGGGAATTCTTTGTAGTCCATGGGGAGAAGTTAATATAAACTGAATGCAGCTGGTAGAGGAACACATTTTGAATTCCTTAGCAAAGCTCACACACTCTATGTCAGCCAGTTTACGAGATTTTCATTTCTAAAATATCACCCGTTGGGGGGAGGGAGTTCCCATTATGGCTCAGTGGGTTAAGAACCCGACATAGCATCCATGAGGATGCAGGTTCAATCCCTGGCCTTGCTCAGTGGGTTAAGGATCCGGCTTTGCCGTGAGCTGTGGTGTAGTTCACAGATGTAGCTCAGACCCGGTGTGGCTGTGGCCGTGGCATAGGCCGGCAGCTGCAGCTCCAATTCAACCCCTAGCCTGGGAACTTCCATGTGCCACAGGTGCGGCCGTAAAAAGAAAAATAAATCAATTTTTAAAAATCACCCTAGATATTAATTAGACTAATCATGGTGGTCATTTTGCAATATATATACATATCGAATCATAATGTTGTACCCTTCAAAATAATGTAATGATGCATGTCAATTACATCTCGATTTTTAAAAACATCACCATATAAGATTTAAATGATCTCATCAACTCGTTTTTATCCTATCACTTTATGTTGGCTTTGGAAACATTTATATTTTGCCTTTGTCTAGATGTGAACCTTTTCAGGAAGACAAATCATTATGTCACGCTGACTATAAATAAGCACAAAAAGGTTTACTTTCCTCTTTAAAAGGTCTAAAAGAGGATATTTTTAGTATGCACCAAATTCTGTTAGGCACTAAGGAAAATAAAATTTAAAGTGAAAACATTCTGTGACTGGAGCACTCTCAAACCTTGATCTATGCTTTGAAGTTGGTTCTTTGACCCTGGATGAACCACAGAGCCCTCTGAGTCTTTGTTTCATGGTCCTTAAAGTCAGAAAGCTTGATTTTTTTTTAAATTTACTTAAATTTTTAATTGTGGTATAAAAAAGCACATAACATAAAATGGACCATCTCAACCATTTTTTAAAAGTTTTCTCATGTTAACTATATTCACAATTTTATACAAGAGATCTCCAGAACTTGTTTGCCTTACAAATCTGAAATTCTATGTCCGTTGAAAAACACCCACCCCTTTCACCCCTCCCTTCAACTCCTGGCAACCACATTCCACTTCCTGTTTGTAAGAGTTTGAGTACTTTAGATGCCTTATATTATTGGAATCATACAGTATTTATCCTTTTGTGACTGGCTTTTTTCACTTAATATGATCTCTTCAAGGTTCATCCATGTTGTAGCATGAGTCAGGATTTCCTTCTTTTTTATGGCTGAATAATATTCCATAGTAAGTATAGACCACATTTCATTTACCCATTCATCTGTCAGTGTAAACTTGGGTTGCTTTCACCTCTTGGTTATTAGTAAGATAGATACTGCTTATTTTGTATATATACCCAAAAGTAAGATTGCTGGATCATACAGTAGTTTTGTTTTTAATTGTTTGAGAAATCGCCATACTGTTTTCCTTAGTAGTTGCACCATTTTACATTCCTACAGACAGTGTACTAGGATTTCAATTTTTCCGCATCCTTACCAACACTTGTTATTTTCTGGGGTTTTGTTGTTATTGTTTTTTTAATAGTGACCATCCTAATGGATGTGAGATGATATTTCTTTGTGGTTTTGATTTAAGAAGGCCTGATTTTTAAAAAGTAATTATCATCACAATAAATTTTGATAATGCACATGAAACGTTTGGCACAATGCCTGGATTATAGCACTTGCTCAGTGAGTGGTGGTTATTGATAATATCATCTTCGGTCACGGTCCAGGCATTGTGCTGGAGGCTTGAGATTCATAAACAAGAAGACTTGAGACCCTTTCTCTAAAGAAGCTGGGACACTGTACACGGAGAGTATACTGGGGTTCCAAAACCAAAAAAAAGAGATCCGAATATTTTGAAGATGAAAAACATAGCTGCATTAAAGACAAAATTAATTAGGAGCTCCTGATGTGGCACAGTGAGTTAAGAATGCAACTGCAGGAGTTCCCGTCATGGCTCAGTGGTTAACAAATCTGACTAGGAACCATCAGGTTGCGGGTTTGATCCCCGGCCTTGCTCAGAGGGTTAAGGATCCAGCGTTGCCGTGAGGCATGGTGTAGGTTGCAGATGCAGCTCAGATCCCGCGTTGCTGTGGCTGCGGCTACAGCTCCGATTAGACCCCTAGCCTGGGAACCGCCATATGCCGCGAGTGCGGCCCTAGGAAAAGGCGAAAAGGCAAAAAAAAAAAAACAAACGCAACTGCAGTGGCTCAGGTTGCTTTGGAGGTGCGGGTTCACTTCCTGGGCCCAGCGAAGTGGATAAAAGGATCCAGCATTGCCACAGCTGTGGTGTAGGTTTCGGGTGCAGCTCAGATTCAGTTCCTGGCCCAGGAACTTCCAGATGCTGAGAGGGCAGCCATTAAAAAAAAAAAAAAAAGACAAAATTGATTAAAGTCAAAACCAATAGGTTTAAGAGTAAAAATGTGAACTGTTATTAAGACAATCCAGCAGTTCCCTGGTGGCTCAGCGGGTTAAGGATATGGCAATGTTACTACTGTGGCTCGGGTTCCACCTCTCGCCTGGTAACTTCCACATGTCATCGGCACAGCCAGAAAAAAAAAAAAAATCCAAGGAAAAGGAAGTCTTCTAATATACATACCTGCAAGTTAAAACAGCAGAATTAAATTTTTATATGCAGTGCAGGATTCATTTTTTTTTTTTCTTTGTCTTTTTAGGGCCACACCCACAGCATGTGGAAGTTCCCAGGCTAGAGGTCAAAATGGAGCTCTAGCCGCCGGCCTACACCACAGCCACAGCAACGCCAGATCCAAGCCATGTCTGTGACCTACAGCACAGCTCATGGCAACACCAGATCCTTAACCCACTGAGCGAGGCCAGGGATTGAACCCGTGTCCTCATGGTTACTAGCTGGGTTTGTTAACCACTGAGCCGAGACGGGAACTCTTAAGTTTCATCTTGGATATAATAATGTATAGGTCAAATCGGAGGTTAATGTCTATAGCTAAAATGTTAGCAAATTCAATAATTTTATTTAAGTTTAAATTGATGTCCTTAAGGTTAACACTTTCCAGGCTCCAGGTGAGATATCTTTACTTGGAAAAAGAAAGTATATATATATAATATATAATATCAGAAAATAGCAAGTGGTAAAACATTATGTACTCTAAAATCATATATAGATAAGGGCCACACCAATGACATATGGAAGTTCCCACACCAGGGATTGAACCAAAATCAATCCCTGTGGCCAGGGTCTGAACCACAGCTGCAGCAATGCCAGATCCTTTAGCCCACTGTGCCAGGCCAGGGATTGACCCCACACCTCTGATTCGACCCAGGCTTCTGCAGTTGGATTCTTAACCAACTGTACCACAGGGGGAAATCCATATAAGATAATATTTTTAAAGCTAATAATAAATAAGCAAATGGGTCATTTATTACACCCAACACATCTGTTACTTTTTAAACTTTAAAATAGTGATCAGGAATTACTTTTTAAATTAGAAAACAACAATAAAGATAACTGAAAAATAGGAGTTCCTATCGTGGTGCAGTGGAAACAAATGCAACTAGGAACCATGAGGTTGCGAGTTCGATCCCTGGCCTTACTCAGTGGGTTAAGGATCTAGCGTTGCTGTGAGCTGTGGTGTAGGTCACAGACGCGGCTCGGATCCTATGTTTCTGTGGCTGTGGCTGTGGCCGGCAGCTGCAGTTCCAATTTGACCCCTAGCCTGGGAACCTCCATATGCCATGGGTGAAGCCCTAAAAAGCAGAAAAAAAAGAAACTATTGTTGTAAGACACATCCAAATCTTAGAGATGCTTGAAAAAGTATGTTTATAATTGATGAATTTATGGTATTTGTGGTAGAATCGTTTTCTTAAAACCATATGCCATGGGTGTGGCCAAAAAAAAAAAAAGACATAGCATTCTCAAATATCGTAAGTGGAGATTTAATATGTGTCTTTTCCTTTTGTCTTTAATAATGTTTCGTAATTTTTCTCATAATTTTTTTGCTATTATAAATGCTATAGTTTATACAATTTCACTTGATTTTTGGCTTTAGAAATATTACTGTTATTTTAGACACTGATTTTGTATTCAGCAAACCTGCTACATTTTCTTACTAACTCTATAGATTTCCTTAGATTTTCCATCTAGCAAATCATGTTGCCTACAAATGATAGCACCATTTTTCTCATTTGGCAGGCTATGCTTCCTAATTACTTTGTTTTCTTGTTTCATTGGTTAGGACACTAATACAATTTGGAATACATGTGGTTATAATGAACATGTTTGTCTTGTTTAAAAGTTAATGCTTCTTAAATTTCATCATTAAACAAGAAGTTTGCTCTAGGTTTTTCAGGTTAAGACCATTCCCTTATATTCCCAGTTCGCTGTAAATTTTAGTCCCGAATCAGTCTTAAATTTTATCATATACCTTTTCTACTAACATGACCAATAGTTCTTCAGATTCGCTTTGTTAATGTGAAGTCTATTGATAACATTTTCTGATTTTCTATTGATAACTTGCAATCCTGGGATAAAGCCTATGTACTCATATTACTTCTTTAAGCAGGGTGGCATTTAAATTGCTATTGTTTTATTTAGGATCTTTGAATCCATAATTAGATGCAAGATTAGTCTGTAATTTTTCTTACACCCCATAAAATTAGTTATGTAGCTTTCTCTTTTTCTATTCCCTGATAGAACTTATGTAAAATAAATTTTGAAGATTTCATAAAACTCACCTGTAAAATTGTCTTAACCTGGGAGTTTGGTGGAGGCAGATATAGTTTATTACCAGTTAAACTGATTAGTAGTCTGCTCGAGTTTTCTATTTCTTCTTAAATCAACTTTGTGTATATATATTTTTAATTATTCATTTTATATGTTCTTTAATTTATTGGTACAAATTTGTTAACTGTATTACCTTACTACTTTTAAACTTCTACAGTAACTTAATAATAATTACTTTTCATACCTAATTTTCTTTCATTCATTTTTTTCTGAATCCGTTTTACTCTAGACTTATCTTTAAATTTTTTTCTTCTTTTGCATATAAATATTATCTTTTTTTCCCTGGGAAATAATTTTGTTATTTTTCAGTATCTCTTTTTTTTTTTTTTTTTTTTGTCTTTTGTCTTTTTAGGGCTGCACCCAAGGCATATGGAGGTTCCCAGACTAGGGGTCTAATCGTAGCTGTAGCTACTGTCCTACAGCACAGCAACGCCAGATCCGAGCCGTGTCTGCGATCTACACCACAGCTCACGCAACGCCGATCCTTAACTCACTGAGCAAGGCCAGGGATCGAACCCACAACCTCATGGTTCCTAGTTGGATTCTTTTCTGCTGCACCACCACGGGAATTCCCTTACGACAACAGTTTCTTACACTGTGTTCCCCAGGAGAGACTGTGATGTACCTGTCATTGCCTGAGCATGAATAAACTTTTGTCTGTACTCGTTCATATTTTTGTCACTTCATTTGAGATACATGCATTTTTGGACTACATATGTGGAGTTTAATGGCTGTTTAAAGTGTCCTAAAATGCTAGTATTATTATTTAGCATTAAAATGAAAATTTACTGTGCATACAAAAAGGCACAAAAACCGAGCAGGGGGCGTGAATTTGATATCAAGGAAGCAAACCTCTTTCATTAGAAGAATGGCTGAAATTGCATATTTTCTCACAAAGAACAATCAAGGACCTAAGAAAAGGAGAGACAAGTAGGTGAAGCTGAATTATGTGTTGGTGCTAGGGCTGGGAAAAACATTTCAGAGACAGCAGCAGATGGACTATTCTTATAATAAATACCGCATTGCCAGTGTCCTTGATGGCCCAGAAACTATTACTGTGTGAAAAAACACAGATATTGAGGTTTTATAATGATTCAGAAGAGTCAGACTCTGAATGCCAAGAGGTTTTAGGGATATCTGAACCAATTTATTTCACTCATATTTTCATTTTTATGGACCACAAGAAAAAATATACGAGAACAGTATGTACCTAAATAAGTCTAAGGGAGCTTTTTCAATAAATATAAAATAAAAAGTCTAAGTAATATGAAAGCATTATGGCATAGTTTAATAGGAAGCAATGTTTCTTTCTTAGTGGCACGTAAAGTAATGATGGGTCTTACAATCTACGGCATGGCAGAATATATGAAATCTACACATGTGATGCAATTTTAACCGAAACTAAACGTGAATTTACTTGGAATTTGACAACTCAATTCTAAAACTCATATGAAAGATTAGAGGTAAAAGACAGAATGTATTGGAGGACAGAGCACAGAGGGCTTTGTGGGGCAAGGTAAGGGATTTAGACATTTTTCTTTTTTTTGTCTTTTTTGCCTTTTTTTCCTGGGGCCGCACTTGCGGCATATGGAGGTTCCCAGGCTAGGGGTCTAGTCGGAGCTGTAGCTGCCGGTCTACACCACAGCCACGGCAATGCGGGATCCGAGCCGTGTCTGCGACCTACACCACAGCTCACGGCAACGCCTGGTTCTTAACCCACTAAGCGAGGCCAGGGATTGAACCCACAACCTCATGGCCCCTAGTCAGATTCCTTAATCCCTGAGTCACGATGGGAACTCCCCATTTAGACATTTTTCTACATGTGGAGAAAACTGATCGATGCTTTTTAAGCAAGTTAGTGTTCATTTACAACCAAAGAAAACTACAATAAAGAGAATAAATTCTCCCGCCTGCAATGAGTAACTTCTGAAGAATACCCCCAGAT
>PVHT020000193.1:4895127-4907199 GCA_004024745.2 Catagonus wagneri
ATTTAGACATTTTTCTACATGTGGAGAAAACTGATCGATGCTTTTTAAGCAAGTTAGTGTTCATTTACAACCAAAGAAAACTACAATAAAGAGAATAAATTCTCCCGCCTGCAATGAGTAACTTCTGAAGAATACCCCCAGATCTCCTGATGAACAAGGTGAGATTTACCCTTACTACAAAGCTCTAGTAAAATAAACCAGTGTGTTAATAGAGAAATGAACAGATGGACTGAACACAGTAAGCATTTAGAAAGACCCCCAAACAATTATGGATACTTGATATATAATAGAGGTATCATTATAAACCAAAAGTGAAAGACTGGCCTGATACTGGGGCAACTGGGACTAAAGGAAATAAAAAACCAACTTGATCCTTAAACAAAAATGAATTCCAGGTTCAAGCCTTAAACACAAGAAGAAAACTTTTGAAACTTTCAAATGAAAACATAAGGTTTCTTCCTATCTGCAAAAGAGAAACAGACTCATAAACATAGAGAACACACTTGTGGCTGCCAAGGGGAGGGGGAAGGAGTGGGATGGACGGGGAGTTTGGGGTTAGCAGATGCAAACTATTGCATTTGGAGTGGATAAGCAATGAGATCCTACTGTACAGCACAGGGAACTATGTCCAGTTTCTTGGGATAGAGCATGACAGAAGGTAATATAAGAAAAGGAATGCATATATATGTATGACTGGGTCACTTTGCTGCACAGCAGAAATTGACACAATGCTGTAAATAAACTATACTTTAATAAAAAAAGGGAAAAAAAGGAAAATGCAAGGTTTCTTTAGCAACACATAAAAATAAACACAAACTAGAGTTCCCTGGTGGCCTAACAGTTAAGGGATTTGGCATGATCACTGCTGTGGCACAGATTCAATTCCTGACCTGGGAACTTCCTCATGCTGCAGCCCCCCCCAAAAAAAAAGTCAAAGAAAAGGTCAATAAATTTGACCTCATTAAAATAAAAATGTATACAAAACGGAGTCCATAAACAAAGTGAAAAAACAAGTCCGAAACTAAGTAAACATTTTTACAGTCTGTATAACTGATTTTCACTATACAGATATACAAAGAATTCCTATAAATCCAACAAAAAAATAAAAATAAAAAGGAGCAACAGGCTTTTCACGGAAGAGGAAAATTGCATTGTCAGTAAATATGCGGAAGGGGATGAAAAGATGCTTAATAGGTAAACTAAAATGAGATATCATATTCTTACCTATGAAGTTGATGAAAGTTAAAACAACCTGACAACACCAAGTAAGGTCGTGATAAAACAGGAATTCTCATTCCTTGCTAATAAATCTATAAATGAGTACAATCATTTATAAATTTATAAATTTATAGATTTATAAATGATTTATAGATTTATAAATGATTGTACTCATTTATAACTAGAGCAATTTCTAGTTGAATATGTACATGCACTCTGACCTTACAGAATTCCTTCATTGATAGAAACCTAAAGAAGTCCCCATTCACAGTACAAGAAAAAATCCACAAGGATGTACATTTCTCACATTAGGTAAAATTGTTTGTTTGTTTGTTTGTTTTGTCTTTTGCCTTTACCTAGAGCAGCACCCGTGGCATATGGAGGTTCCCAGGCTAGGGGTCAAATCGGAGCTGTAGCCGCCGGCCTACACCACAGCCACAGCAACGCGTGATCCGAGCCGCGTCTGCAACCTACACCACAGCTCACGGCAACGCTGGATCCTTAACCCCCTGAGCAAGGCCAGGGATCGAATCCACAACCTCAGAGTTCTTGGTCGGATTCGTTAACCACTGAGCCACGAAGGGAACTCCCACATTAGGTAAAATTGTAAACCTCGATTAACTTATTAGTCTTTCTTATACCTTCAGATATATAACTTTATGTATAGCATTAGAACCTTACATTTTTCTCCCGTACAGGCTTATATGTTATTGTTGTCATATAACTGTGTTTAACATGTTATAAATCCCACAACATATTTTTTTTTTCTCTTTTGGTTGTCCTGTGGCATATGGAGCTCCCAGGCCAGGGATCAGATCTGTTCTGCAGTTGTGACCTATGTGGCCCCTGTGGCAACGCCAGATCCTTAACCCATTGTGCAGTGCCAGGATCAAATCCATGTCCCAGAGCTCCAGAGATGTCGCCAATCCTACTGTGCTGCAGTGGGAACTCCATATTGTTTGTATTTTTTGCTTTAAACAATCAAGTATCTTTTAAAGTTATTTAAGAATAAGAAACTTGGAGTTCCCGTCTGGCTCAGCGGAAACAAATCTGACAGGTATCCATGAGGACGCAGGTTCCATCCCTGGCCTCGCTCAGTGGGTTAAGGATCCGGCGTTGCCGTGAGCTGTGCTGTAGGTTGCAGACGCGGCTCAGATCCCGCATTGCTGTGGCTGTGGTGTAGGTCGGTGGCTATAGCTCGGATTAGACCCCTAGCCTGGGAACCTCCATATGCCGCGGGCGCGGCCCTAGATAAGGCAAAAAGACAAAAATAAATAAGTAAATAAATAAATACATTAAATAGTTAATTACAAAGCCAAGCAATGATATCATTTCATTCCCATTATTTTGACAAAAATAAATACCAAGTGTTGGTGGGAATCTGGAAAAAATAAACTTTTACCCTAGTAGTGGGAAGATAAAATGGTATGAACATTTTCTAGGACAATTCCACAACATATAGTAAAATTTTAAATGTTAGTCTTTTATTTTATTATTTATTTACTTGTTTCTTATGGTCGCACCTGTGGCACATGGAAGTTCCCGGTCCAGGGACTGAATCTGAGCCGCAGCTGCGGCAACGCCAGATCCTTTAACCCGTAGCAGTGGGCCAGGGATCAAACCAGCACCTCTGCAGTGACCCAGGTCACTGCAGTCAGATTCTTAACCCACTGTGCCACAGTGGGAACTCCAAAATGTTATTTTACGATTAAAAAATTCGACTTCTAGGAGAACAACCTAGGACTCCTCACACAGGATATGCAGTAGTGTGCTGGTCCATACATAACCACCGGCTCTTTGGGGGAATAAGAAGTCCTGTTTTCTATCACTGCAGATTTCTCTGGTGTAAATACACTGTGATTGATTTCTAGCTCTTGACATTAGTGGCTGCAGAGTTCAGAGGGACACATAAATCAATAAAATGTCCATCAATAACGGAATAGATAAACAGAGGTAGAGTCCTTGTACAGTGAAGCATATAGATGTATCTCGAACACATCACCTTTTTTTTTGCTTTTTAGGGCCACCCCTGCGGCATATGGAGGTTCCCAGGCTAGGGCTCGAACCCGCAACCTCATGGTTCTTATAGCTGCCGACCTACACCACAGCTCGCGACAACGCCGGAGTAAGGTCAGGGTTCAAACCCGCAACCTCATGGTTCCTAGTCGGACTCGTTTCCACTGTGCCATGACGGGAACTCCTCCAACATATAATCTGGAGAGAAAAATGCCAGTTGTTACACCATACCGTTGATATAAATCTAAAAATTCGTGAAACAATAATGTCTTAGTCCTTTCAGAATACCATAGACTGGTTGGCTTATAAACAACGGACTTTTATTTCCCGCAGTTCTGGAGGCTGGGAAGCCCAAGATCAAGGCAGAGTAGATTTGGTGTCTGGCAAGATTCTACTTCACATTAGAGGTTAGGATTTCAACATATGAATTTGGGGAGGACATAAACATTTAGTCTATAGCAAACAGCATACATTATACAGTAAGCATATGTGTGAAAAAGTTACTTAAACACAGGATCAAGGACATAGCCCAAGTTCGTGATGGCGCTTACACTTGGGGTGGGAGGAGACAGGATAAGACTGGCGGGTTAGTTATTTGTTGCTATATAACATGATCAAACAACATGTTTTTTATTATCTCCCAGTTTCTGTGGGTCAGAAGTCTGGGCGCGGTTTATCTGGGTCCTCTACTCGGGGCCTCAGAAGCTGCAATCAAGGTGCTTGCAGGGTCTGAACTGCAGAGTTGACTCTGGAAGCATGCCCTTCCCCACACACCTTCCCCGTGGTGTTGACAGCATTTCTATCTGTGTGGCTGTAGGATTCATGGCAGCTTGCTTCTTCAAATCTAGCAAAGGGTGGGAGTTCCCATTGTGGCTCAGCGGTTATGAACCCTACTAGTATCCATGAGGATGTGGGTTTGATCCCTGGTCTCACTCAGTGGGTTAAGGATCCGGCGTGGCTGTGACTGTGGCCGGCAGCTACAGCTCCTATTTGACCCCTAGCCGGGAAACTTCCATATGCCGTGGTTGCTGCCCTAAAAAGCAAAAAAAAAAAAAAAAAAAAACCAATGGGAGAAAGACAAGTCTAGAGAGTTGGTTGCAAAATGGAATTATATAAAACAATATTGGAGTTCCCGTCGTGGCTCAGTGGTTAACGAATCCGACTAGGAACCGTGAGGTTGCGGGTTCGATCCCTGGCCTTGCTCAGGGGGTTAAGGATCCGGCGTTGCCGTGAGCTGTGGTGTAGGTCGCAGGCGCGGCTCGGATCCTGTGTTGCTGTGGCTGTGGTGAAGGCCGGTGGCTACAGCTCCTGTTAGACCCCTAGCCTGGGAACCTCCATGTGCCGCGGGTGCGGCCCTAGAAAAGGCAAAAAGACAAATAAATAAATAAATAATAAAACAATGTCATCACAGGAGGGACATCTCACCATGTTTGCCATAGGATGCCAGTCACAGGTCCCACCCACCCCCAGGCAGGGATGTACATAAGAGGTGTGATCACGGAGGCCCATCCTAGAGTCTGCCACAACTGGGGTGAGAAACAGAGACCCTAAACTTTCTCTTCAAAGATTCACTTCTTTAATTAAAAAAAAAAAAAATCTGAAATACGGGAAGAAAACTGAACAGTAATATACACTGTGCAAGCCACAGGAAGCAAAGAAATCAAGTGTCATAGGAATGAAAGAATAGGAGAGCATCTAATAGAAAATGTAAACCTTTCATGTGGGCTAATTAAAAAAAGAAGTCTTCCATCATAAGCTATTGTTATATAGGAAATTCTCTTGTACAGTGATAGAAGGTTCTTAGTTTAATTTTCTAGCTTATTAACAAGCTAGAAAATATTTCTGCTTACATTTCTTAGACTCAAAACCCTTCAGGGCACAGTCCATCTCTTTTTTTGTTTTTGTTTTAATTTGTCTGTAGAGCTAAATTAAGCCATCCTTCAGTAGGTGACCCTGTAAAGCAAGCTTTATTTTCGATGGGTTTCTACAATTCTTTCCGGCCTCTGTGTTCCCAAATCTTGCAGCTGCTGCCTCATTTGTAGTTATAGCTATGTGTAGATTTATTGGCATAAAATGTAGAATCAATTTTATATGAATTTTGTCATTGTATTTGAGCTTTAATTTCATTTTCCCTTTGGATAGGAATGAAATTCTTCATCCTAATAAACAAAGGGTTACAATTGCCTTCTCAGGAGCCAAACATAGTAGCATTCTTTTAATTTGTTTACAATCTGAAGCTCACGATGACAAAATGGATCTTAGTATTTTCTATGTTTATTACATCTGTTGTCACTATGCAGTCTGCGTTTATTGAAAACACCAAACATCTTGTTGCATTAGAAGCAAAACAGGATGACATACAATGTCGGTTCTGATTTAAAATTCTATTGTTTTTCAACTTTCCTTCATTAGGATGTTAGTATAATCTTTTCTTTTTAGAGAAAAGAAATAAATTTTTACCTGTCCCTATTTGAATCGGTTCTTATATAAATTGGATTAGACACAGAAATATAAGAGGCATCACACCACGTTATAGTTAGAAGATAGCTCCACTGCCCAAAAGGGAAAATTAATAAATTTATACTTCTCTGATAAAGGAAGACAACTGTTGATTGGATCAGCTAGTAGTTTCAGCAAACATCTACTTAAGTAACAGTGTTTTCTGTTGCATTAGAGGAAGGCCAGAAGGGACAAGCCAAAGGAAACACAACCTTCTCTCGTAGGGAAGGTTGCTGTTGAAGACTGAAGTTCGCTTGTGATGCAGAGGGTTGGGGATCTGGCATTGTCACTGCTGTGGCTTGAGTCACTACCGTGGTGCAGGAACGTTCCCTGGCCCAGGAACATCCACTTGCTATGGGTGTGGCCAAAAGAAAAAAGATAATATTTTCTCACGGTATAACACTCTTTGGCCACAGAAACTGTAATGTTAGGATCAATGGCCTATTTTACAGTCATTTAACATATCAGTCTGTAGAGTCAGAGTTCCCATTGTGGCTCAGCAGGTTAAGGACTTGATGTTGTCTCTCAGGACGCTGATTTTGTTGTTGTTGTTGTTGTCTTTTGTCTTTTTAGGGCTGCACCTGCGGCATATGGAGGTTCCCAGGCTAGGGGTCAAATCAGAACTGCAGCTGCCGGCCTTTACCACAGCCACAGCAACTCGGGATCCAAGCCGTGACTGTGACCTACACCACAGCTCATGGTAACACCATAGCCTTAATACATTGAGCGAGGCCAGGGATCATACCCATGTCCTCATGGATACTAGTTGACTTCCTTAACTACTGAGCCACGGCAGGAACTCCCAGGATGCTGATTTGATCCCTGGCCTTGCTCAGTGGATTAACGATCCTGGTGTTGCTGCAAGCTGCGGTGTAGGTGGCAGATGCGGCTTGGATCTGGCGTTGCCATGGCCGTGATGTAGGCTGCAGCTGCATCTCTGATTTGACTCCTAGCTTGGGAGCTTCCATATGCTGCAGTTGTGGCTATAAAAATAAAAAAAAATATGGAGGGTCTACGCAATTGGAAACATATGAGAAATATGTGAGACATAGCCTTCCCTAAAGAAGCTTATAATCTAACAAGGAGAGCGTGTACATAACTGATGGCAACATAATGATAACAGTTGCAGGAGAGAAAGGAACAAGAAGAGTACCGGAAAAGGTCAGAGAGAAGTAATGATAGCCACCATATATTTATTATTATTTATGTACTATGCAATGGTGATTACTAACACTAATACTCTAGTATTAATACTCGCTAATGTACCTTGCAATGGTGATTACTAATACTAATACTCTAGCATTAATACTCACAGGTGTGAATCGGCTACTTAGTATGTGCCAGGCAATGTTCTAAGCATAATACACGCGTGGGGGATCAGAGTACGCCACCCCAAAATATGCCATTTTGTCATAGGAATAGCTGTGACCTGAAGGCAACTGAGAAACAGCAGATGCCCAGAAAAAAAAAGCTTTCTGCTCTCCCTTTATTTGCCTAAAAGTAGGCTCAGTCTGTTAATCATCTTCAGTGAATCCTGTTTAGGCCCGGTGTTGCCATGAGCTGTGGTGTAGATCACAGAGGTGGCTCGGATCCTGCGTTGCTGTGGCTGTGGCGTAGGCCGGCGGCTACAGCTCTGATTGGACCCCTAGCCTGGGAACCTCCATATGCCGCGGGTGCGGCCCTAAAAAGACAAACAAAAATTTAAAAACTTTAAAAAATTAAAAAAATAAAATAGTGTCATGAATATAATCAAGTTCCAATTTAATTTTTACTGTGAGGCTGTAAATGCCAGTATAAGGGATGCTGCTAGTGATGATTTCCAACAAGTCGTTGCAAAAGAAAAGTTTGAACTGGAAGTATTGTAAGCTTGGGCAGCATCTGAAAATTGGATTTTATTGACCCATGATCTGTTTAACCCCTGGCCTCAACCAGGGCACAGTCTATTACTTAACTTTATTGAATAATGGAAAAGAAGACATTGAAACTCTTTGTCATTTTTAAATCAGAGTGACCTCCCTGTAAATGTATTATGTTTATTCAAAGCAAGCATAAAATAATGCTTCCCATTATGTAAATTATGAATTTTATGCCTCAAGAGAGAGAAAAGACCAACCTTAAAGGGACATAATTCAAATTTGCCCTTCTTCTGCTGTATAGCACTGGGAACGATGTCTAGTCACTTATGATGGAGCATGATAACGAGAGAAAAAAGAATATATACATGTATGTGCAACTGGATCACCTTGCCGTACAGTAGGAAATTGACAGAACACTGTAAACCAGCAATAATGGAAAAAATAAAATTCGTTATTAAAGGAATAAAAATAAAAAACCCGAAAAACAAAACAAAGTTGCCCTTCTTGTGGCCAGCACACACATAAATCACATTACTTCTGGAAGCTGGTAAGAGCAAATTCAAAATTGATGATATATGTGATCCTCCAAGAAAAAGCAAATTCGAGGCTACCGGCAAAACTAGTATCATGTCCTAGGTTGCTGTTTTGCTTGAAAGTGAGGTGAAACCACTGAAGTGTCAAGTATGACTCAGTGCTTAGCAAATATGTGGCCCACACAGGAAGAGGAAGGGCTGGCTGACAGCTTGCTCGGGTTCTAGCTGAGAAGTCACCCTATAGGAGGACAGAGGTTTTGTGCACTCATGGTTATTTGATAAGCCACGATGTAGCCTGGCAAAGCGAAAGATGTACCTGGAGCAGTTTCAGCCTGATGCCAGTCCACACCCTGCTGCATTTCCAGAAAATAATCCCCAGGAAACGACCAAAGCCCCTGACTCTGGTTGTGTGTTTGTAAAAAAAAAAAAAAAAAAAAAAAATCGAAAGATCTGCATGTGATTAAGTCATGTAGGGTGTTTTTTTTCTTTTCAGCATCCTGTGGGGGAAAAAAACGAACAGTATGGAAAAAAACAGAAGCTTGCTTTTCCATACTGAATTACGCTCTCTTGTGAGAGGGAAATTCCCCACATGAGTTTGGGAAACAAGGAAGGTGATTCCAAAACAAAAGTCTTTGATACATCGATAATATCAGTTACAGGTTATTTCGATGACTTCAAATGGCTTGTACACACAGTGTACTTTTCTCAAATAATCAGGGTCTTAAACAGACTGAACTTGACACTTGAAAGCCTGTGTTTAAATCATTCATTCTACAGCTGTATGTATCGAGTGCCGGCACTGTGCCGGATGGATGGTCTGTCCAAAATTCCCAGTCTTTGAGTAATGCAGTGTATAGATGAATTCTCTACATTTCCAAAATGTAGGCCAGTGTAAACATTTTTTTTCCTTCAAATTGTGAAACAAAGAATATCATTTTTCGGAGTTCCCGTCGTGGCTCTGTGGTTAATGAATCCGACTAGGAACCATGAGGTTGCGGGCTCGATCCCTGGCCTTGCTCAGTGGGTTAAGGATCCGGCATTGCCGTGAGCTGTGGTGTAGGTCGCAGACGCGGCTCGGATCCCGCGTTGCTGTGGCTGTGGCGAAGGCCGGCAGCTACAGCTCCTGTTAGACCCCTAGCCTGGGAACCTCCATATGCCGCGGGTGTGGCCCTTGAAAAGGCAAAAAGACAAAAAAAAAAAAAAAGAATCTTTGGAGAGGAGTTCCTGTTGTTGGCAGGTTGAGAGCAGACATGTCAGTGAGGATGTGGGTTTGATCTCTGGCCTCGATCTGTGGGTTAAGGATCCGGCACTGCTGCAAGCAGCGGCGGAGGTCGAGATGCAGCTCGTGGCTGTGGCACCGGCCAGCAGCTGCAGCTCAGATTCGACCCCTGGCCCTGGAGCATCCATGTGCTGCAGGTGCAGTCCGAGGGGAAAGAAAAAAAAAAAAAAAGAATATTTGGAGATATTGAGGTAAACTCCAAAACTATTAGTTAAAAGAGTGAAAAATATGTTGCCTCTGGAGATAGGAACTTGTAAGGACTGCGGGATTGCTGTTCTTTAGAACAATCTTTGTGTAACTATTAAATTATAGGAATGGGAATATAAGCTTTGCTTTAAACATTTTTTTTAAAAAAGTAATGTCATAGCAAATTTGAAAAATAGAGAAAATCATAAATAAGATAAAAATCACACTTCATCCAATCATTTAAATCCATATAATAGCTTCAAAATGGTTTTAAAACAACTTTAAAATTGCTTTCAAACAGCTTTTTAAAATCAGCAGATCGGTATGTTTATCTTTTTCATTTTTCAGTAATAACAACAATGATAACTTGCATGGCAATATTTGAAAATTTTTTAATGCAAAAAGAATCATAAAGCTGCCTCACCATCAAAGTAGAGTTTATCTATTAAAAAGAAGCTGCTAAGTACCCTCTTATGTGAAAGTAAAGCATAACAGCACAGTTAGATTTTTTTTTATGCTTGCAACGGTTTTTTTAATTAATTAATATTTCTTTATTTTTGGCCATGCCCAAGGCATACAGAAGTTCCTGGGCCAGGAATCAAACCCATGCCACAGCAGTGACCCAAGTCACAGCAGTGACAATGCCAGATCCTTATCCACTAGTCCACCAGGGAACTCCTTGCAATGATTTAAAAAATTCATCAATGCTAGAATGAGCATGAGAGAATAGAAATGAACTCTAGTAACTGCACCTTGTAGAACTGAGGGATCAGTGTTTCTTCCAATATGATTTTTCACCTGGGAGAATAAACCTGTACAGCTCTCTTCTTCCTCGCCCCCTCCCATCCCACTCACCTCCATTTGTGGAATGTTCAGATCCAACTAAAAGTGGAACAAAGACTCTCAGTTTGTATCCGTCTTTAGGCAAACCTCCTTAATATTTAGTTTTCCAAGTGTAGATAGCAATGGCTCAAAATATACACAGGCATGAACATACCAATTTGGGAAAGGATTCAAATTCAGAGGAAGTGAATTGGCTGCCTGCCTTGGTTGGGGTGTGATCCCATTTAGCACCTAGCCTTGGAGATACAGCCAGGTGGTTATGGCACAGCAAATTGCCGAAAAGACTGTTTTTTTTCTGTTTTGTCTTGTACGTTTGTGTGGGTTTTTTTTTTTTTTTTGTCTGTTCTGTTTTGTTGCTTGTTTGTTTGTTTTTGACCTTGCTGGTGGCATGCTTAGTTCCCAGGCCAGGGATCAAACCCATGCCACCGCTGTAACCCAAGCCATAGCAGTGACAACACCAGATCCTTAACCTGTTCTGTCACCAGGGAACTCCTTATATGTTTGTTTCAGATGTTCCAGATGTTTTTCCATTGAATGTGGAGTCTCAAAACTTTTGCAAGAGATGTGCTCTCCAAACACCCTCAAAGAACAGACCCACTTGTACCGTTCCATGAACTATCAGAATGCACTAGATATTCCGGAGTGAGAAATGTTTTTCTGAAATCTGCTTATGAGCAGGAAGACTTACATCAGGGAATGGGGCTTTTGGCAGACTTCCCGTCTCCTGACACGTTCAGGGCTGGCTGTGCAGTCACGTGCTTTCTTTTAGTCCCCTGAGGAAGTGTGTTGAGAGTTATAGAGAAGCTAGCCAGAGAAGCTAAAGCCACAGAAGGTGTTTTCCTGGGACCCACAAACAAGCTTTGGGTAGCCTCTGGCTAGCCAGGCGCGGCAGCAAATTTTGTCTGTGACTTTAAGGATTCATATCTGATGGAGAATGTTATTTCCTTACTCCACCACGTCAGCGTCACGTGAAAAATGTTCTCTTCTGTACACTCCTTAACAATAGCATGTTTACTGATCTGGGAAGAGTGCTGCTTTCATTTTCCTTTTGTTAAATAACTGGGTGACATGATTACGAACCTTGTCTTCTTTCTGTGCCTTTCTTTGACAAATGAACAATTTCTCTCTTGCTCGCAGCCTTTCTGGTTACAAGAGACGATGGTCTCCCAGTCGCCTTTCTCTGGTCCCGGGCCATTAGAACCTGACATTTTTGGAAGGAGGTTTGAGTCAGTGTGAGGTTTAATTTCTCCAGCAAGGCTATCAACTCCAGACAGAACCAGGGGAATTCAGCTTTATGTTTTATTTCATTTATTTCCTTGGGCAATTGGCTTTCTTCAACCCCTGTTCTCCTCCTACGGAGCTCTAATTTTCCATCCTGGGATACTGTAACTTGCAAAAGAGCTAGATAACATTGTTCGAGAGAGGAGTTCCCGTCGTGGCTCAGTGGTTAACGAATCCAACTAGGAACCACGAAGTTGCGGGTTCGATCCCTGGCCTCGCTCAGTGGGTTAGGGATCCGGCGTTGCCGTGAGCTGTGGTATAGTTCTCAGATGCGGTTCGGATCCCGCGTTGCTGTGGCTGTGGCTGTGGCTGTGGCTGTGGCTGTGGCTGTGGCGAAGACTGGCTCCTGTTAGACCCCTAG